>JABJVR010000106.1:3865359-3909419 GCA_025773905.1 Chitala chitala | reverse complement strand
TGTGTGTGTGTGTAAACCGATCAGCCATAACATTACTACCACTGACAGTGGTACAATTTCACATCAGGATTTGAGCCAAATTGTGATGGCTAGATAACTGAGTCAGAGCAACTCCAAAACTGCAGCTCTTGTGGAATTTTACTGGTCTGCAGTGGTCACCTACCAAAACTGGTCCAAGGAAGGAAATTCGATGAACTGGCGGCAGGGTCATGGGTGGCCAAGGCTCATTAATGCACATGTGGAGCAAACACTGGCCCGTGTAGTCCGATCCAATAGGTCAAATTTCTAAAAAAGTTAATGCTGATTTTCATAGAAAGGTGTCAGAAAATGCACATGGTACATCACAGTTTGTTACGCATGGGGCTGTGTAGCCACAGACTTGTCAGGGTGCCCATGCTGACATGTGTCCACAGCCAAAAATGCCTACAATGGCCACATGAGCATCAAAACTGGACCAAGGAGCAATGGAGAATAGAGCCCTGGTCTGATGAATCACGTTTTATTTCATATCATGTAAATGGCCGGGTTCGTGTGCATCGCTTACCTGGTGAAGAGGTGGCACCAGGATACAATATGGTAAGAAAGCAAGCTGGCAGAGGCAGTGTGATGCTTTGAAGGGACACCTTCAGCCCTGCCATTCATGTTGATGTTACTTTGACACGTACCACTAAAAACTACTTTGTTTAAACTTTGTTGCAGACCAAGTACACCTTGTCATGGAAACAGTATTTCCTGATGGCACTGGCCTTTCAGCAGGATAATGCACCCCTCTGCACACCAAAAATGGTTCAAGAATGGTTTAAGGAACACAATGAGTTAAAAGTGTTGACTTGGCTTCCAGATTTTCCTGATCTTAGTCCAATCCAGCATTTGTGGGATGTCATGGAAAAACAAGTCTTATCAATGGAGGTCTCACCTTGCAATTTACAGGACATAAAGGATCTGCTACTGATGATTTGGTACATGTATTTGACAATATAAACCCAAAGGTGTTCTATCATGTTGAGGTCAGGACTCTGTGCAGGCCAGTCAAGTTCCTCCACCCCTGAGTCCTGACTTCAACTTGATAAAACACCTTTGGGATGAATTAGAGCAGAGACTGCAAGCCAGTCCTTCTCATCCAACATCAGTGCCTGACCTCACAAATGCACTTCTGGAAGATTGGTCAAACATGCCCATAGATACACTCCTAAACCTTGTAGACAGCCTTCTCAGAAGAGTTGAAGCTGTTATAGCTGCAAAGGGTGGGCCAACTCAATATTGAGCCCTACGGATTAAGACTGGGATGGCATTAAAGTTCATGTGCGTGTAAAGGCAGGCGTCCCCATACTTTTGGCAATATAGTGTATGTATATATATATTATTCAGATACAGGTGAGGAACTTCACGTATCATGCCACCTTCAAAATGACTGAGATCATTTTCTCCCCATTCCAGTGTTGGTGCCTGGTTTGAGTATTTCTGTAGTTGCTGATCTCCTGGGATTTTCACACACGGTGTTCTCTAAAGTTTACTCAGAACAGTGCAAGAAACCAAAAACCATGCAGTGACCAGCACTGCTGTGGACTGAAATGCCTTGATGATGAGAGAGGTCACAGAAAAATGGCCAGGTTTGAGCTGGCACGAAGGCTACAGTAACTCCAATAACCACTCTATAACTGTGGTGACCAGTAAAGCATCTCAGAATGCACAACACATTAAACCTTGGCATGGACGAGCTACAACAGCAGAAGACCACGTTAGGTTCCTTTCCTGTCAGCCAAGAACAGAAAGTTGAGGGTGCAGTGGACACGCGCTCACCAAAATTGGACAGCTGAAGACTACAAAAACATAGCATGATGAATTTTGATTTATGTTGGCGTCAAATAGTAGGGTAAGAATATTTTGGTGTAAACAGCAAAAAGTCCATGAATCAGACTTCCAGACAGCTCCACCTGGATGACTGAGAATCTTCATCAACAGCATGAATCCATGGACCCAACCCACTAAATGTCTAGGATAATGATGGTAGTGTAATGGTGTGGAGAATGTTTTCTTGGCACACTTTAGGTCTGTTAATACTAGTCCATCATTGCATGATTGCCACAGCCTATCTTAATACTACTGCTGCTGACCATGTTCATCTTTTTATGGTCACAATTTACTATATGTAGTCATGTATAAGTCAATATCATGCTGAAGTATAAATCAACCAAGTATTACAGCCCAAGAAAATTTTAAACATGCATTAAAACACAATCAAAATGTCTGGTCTGGTAATATAGGGTTTAGATGTTTGATGATTGTAACATTTCTTTAAAATCATTTTATCTTCTGTTTTGTGACAGAACTTAAAGGGAGCCAGTCCACATAATCCCTGGTGGAAAACAGCTGGTAACACACACAGAACCTGAAGAAATTCTCTTCTTCAGACCAACCACAATGGGATCTACCTGTCAGAATGTAATGGTTTATGTTTTCCTGTCTTCCCAGCAACTCTTTGGAAATTCTGGAGAATGAAACAGTTGGTGTTGTAGTCTGGACGTTTCTTATGGTCGCTTCTAGGCCTTTTAGTTTGCTGAGTTGTCACATGTTTTAAATTGGTCAGTTTCAAATAACTTCTTCGAAGCTGCTTTCACAGGGCATTCATGGAATACAGTGCCCCACATGTAGTGAAATGACACAAGATGTTTGTGTCAAACACAGCATGAACTGCTGAGCATAATTTATCAACATATAGTATGTGCTTATTTTTTCATTAAGTACAGCTACTGTGACTAAATTCAGTAATCCATATTTTTAAGGTTTCTAAAGAACTTTTTATTCATAAAAATGGTGTAACGCATCACATTTGATGTCTGCCTGATGTACAGGATATTAAATGAATCCAAGGACTTGGTTGCTCGCAGTAAAATTCTTGCTGTGTGAACGGCCTTACAACGATTAATTTAAAACAAGTTTCCAAATTAAACAGACTTAAGCAACAAACACAAAAACAAGACATAAAAGGAACAAAGTTAACAAACATCAGCCAAGAAGATAGAATGAGTAAACAAAGGTTAATTTTCCAGGCCCATTTAATTTTATCTGAGAACACTGAATCACACCGTTAGCGCAGTGAACATGACTTTCTCCGTTTTAGAGCTTGTGTTGGTGGTTTGTTCTAGCTCAGAGGGGACAGTGACACAGCATGGAAGCAGAGGGTAACCTGAAATACACTGCCACACCTTGTACCATTTTTATTTTTCAACTGAAACTTAATAAGGTACATGTCATTATTTATTTGTGTCCGTAAACACACACAGCATGAGGTTCTGGCTATGCGCACTGTCCATCAAATACCTAAAAACCTTGTGGAGAAGGGACGGGGGGTAAAGAAATTGAGCAAACAGGGCTGGAAAATGAGGATGAAAGCTGTTTAGAAAGACTAATGTGCCGCATTTTCCAGCTGTCAAGGGTCATGCCAAGTGACACAATATTGAAGATTATGTATATTGTACCACTCCTTGGCCATATGTAAGACATGTGGAGCTCATATTCTCTCGTTGTGTTTGGGAGCCAGTCTTCCAAATGATTATTTTCATTTATAGTAAATGTTTGTTGCCATGCTTTAATTAGTTTTTGTGGTAACTATCTGCTCGGTTGCCTTTCTGACTACATTGACTTAAATGGAATGTAAAGCACTTGTTTTTTCAGTGGTTCCCATTTTAATTTTCAACAGCTATTAGCAGCATTACTGAATATTGATGGTTCACTCATGACTCAAATGAGAGACTGACTCAGTATCTCTGCCTTTGATGATTTGTTATAATAGATGATCACCAGCAATTGAGACAGAGGCCATGGCAGGAGGTATAAGTGGACCGTGGGACTCTTGCATGTCAGGGAAGGGGTGTTGGTCGAGCTGCACATCATCAGCATAGCAGCAGTACAGAAGGTGTGAGAGGACATTTAACAGACAAAACTGGCCGTTACCAGTCATGGAAAACTAAACAAGCATGACAAATCATGCATCTGATTTTTTTGTATATATGGTTGGAATAAACTTATTCAAACCTAATCAATGACGTTTTCTTCCATCAAGCAGTTATATATTTCAGCAATTACATGTTTTCAATCTTTGGGTTGTTTAGCTATGAATGCTTGGTCATGCATGCAGTTATAATACAGCCATATGCTGACTACTCAAGGAAATGACTTGAGGAGTAATTGACTCGCTCATTAGGACAATAGCCAGGAAAACAGAGAAGGGGTCATGGGCTGGAGAGTGCATGCTCTGGCTTTTTCAGATATCACAGCAAGTAGGTGAATGGGTCATATTTGTTCTCCTCCATTTTAGAGGCCTGGCAAGGCTTTCATTAGTATTTAAGGGAAGTTCACAACCTCCCCATTCAAAATATTGGTGGGAATCCTACTAAAGGTTTTGGGGAGATTCATACCCACATAACTGCATGGGCTCTGCTCTCATCCGGTGGTTTTCTCAGAAACCACAATGCAAAGCATTGTTCTCTTTTGCTACGACCCCACATAAGCTCGAAGCGTGTTGCGTGTTGCACACTCACTACTGTATCAAGGCTCAGAGTTGCTTTGTTTTGCGCCTTAATCATTCGCACACGTTGAAAATGTTTAAGGGTACTTTACAAAACCCCTTTGTGTGCAGATACGCCAGGCTGTCCAGCCCGCTGCTGCCGCCATAGCGTGTTAATGGCTCCGACCGCCAGCGCGACCGAGCAGCCACTCCCACCTCCTCAGGTGAAAGGCGCGAGGCTGTGCACTCGCGTATAATTTGCATTGGCAAGCGCAGACCTTGGGATACATGGTCTTTCCAGCAGTTCTGATTTACTCAACCAGTTCACTCAAGTGAGGCGGCCAAAATGGAAGCTCAGCTAAACAGAAGCGCATGAACAAGAAAAATACAATGCGTATTTTCCTTTTTTAAACACCCCTCCAAAAGCAATTCAGCATCATTCCAAACCCAATAGATTACAGCAATGTATTACACTCTGCATCCATTCAGCATAATTTACTGGCCCCATAGTGCACATTTGAAAGTGAATGAGAGAACAGGCTCTATGGAAAAACTTGCAGCAAAATGTGCTAATGGCAAATCGATGTGAAATATGTTTCAAAGGTAATTTGTGGAGCTCATCTTAATTAGCTATGAACACATTAAAACAGTTAAATTTTTAATATTGTTTGTCACATTCTTCATCTTCTCTTTTAGTAGATGAAAATGCTAGGAACTTGGATTACTCAAATTTAACCTGGACTATTTCAGGAAAGTGACAGTGGAAAATATATCATGAAAGAAAAGTGGAGAAGCAAATAAATTTGGCGCAGTTTGCACTCAAAGTATTTTTAAAAATCCCATTCCATGTTTGCATACTTTCATGCCTGCAGCTTTCAGAGGGCACCTCCTAGCTGTTATACCCCACAAAGCTAAGCATGGGTGAGCCTGGTTAGTAGCTGTATGGGAGACTGCCTGGGAAGGCTATGGTGGCATCTAGGACCTGCAGGTGATGCTCACCCTGCCCCCTGTGTGGGCTCTAACACCCCGCCACAGAGATGGAGATGCTGATGTGTAAAAAGCGGCACTGTCCTTTGGATGAGACATAAAAGTGAGGTCCTGAATCTCTCTGGTCAGTATAGATCCCAAGGTGCTCTTCGAAAAGAGTACGGCTGGTGTGTGTTGAGCTTTCTTCTACATATACAGACTCCTTTTAAATCGTGGCTTTAACTGTGTCAAACTGGGACCAGGGTGATAAATTAGTGTGAACTCTGTCTTGTTTTATATATAGTGTCCACCCTTGTGGACTGTTGATAATAAACATTTTTCAAATGCATCCTGTGGTGATAGGTATTGTTTTATGTTCATGATCTGCTACATCATTTTGACCTGTGACACCGCATGGAGTATTTACAGGCGCTATGTGCCTTTAAGAGTGAGCCTGAGTTTTTATTTCTTTATTGGCACAATTGCTTTTCACCCTTTCTTGCATTCATCTAAATGAGAAATTTGTGTGGATTCGCACTGCAAAATGCATGATAAACTGTAAACATCTTGTTCTAATCTCGAGTTAAAAGATCCGTTTCATAATATTTAAACACAGTTGACATATTGTCTTGTGAAGTTGAGAAAACTTCTCAAAAAGACATGTTATTATCATTTAAAACTACCGAAACATTGTAAAAAAAAAATTCAAATATCCAGGCAAATGTGTGTAATATATTGAGAAACTTACTTATAAAGCATTAAAAAAACATACTCTTCCTTGAAAAACCTTAAACATCTTGTTTTGATCATCAGTTAACAACTTGCCATCATTTTACATAAATTAATTACCTGCTGTCATATATTTTTTATGGGCAGTGCCATAAACCATATATTTTTACATGAAACACCGTATTTCAGGGCTGCTTGTTGTAACTGTTAAGTTTAATGTTCACCAGATTTCATCTTGCAAATCTAATTTATATTCTGATTAACCAAGTGGTTTCTTTAACATAAGACTGTTTAAAACCATCTAAATATTTTATTTACTGAAGAGAAACATCACAAAATAGCCTACCAGTTCTAAGAAAAGACATTGTTATGTTTTCTTGTGTTTCAGCATACACAACATTTAACCAGTTTCTGCCTTAGTGTTGTTATATTATTGAACTGTAAGACAAATGGGCCCAGTCCTAATAATATGGTAGTAGTTATAGCAGCTGATGGAAGGTTGCCAGTACAAAATACCTGGAGGGTCCCTACTGTACACGTGAGCAAGTCACTTAACCTGAATTGTTTCAGCAAACTCTCTAGCTGGAATACCTAGAAATCCATTTTAAAACAAGGCTTTCTTTGCTAACTTTCTACTCCCACTAAAACCAAGCATTTATTCTACTATCTGAGTTGCTAGAGAAAATGCAGTTTCCAAGGATACTATCAGTAAACAAGAAGCACAGTTACGTTCAGGGGAATTTAAAGGCCTTGAAACATGCTGTTATTTGGAGACTGTGTGATAACAGAACAGCTATGTTAACTCCTGGCTCGTGTCCCTGAAGAAGCCATCGTACCTGATCTCTTTGAGTAAATATTCTGGGATGCACAGTATCAGGTGCCAAATGTCATGTGCCTGTGTTTTTTTACATACCATGAATGATTCATCCACTGCTGATGTCAAGAGACTTCATGCTGGAAATTATATTGTGTCACATCCAGATTATCCCGCATACTGCTATTTACAGTCATTTCAGTTAATTGCATCTGAGAACAAAACAAACAGAGAACATTACGTACCAATGAAATAGCTGCTTAGTTACTGTGGTAACTGAATTGTGTCAGCAGTAATAACTACTATATACCCAACACAACAACAAAAAAGAAAGAAGAAAAATTTCATAATTCATTAATTTGTTGAGATTATTTCTGTTGGTTATGTATAATAATAGTGAACTGAACATTTGTTTACTTACTAATTAAGACCATTGTACCATCTGAAATAAATATAAATATTTTGTGAATTAGCTGTCAACATTTTACACATCATAACATACTTTAGAGCATCCTCTACAGTTTAAGGTATTTCAACGTACTGAAGGAGCGAACGGGGCTCGAACTCGGGTCATCCGCACCAAAAACAGGGGGCTACAGAGGGGGCAGTGTACAGACGGTGACATCACCCCAGGGGTTGAAGGCAAGAAACAGACTGGCTTTCAGAACCAAAGATGTGAGCGACCAGAGTTCAAGTCCTGCTTGCTTCTTCGGTCCGTTACAGCATTGAATTAAAGGAGTTTTTAAAATTCAAACAAAAATAAATATTAACTTGTGTGTGAGGGTTATTCAATTGCAGCTGTTAAAAAAAAAGACACATCATTGCAGTTTTGATAATTTTAGCTACACGTCGATCATGATTGACCAGAACATGTATGCTAACATATATATATATATATATATATATACATATAGCATTTTTTACAGGTAGATAATTTTGACGTGGTCATATTATAAGTAGCTCACAAGTCAAAAAAAAGCGTGGGCACCCTTGTGCTATATGTTTCAGCACAAAATAAACACATAGACTAGTCACATGTAGTCTCTTTCCACTATTCTCTTGCTTCAAGCAGCTTTTTTAACTTTGAAAGACAATGTGGAAATTATTACGGAGTTCAAACCAAGCAGGATATGCCCCGATTAAAGATTAAACAGGGTCTACGTCATGTTAATTTTCATTCACTTTCAGACTTCAGTAATTATTCTCTGCACATACTGTACAAGTGCGGCATCGTAATAAATGTGAGTGCTTTACACAAAACAGATGTGATGACGGTGTGGGGTGGGGCGGGGGGGGGGTTGCAGGAACACACTTCACAGACCTGGGGCGGCCCGGAGAAAGCAGAGCCGTAAGGTCCATAAAATGTAATAAATGAATGAGCGTCAGATGGATTACACTACAACCTTTTGGGGTGTCCTGTGTGTCAGACCTGTTCTGCCATTAAATATCCTCTCTCGAAACAAAACCCTTTGGAGAAAATATTAATACAAGGACATCAGCAGCACTTAACCTATGTGTGTATGTATGAATCGAGCCATCAAAAGTAACAAGAACTGGTAATTACTTGTATTGCTACTGAGTGCGATTATGTCAAAACATAGAGACTGAGTGAAAAGAGTGTGGTGAGTATTTTATGAGCTGCCAGGGAGAGCTACGATGAATCGCTGTATTCAGTAAAAAGCACGTGTACTATTATTCATTGTAAGTCACTTTGGACAAAGGCGTCTGCTAAATGAATGAATGTAAATGTATTGCACAACACTCTCACCTGTACATATATCTGAGATGCTACACAAATCGTGACTTTAGCACAACTCTTCTACAGGCTCTGAGTCCCTCAGATGTAAATAACTGATGGGAAAATGCCCTTACTTAAATCAGACTCATAGGGGGGTAAATTATCAGTCACCAAACCTCTTTCCTCACTTGTGTTCCTTGTGAATAGGTACTGTGCGGTTACGCAAGAGTTGAGGCTTCCGAACCGTGACCGATGGAACTTTTCCACACTATAATGATGTGACTCACAATTACACATATACATTATTGTTGGTTTCTATTGGGTTTTGAAAAGCTGAGACCACACAAAGTAATCCTACCTATCACACATCTGCAAGGCTCATGACGTCATCCATCTCTACCAATATGTAGACTTTTTTTCAGGCTAACTGACAGAGAAGCTGTCTGCCATAACCTACAAAATTAAGAAAATTAATGTATGATGTCAAAAATCATACATCAAAAAGAAGGATTACATGTTTTTAAAATGTTTTTCATGTTTATAGAATATTTGGTTTTTATCAATAATATATGGAAATTAGAAGAAACATTAGTACCACATTTATGTGTTTCTAAGACAGTTTGTGCACTTGCTGCAACTTTCTCATGGTGAGACAGACAGCCAGTTATGGGGTGAGGAGGGCAGTATCATGTCCTGAGATGCACAGGAGTCTGAGCATGCCTGGTAAAGGTCGCCAGGGTGTTGACAAAGGGTATCCATGGGATTCAGGAGGTGCTGGCAGGAGAGACACTGGAGCCTTTCTGTTGGACGTCACTCCGTCAGTACAGAGGGTTTTACATAAATAGCACTTTCAAATGAGGGGGAACAGCTGCTCGCTGGCGTGATAGTTAAATGAAGTGCTGTGTAACAGACCTATGGCCCAAAGCCACTTACTGTGTCATAGAAAATACCATAACTGTGAGATTCCCTCGGCTGGGAACGCACTTTAAAGTGCATGTGGTAACTCGCTTAGTTGTTAGTGTGGTTAGATGTTCTGGGGTGCTAAACTCTTTTGAAATTCTCTTTTGAAAAATGTTGTTTAAAAAAAAAACACACACACACATCTAAAGTGCAGTTCTAGTGAAATGCATTTTCAGGCCAACACGACACTTGCAGTCATTTGTGCTTCTGGATGTGTCACTGCATCACTTCAGAGTGCTTTTTCTAAGGTTACAGCGACCTCTCCAAGGGCCTGAAACAACCACCTTCCGGTCACAGCTCCAGACCCTGTGCCACTAAGTTACCTGCTGTTCCCAGTAGACATAAACAGAGCCATCATTTCCTATTTCCCTTTCTACAAATCAGAGTTTCTTAATCCTGGTCCTGGAACATGCTGTGTACACTGGCTTTTGTTCCAGCAAACGTATTCATTAATTGGACTAGATTGAACTATTACAAAATAAAAATGATTTAGATGTCAAATCTATTAAAGGGTGAAAATGACAGGTCCTTTAAAAATACAGATAATTTTTGTAAAATGTTCATTCAGTTTATTTGGTTGATTTGACAAACTGTTCTCATAAGCTGGTACATTAATACTGATCATGAACAGTATTAATTAGACAGTTTAATTACTCAAACTTGAAACAGTTCAGCATAACACTGGCTGCCATGTGTGGTAGCAGTGTTAAGAAAATTGTCAAATTTTAGTAATGGTGTAACTCTATACATATCTTAATTAGTGTAATTAATCCAAAATGCCTTGCAGGTGTAGTGCTGTCCTAGTGTTTCATACGTGCCCTGCACCAGTTAACAAACACTAGCCATCCTGCTGAAATTTCCTTCATAGTGCACGGGACCGGGTGTCCAATGTATGCTGTGTTTGTATGGTTTCCATTGCACCTTCCCATTTACACAGCTGAGTCCATAGTGAGCATTCGGCCAAAGTACAGCAGGGTTACCATAAACCATCTTTTTCCTGCTCATCTCTGCTCCTTAGATGCTTAGAGTCATTTGTTTTTTGAAGACAGTAGCAATGAAATTTTAACGTTTACGCTCAGATTTTAACACTGAAATTCAGATTGCTCCCAGCAGGTATTGGCTATGCTCCATTTGACCTTCAGTAAAGAAAAACTGTTTTCATTCTCAGGTGTGTAACAACTGCATACCTTTTGGGATCCGAGCAGACCACCTTTAAGTTCTGGGTTTCCAAGTCTGGGCAGCTGCAATAACTACAGCCTCAGCTCACTAACCATAACCTGACTATTTCCAGCCTTGTTTAGATATATTAGACTATAAGAGAGCATCACTATGTTACCATAATGATTCACAAGCAACATGCAGAGCTGTAGCTATGGAGACAGAGATGTTTAGAGAATCATTTCTGTCATAATACGTAACGGTATGATTACATTACTGGGGTGGAGGAGCTGAAATTATTTTGCCCTTATAAAAGTTTAAGAAAGGCCATTTAGACACAAGGAGGTAGAAAATACATATTCTTTGTTGTATTGTTAGGTAAGGATTGCTTTGTACGTGATGTTTTAGAACCAGCATTGGGGACCTAAACTGGATCTGACTTGTGCACTAGCTCATTTTTCAGGTTTGTTATTCTGACCATGATCTAACATCGCACGGTTCAGCTCATGTACTGGTCAGATACATGGTGTCGTAACAAAGCAGGCTCCTGTTAATCCCGCGAAACAGTCCGAGACACGTAGCATTTGCTGCACGCTGCTATTCCTCAGCGGCCGATTGCATATGTTATTCTGCACATAAATCACAGTTTGGCACCAGCAGAGCAAAGCCCTTTGCGCCCCAAGATCCAGCGTATGATCCTCTCTCCACTCGAGTGTGACTCACAAACACTCTCCATTGTATCGGTTTTGCAGAGACGGTCCACGGTTGCCAAATTGGAGTAAATATTGACATCCAAAACAAGCAGCCGTTTTCTCGACAATGTTGCATTTGTTCTCCAGAAAGGATCTTGGCGTATGGTTGACATTAGAAGGAGAAAAGGAAAACAAATGACGAACACCATGATGCGTGTTGTTTTCTGTGCTGCATCCTCACACAAGCGAAGACTTTTAAATGGTCACCGAAGGACGCTGCAGCAGGTCTCATTTTGTGACTCAGTTAAACTGTACGGTGATGAAAGCGGTATCCGTGGGTAACATAAAATCTCAGTTTGCAGAGCTCTGACCAGCATTTAATGGTTGCTATGAAAAGTTAGTTTACAGTGAAAATCTGCATCAGTGTAAATTGTACCACAGAACAGTAAATTCACCCTTAGCCTGCTGTATTTTAGTAACACTGAGGTTTTTATGCATTGTTTCACACACACACACACACACACACACACACACACACACACACACACAAACACACACACAAACAATATGGAAGCAGATGTAACACAGAGCTGGCCCTGGTGCCCTAGGCAAGATTTTGCCCCTTACATTGCAACCAATTCCAACACCATCACTGTGTTCATACAGAGTGGTGCTCCTATGGACAGACAACACCCGCAGCATTTGCCCATACGGCCTATGCTCAGGGTTGGCTCTGAATGTAACAATACTGCCTTTAAGGCTAATATGCTATACCTTCTTTGACATTTAAGTATTTCATGGGAAATTTGTTTCTCCAAGAGTGCACAGTATACACGACAAATGCAACATGATGGGGTCCTCTGCAGTTCAAAGAAAACTTTCAATGGGATCCAAGTCAATGGTATAGCACATATAACTTCTATCGTCTTGACTCATTGTCCGTTTCTACTGGCTGTTTTTAATTTTGGACATTGTAAGTAACATGACAGTCAAAAAACCATGAGAGAAACCCACAGGCAAAAGGAAGTACAGCTATACATCTCAAAGGGGATCTGAGAAGTGGGCACCGCACAAGTATGACCCTTTCCCACGACATTTTTCTAAAACAAGTTTGCAGTGTTAATGCGGTAACCCTACTGAAGCACCCAAGGTAAAATATAGGCCTCATTCTTCCTGAGGTCCACTGAAATTACATAAGAAATGCAATTCCACTTCATGCCACTTTCCCTCAATATCTGAGCTTCAGTTTATAACAGAAGATTTATATCTCTTTCCTCACGCCCTGTTCAAGTTGTAGGTTATTTCGAATACAACTTTAGCAGCTGCTAAAATTACATCACCACTTGGATGTCTTTGCTGTTAGCACTATGTGATGCCTTGTAGTAGTTTGTTATTGTAATATTACCATTCAAAGACAGTAAGGACTCAACTGTGGAGCTTGACAATGTGTGCCTTATACCAGGACACAGCATTGAGAAATTCTCATCAGGAACAGTGCAAGAATGGCCAGAGAGACAAGCTGAGCCACAGTCTGCAATGCAAAAATCAAGGTCAAAAATAATAAAGCAGATCGACAATCCATAAAGTCAAACAATCAATGCTAGTGACGCTAAATACAAGGACCTAAAGTCACAAAATCAAGCAAGAAAATATAGAAGTTGTGAGGACAGAGGAAATAAGAAGAAAAGAACAAAAGGAGAAAGGAGGGGAAAAAAATCCCCAAAGACCAAGACAGGTGTAACATTAACACTCTGAATCACTACTGAAGACCATACCTTATGATGAAGAAATAAAGCTGTGTGGTTTAGATAAGGTAAGTGAGCTGATATTACATGCTACCAGGTGAGTTTAATCATCACAGGGAAGCTCAGAACATTCTATAAACTGTCACTCACATATAAACTATCAAAGGTTGTTTCAAAGAGACATTACAATGCTGTATTGCTAGATCTTGCTAGATGTTTGTCCAATTTGGCTGCTATTATTTCATTGGCTAACAACTTCTCTCTGACCTTGAAATGACTAACTCAGTCTTATGGCTCAAGGGAAGACCATCCCAGTAAGGTGATGAAGACCGCACTGTTAATTTTTTCTTTTTTTAAGGTGACAGATTAGCATGTTCAAAAGAATAACTTTAAACTATAGTGTCAGCAACACAAATATCAACAGTGTTCGTAGCCACACAGAATGCACCCACACAGAAAATAGCCCACCTATTTTACCCAAATAGGTGGTAAAATGTGCTATCAGTTTTAATCAGTTTTCTGTGTGCACACAGCAAACAGATGCAGGAATGAATACTTTGTGTTGAGAGTAGGTGTGTTGTGGCAACACTTACATGGAAATGATTTCTATGAATTGTGAAAAAGTTTGTTGACTCTTCGCCCCCTTTGGACAGAGTGGCTTCCAGGGTTGAGAAAATTGGAAATGAAGCAGATGAGCCCCTTCCCAGTGGACATCATAGGAAGTGACTAATCCTGCAGTGGACTTCATGGTGATGTAAATACTGAAGTGATTTGCCCTTTTACCTATTACCAATATTGCACTTAATTTCGCTATAATTACATGGTTTGATATGTAAAGTATAATTACTGGAAGTAAAAGTTTGCTTCCAGTAAAGTGAATAATCCAAATCCTGCTATTACCTCCCTGTTTCTTTACGCTTTGCTGTTGTGCCTTGCTATTTATTTCATGCCATGCGTCACCTTGTATTTCTACAAAGCTGCTTTAAAACTGTTTAATCCCAGACTGATACCATTAGACCCGTCATGCCTTTAGCCTGGGTCGGGTCACAGCATCACAGACTGACTCAGCATTGCTTGTTACTTTGCAAGTCAAAGCAACATAATTCCTCACTGAAGTAGGAACACCCATCCAGAAGTGACCAATAATTTAAAAAGTATAATCCAAATGCTGTGCTGCGAGCCATCCGGCAGGCCAATCCCTGGCGTTGTTCAAAACCATACATCGCCGTGGAAACAAAATGGAATACTTGGGAGTGTGCCCGTGTCCAGGAAACGGAGAAAGGGTGTGTCTGCTCAGTCATGCTGTGCATAGATTTGGGGCCAGCCTTGGCAACAGAGCTGAACAGGAAAGCAATATGCCTGTTTACTCCATTGCTAAGAAACATCAAGTTCCCACGTGTCACCCAATGCGTCAAAGCAGTATATTAAACTTGAACTGTAATTTTTACTTGGTCAGTGGCCATATTTATTCATTTGCAAGACTTTTTTATTGTCATGAAAACAGAGATGTTTCACATCTAGTCTTTGCACCTTACCAAAAGAAAATAGTGTAGCGACCGCTGTATGTGGCATCGGGTCAGCTGCAGTGGCGGTGACGTCTCCCCCAGTGATCAGGACAAGAGTCTGATTAGCTCCTAGAGCTGAAGACTTGAGTCTTTGGCTCAGCGGGCTAATCTTCCTGTCTGGTGGGCAGCGATGACCTGGGTTTAAAACCTGCCTGCTGCCTTGTTTCGTAACAATATACATTGTGCGCTCTCTTTTTGTACTGTTAAACAAAATATTATTTAAATTATTGTTAGAAAATCTGTGATAAATGGCTCTGAAACAATTTCACTGGACAACTCTTGACATATAGCATCAGACTAAAAAATATTTTTTAGACAGTTTAGGTCATGATTTGTCTTTTAAGCATTCCAGAAATACATTTTGCTACATTTTAATATGTTTCATTTACACTATATTTTTGTGTCTATAAAACAAAGATTAGACTTGTTGATAAAAAATTATTTATTTAATATAAAATTATTTAATTAATATAAAAAAATTATTAATAATAATAATAATAACCCACTGTGTTAAATTTGTTAAAATGTAAAGTGTACCTGTTGGCAATGTTTATCGATTGAAACGTTTCGTTTCTTAAATCGGTTGCAGCAAAACTGTTCCTGCTGATTGCCTTCCTCGCGCAATACTGAAAGTAAACACCGGCGTGGGAAGGAAGCGAACAGACGCGCAACGATGCGGCTGTAGTTGCAGCGTGAGAAGCGTCTCTGGTGTTACGGATGAACGCTGCATCTGGCAGAGTTATCGCAGCCCCAGTGGGCTGGACCTCTAACAGACTGGGCTCAGACTACATCCAGCGAACTCCGAACAGCGGGGCGGGCAGGCCCAGAGCCGACAGCGATGCTCATTAAGCCAAGTCTGGCCGCGGCGAGCTCTGCGTTTTATCTGGCTAATGCCGCACGCACACAAATTGAGGGATTTAGTTTATTTTTGATAAAGGCGGATTACTCCAGTGGACTTTTTCTTCATCGCGCCAACTTTATTATATCTGTTCGACTAAAGATCAGATGTTTTTGTTTCATTATTTCGCACAATTCTGCCTCACAGCAGCGCTTATAGAACATATGTTTATCCCACCTGAGATACAACAAAATCGCTGTTAATGGTGGAACTTAAGACCATCATTAGATTGTCCTAATTAGAAAATTATTTAAAATTCGTTTCTTTTTGGGGGGTGGGAGGGGGTTACTGGCAACCAAGTCTAGAGGAAGATTTCTTTTGTAATAGAAATATGAAGTCACCCTTGAAATAACTAATAAATACTTTTTTTTTTTTTTTTGGCTTTACATTTATAGTTTGTTGAGCAACATGCAATGAATACATTGAGAAAAACAAACAGAAGAGTCCCCCTCTAAGTCTAACATACATGTTGTTTATTGTTAAAGTTATTAGTCACAACTGGTCACTTGAGACTTCTGAAATTAGCCATCCTGGTGACTCTTTTACAAACAAATAATTTTACAAACAAATAATAACTCTAAATCATCGACCTACAATACGCTCCTACACGTGAGTGCTCACAGCCTTAGAATCAACAAGCCTTACAACACTTCATTTTTATAGCTTTTACTGCAACCATAAAAAGTATTAGTTGGCAAATCATTGAAAAACAAATAACATCAAATGTTGTGTGTTACAAATGTGTTTTTTTTTACTTGAAAGTGTGGTATAATAATGCCTTTTCTTGGAGAAAGGATTAATGACATCATAGACCATGTATAGTTTACACTGGGAAGAGGCAGTTTAAAGGTTGCAATGGTGCCACATTTGGCATATTGCATTTCTGCTACAAGAGTTGAGCTTTTGACTTCATTGAATTTTAATTGTTTGATTTTGGCTACATCTTGACAGCAAGCAGCTAGAATGAATGTAGTAAGGTGGAAGTGTAATTCATGTCCTCTGGGCAGAAGTCTGGCCATAATGTGTGGAGCATGTCTCTGTTACAGCAAAATGTCTGTAATTGGTCTCACAGTGTGACAACTAGAGAGGTTATCACTGACACAAAGGACAAGACAGGGGCAAGAACACTGTAAGAGAGTAAATACATTGAATATCCAACCAAACTACTGAATCCCACAAGGGCAATTGCGTTCCTTATAACATTGCATGGCATGACATGTTAAATGAGAAAACTGTACATATAAGTATATAACTGTTAACTCACAGAAGAGGAACCTCATTTGGAATAAAAGAACTTCCATTTGACACATGCTGTTACATGCTTGATCAAGCCGCACTGTCACATCATGCCCCTGTAATGCCATTAGCTGTCCTCTAGGTGTCACCTTTTCCCCTGTTTCTGTGCCTTTCTACTCTTTTCTTCCATTGCACTCCTCATGTAGGTTCTGTTGATTCTATTAGTGTTTTCACCTGTTGCTTATTTCGTAGTGCTTCCTATTTAGGTTCTCTTCTTGTGATACGGCCTCACCAGCTATTGTAGCCCTGTAACTTTGTAAGATGGTTTATGTTACTTGATGGTCTTTTGTTGTTATTTCTTTTCACTCTGTGTATTTACCCCATCCATCTGAATGAGCCCCTTTGCATAGTAGACTTTCATTGGCCTTCGTTCCTATGCTCCCAAAAGCATTACACCCATCACAAATGTGTTATGTTTATACTGCCTACTTTAGATCTTTTCTATGGGCCTTTCCGTTGTACAATAAGGTTTAATTCATTAAGGACTTTCATGTTTGTGGTAATCTTTAACAATGTGACAAGATAAGTCTGCTACAGGATGCTCATCTGTGTGATCAGTCTGACACTGAAGATAATTGAAAATCACTAGCATGTCTGGAATGTAGCAGGAATCCACCACACCTTGATGTAATCCATACAGCAAGACTGTATAACACCACATGTTGTAACACTATCTTGTAAACCACTGGATGTGGTTTTGGATTTTCTGCTAGATATTACATTATATTTATTCATTTATCAGACACTTTTATCCGAAGTTACTTACATAATTTCACATACATGTTACAGTGATATTGGTTTTTTGCAGTTAATCTATCCCCTGGGGGAGCATTGTGCAGCCACATGCAGCACCCAGGGAGCTAGCATTTCAATGTCTTGCTCAAGGATACCCCTGGTGGCTGGGGTGAGATTCAAACTGAGAGACGTCTGCATCCCAGTCTGATGTTCTACCTATTGAGTCACCTTCATGTTAAAATATTATGAATATCAGATAGTTTTACACTGTAGTGGGTTGGCACCCTGCCCTGGGTGTCCCCTGCCCTACACCATGTGCCTCCTGGGATGGGCTCCAGGCTTTCCACGTCCCTGAATTGGACAAGTAGTATAGAGAATGGATGGATGGATAGTTTTAGAGTATAATGCATGGAATTTTTAAAGAGTTGTTTTCTCTACAAACATTTCAGCTCATTTGACAAACTGGTATTTTTCACTCCATTCTGTTCTTTTTTGTCCCCCATCTAAATTACAAAATTCCCCTGATATAATCATTGCATGCCATTACAACAAAAATTGGGACACCAGAGTACTGGGGATTCTTCAATGACTGGTAGAACAATGCTTTAAAAATTATATGGAGATCAATAAAATAATGTAGACTGCATATCATCCATTAATGAAATGCAAAATCAAATCGAATTAACACAGCTGTTTCCATTGACATTCTCGATCGTGGCCAGCGTATTTGTTAAATTTAATAACAAATTTAATATAATAGATAATTGTAAATGAAGTGCTGTGTTTTTCCACCTTCTTTTCAAAGTATAAATGTAAAAATCACCCTGGAACCCAACATAAAACAAAGAGCTGAAAACAATAAGGGTGCCAAAGATCTGAAATGTGTGATTAATAAAAAGATTTTAACATCTGACTGGGGAAATAATTTTATAGCTCTAATCATGCTCAAAAAAACAACCTTAATGAAGGCTTGGTCCAGGAAGTAGCGAGGGAGCGGAGGAGCAGCATGGGACAGGTTGACAGCAGTTCACAGCACTGCGCAACAGTAAATTACTTCCCCACTGCGTTTTCCTTTGGCATGAGGAACACTCCCTCCGAAGCTACTTCTGGTGGAATAATTAAAGTGACAAATTAGGCGGAACAAACATAATAGGATTTGTGCTCAACAGGATAAAAACCGTGGGTCATACAGGCATTACAGGTGATATACAATAGCTTGTGATGGATGAGAAAAATAGTAAAATTCGTAATATCAGCTGTATTGTGTAATACCTTTTGGCTTAAATGCCTTTGGTTGCGACTATTGCACTGAACACTCTACTGAAGAACCCATCAATAACATTGGCTATTCAGCTCACCTCCGTAAATCCTGAGGGTGAATACTTTCACTAAGATGTTTCCACCCCCACAGCAATGGCAGAAGATGGGTGCTGCCTCTTGACCTGCCTTTATTTGTGATTTGTAAAATGTAGGTATACCGATCAGCCATAACATTATAACGTCTAAAATTGAGTATGTCCCCCTTTTGCCACCAAATTAGTTCTCACCTGATGAGGCATGGACTCCACTGGACCTCTGAAGGTATGCTATGGTATCTGGCACCAAGCCATCAATAGCAAATCTTTTAAGTCCTGTGAGTTGCGAGGTGAGGCCTCATTGTGTTCCTCATTCTTGAACCATTGTTGCAGTGTGACAGCGTGCATTATCCTGCGGAATAAGGCCACTGCCATCAGGGAATACTGTTTCCATAAAGGAGTAAACTTGGTCAGCCACAAAGTTTAGGTAAGTGGTACATGTCAAAGTAACATCCACATGAATGGCAGGGCCCAAGGTGTCCCAGCAGAACATTGCCCAAAGCATCACACTGCCTCCGCCGGGTTGTCTTCTTCCCAAATTGTATCCTGGTTGTGACAGATCAGGAACCACACAGGAGGCTGGAATCCTCTTTGCAGAGCTTTTATTTCTAAGGCAAGCAATACTAGTACTCATAATCCGTGAGACGAAGTCCTTTATCCAAGGGAGGGGTCGTTGAAGCCAGTAGGTCAGTCCAATGTCAAGACGGGGGCTAGGGGAGACACAGAGGGTTAGAGAGGTACTGGGAGTCGGGAGTAGACATGAGGGCGTGGAGAACGTAGACAAGGGTTTCGTAGAATGCTCAGTACACATGCTAGGCTGTAATACTTCGTAATGGTGTGTTGTCATGGTGGTGCTTATATGTGTTCACGGTTGTTCAGGACTGGCTGGCAGGTACTGATGAGGGGGGCGTGACACTGGTGCAATCTCTTCCCCAGGTAAGTGACACACACGAACCCGGCCATACACTTGATGTAAAATAAAATGCAGTTAATCAAACCAGGGCTCTTTTTTCCATGACTCCGTGTTCCAGTTCTGATGCTCACATGCCTATTGTAAAGAGCTTTTGGAGGTGGACAGGGGTCAGCATGGGCACCCTGACTGGCCTGTGGCTACGCAGCCCCATACTCAACCAACTGCGAAATGCTGACACCTTTCTATCAGAACCAGCATAAACTTTTTCAGCAATCTGAGGTACAGTCGCTTGGTAGCTCTAATTGGAACAGACTACAGGGGCCAGTCTTCACTCCCGAATGCATCAATGACCCTGTCACCGGTTCTCTGGTTTTCATTCCTTGAACCGCTTTTGGTAGGTCCTGACCACTGCAGACCAAGAACATCCTACAAGAGCTACAGTTTTGGAGTTGCTGTGACCCATTTGTCTAGCCATCACAATTTGGCCCTTGTCGAAATCTCTGATTCTTACGCTTACCCATTTTTCCTGTTTCCAACACATCAACTTCAGAGAAGAAATGTTCACTTGGTTCCTAATATATTCCATCCGTTTCCAAGTGCCATTGTCACGAGAACTAATGTTATTCACGTCACATGTCAGTAGTCATAATGTCGTGGCTGATTGCATACTTCTGGAAATAAATCAATTTACACAGCTGCACTTTTTATGAAGCCAAGTAAAAGGGGGTTTCTAAAGGGTACAACAGGAGAGCTTTTACAAAGATGTGCAACAGGAAAGCTTTTACAGAGTTGCAAGACTTTTGACCCTTAGATAAGGAGACCTACTGTGTTACACAGATGCGTGTGTGAGCACCAGCAGGGCACCATACTGCCTAACCCCTTCTGTGCTCTTCACCAATTAAAACAACAGCAGACACTACAGACTCTACACTGTGACCTTTCCCTTTCCAAACACTTTATAAACAATAATTAATCCAGCCAATTATTTGATATTACCTGATGTGTCATAATGATTAGAAAGAATGCCCACAATAATGGCATAATGACCGGGGAATGACGTAAAAATTTGTAGACAGCAAACTGACTCTAAAACATAAAAAACAGAACAGTTGTGTAGCACTGCTTCTCTGTACGCATAACTTTTGTTTTATTGTAGAAGAGTCTATATTTTTCACAGACACTTTAAATGTTACTCACCAATGCTCTCCCAAATCGCCTGTGACACGGTTTTCATGAGCAAAGGTTTTCACATTCCCTGCAGGCTGAATCGTTGGGGCTTTAAATGTGGTCAAAATGTCATTAAAAACAAATGTGAATTGGGATCACATCTTTCCAATAATCTCACAATAGTTTCAGAGAAAAAGCCATTTATTTGCAGAAATAGCAGGTGATAGATTTACTGCGACCCAGAGGACACACACTAGTAGTTCTCCCCCACACACAAGGAAAGAAATTTTAAAAATGGAGAACAAGGATTGTTATAGTGTGCCGGTAGCACTAAAAAGGTTAGTGCTAAGCAAATTAATTAACACAAAGGTCAGAGAGCCAAATTAATTGTAGCATCTGAATGCACTAATGAAGAAAAGAACTATAATATAATGTTTCCAGACATGCACTGCTAGTCAAGATTAGATCAGGATCATTGCTCACATTCCTACTTATTATCCAGAACTGCAGCCCTACCAAACTCCATTTAACTCCGTTAATGTGAGGTTGTCCATACTCTCTGGCCACAAACGAATAACTCAAAAGGACCGCCGAGTAAAACCAGTAGTGATTTTGTGTATTTTACTAACAATGAGTCACAGTGAAGGATTAGGTAACAGATCTGTTGATAGAGCACATCCAGGACTCCCAGACTGACATTCCTTTCCAGGTACGGAGGTCCAGCATCACATATCTCACAGCCTATGCTGTTCAACTGTTATTGCTTGCCCCCACACACACACACACACACACACACACACACACACACAAACACACACACCATCATTTCCTCTTCTTAATCTTTAAGACGTAAACCTGTTGCAACATCGTCTCTCTGTATTGCCCAAATAGTTAACTTTATTGGATTGCAAAGAAATGTTTATATTTACATAAAGTGTAGGGGAACATTAATTACAGGAAGATTTTAAAAACACAAATTATTTTGCAGGGGCATTTTAATGCTCGGTTTGCATACAGTACACACAGTATTTAATCAGTTAACGTTAGGCTTCCAGTCCTCTAAGGAATAGTGTTTTGTACAATTAGATGGTGGTATAATATGAAACTGTTTGTATAGTTTTATTTTATTACATCATTAAATTAAATTACATACAAGAAGTATATAAAACAAAAATGTTAATTTGTTCTGTAACTATGTACTAAGTTATAAATAAATACTGTGAGACTTCAGAGGATCTGAAGTCTGCTGGATCAGATATGCAGGTCTTATTTATTCTTTGTCAACTTCAGCTTCCATTCAGGTCTACTGCTTTTCACAAGCAGACGCCATTTCTGGGCCAGCCAATGACAGACAATCAATCTGAGTTCCTTAATAAGGAGAAACTCCCATTCAGAGCATTCACTGGGTTGGCAGCACTGCCCTAAAAAGACACTTCAGGCTTTGGTGAGTGAGGCCCAATGCTACCTCTGGGCCTTGTTAATCATCCACCATTAGACACACACACACTCGCACACACACACATATATGCAACAAAGTCTGTGGTTTCAGATTTTTCTCCATGCACAGGCAAGGCCTTTCTTAAGGATCCATGTCATGGTGCCCCCAAGGCTGTTTATAGCAACATCAGGGCCTCCAGCGGATGATCATCAATTACAAACTCTGGGATGACAATTGAAAGTTGTGCACTGGCTAGAACGGGTGGTTCAGAATCTCTGAAACCTTGGAGATTCGAACTTTAAAAGCCTAAGGTTATGGATTGGAGCCATAAATCAAAGTAAAGTTTAATTTCATTCCAACTAAAACTATAAAATTTAATTTAGGCTGAAACATCTACTAATTACAGTTAACAAAGTAGATCTGCTACACTTTCTGATTCATGAGGGGCTGCAGACACTTAACTTATTTATTATTTAATTAGATTTATTTAGCACTTTACATTTATTCATTTAGCAGACATCTTTGTCCAAGGCAACTTACAAATGGGAAAGAGTACACTTACACATTAAAATCAAGCGCAGACAATATCAGAGAACCCAGCTAACAGTGAGTGCTGTCGTATAATATTCAGTTTAGCAAGATAGAATCAAATCAACTAAAAAGGCAAACATTCAAATTAGCGATAACACAGTATTTAAACATTGGAAGAATAAGAAGCAGTGCTGATGAAGACGAGGTTCAAGTGCTGAGGTTTTCCCCCGAAAAGATGAGTCTTTACTTGCCCTAAGTAAGTCTTGTGTGTCAGGAGTCACAGACAGGGCACCCAGAGTGAATAATGTCCAACCCGAAAACAAGTAAATGATTGTACAGGAAGTTTACATATTTTTTGACTGATGTGGATGATAAGAACTAAAGGAGGATATCAATTGCAATTTTAAAATATACATGCACTGTAACATAATGCTAAAATCATCAGTCTTGGCCCGAAATGTATCTGTAGCGATACTTCCTGTTGACGTTCACGGTCCCTCCAACCAGACAGTCCGTGATAAGGCCGTCTGCCCTAAAATGAGTAATAAAAAGTGACACAGAGAGAGTGTGTATGTTTGTGTGTGTGTGTGTGTGTGTGTGTGTGTGTGTGTGCGTGCTGTAATACCAAGGGGTGAGCTGCCTAAGTCTGTGTCCATCTCTCCCTCGACGGGAAATTGTCCGCACCTCGTCAGCATCAGACATGATGACAGAAGGAGGCTGTTGTTATTGTGCAGCCAACAAGATTGAAGTTCGGTGATTCTAATCCCTGAAGAACGCTGCCTTTGAACTTTTAAAAAAAACACTTTATAATAATTACTATTTGTAATAATTATAACTACTACTACTACTAATAATAATAATAATAATAATAATAATAATGTCATTCTTGGAGTTGTAAAATCCATTTGCATTAGAAGCAATGCAGTTCCTGAAAAACGTGGCACAGTGCACGTACTGAAGAAAGTTTTGCTGAGGTCACTTGGACATTAGCTTTTGATGTCCATGGTGAGTGAGACGGAGCAGAGGGCAGAGGTGCTCTTCCCCCTGGAGAGTACCTGTCATAATACGCTGAAGGGCTGAACCACAACGCGAGGTCAAAGTCTGACGCCATAAAAGCAGGAGCGGAAAAAATGGGGGAAAAAAAAACACAGAAAGTTGTCACATTTACTCAGCATTTTACGGTCTACAGGAGAGCAGATCTGGGTCCTTTGAACTGTGGACCGCTGAACGGAAAGATGTGAACAGCCAACAGTGTTCTGCTGCGGTGTTCTCTCGGACTTCTGCTCTGACAAACGCTCAATCTCTTGCGACTGACCCGTTGTTACTGACATATGCTGTTTTATAAGAAGTTTTCCTGTTTTTATTAGTCGTCATCTCAAACTCGATAATTTGAAAGAAAAAAAAGACAATTTACAATGTTGTGCAAATTATTAATGAAAAATAAACTTATTATTTATGTGTTTGCACCTTTTAAAACTATAAATTACAGACATATGTATGAAGGCTTTATCAAACGCAGAGAGGTGGCACATAAGCAAGTCGCACTGTATGGACAAGAAAGTAGGGCGAGAACCCAGAGAGCAGATGTTCTCCAGATGTTACACTTTGCCTCCCCTCTTCCGCTTTGCCTTGGTTACCTCCACAATCGATGATCTCTCTGAATCTGCTCTTCTACCCACAGGGGCCAATGAGAGCTCCCCTCGGGCTCCTTCCTGGCTTTGATCTGGGACCAGGGTGTATATTCCGAGGCGGGTGGCATTACCTCCTCCAATCCAAGGGGGTTCCTCTTCCACCTAATCACAGAAAACCCATTCAAACTTGCTGTCTACGGTCTAGAAAATCTGTGGCACACACAAAGTCACGTCCTGAAAGGAAACAGATCGGCGGTCTGTGAAAGGCCCATGGGGATCACATATGGTTGAAGGATATTTTCTCATAAACGTGTGTTGTGAACAAGGAACGTCTGTTTGATTTTATCATCACATGATAACGGTTACCCTCCTGGATTTCGATGCTGCGGTGTCACTCGGGGTTTACAAGTGTACGGTGAAACACGGCAGGAAACAGAACAAGCCCAGAGGAAAGCCAAACAAGACTGCGCTTCTGTTTCACTTCCTGGCCGATTTCATAGCTGGCAGGTTTCCCGCGCAGGGTGAGGGAAGATGCTGAAACACCGCAGTGGTAGCAGGTGGGAAAGGTACACAGGGCCAGGCCAGGGCGGGGGTGAATCCAGCCCCAACAGACACTGTCTTGGCCTGTGTCTAAAACAGCAAAGCAAGGTTGATGCGACTTCACTTCTGTTTCCACTGTTAACTGATGGTGTCCCACATAGCGGCGTGTGTGAATGACAGAACAGCAATCACGCAGACCTAAGCATTGACTGATACTCACACTCTTTTCAATGTGTATATTGACCACAGTGAACATAACTTGCACGTCAGTCTCTTTATTGTTTTAAAACATAATTTGTCCTGTTTCAAACACACATTGGATTATTGATTTTTTTGGCTGATTAAGAAGTGCTACGGCATTGCTCACATGTAAGGTGCAATAATATAACAGCAAGAGGTTAATGGCGTAAATGAGCCTTTAAAATGTTCGAAACAAAACGTTGTATCAATACTGTTTTCATATTACCCCTGTCCTATCTATTGCGTAGTTTGGAGGAAAGTTCTGTGCTAAAAATGCAGTGCTATTCATTAATTTTCAAGTTGTTTATTGTGCCCAAGATGACAAGTGGTAAGTGTTCTGTCTTAGACAAGCACAGGGTGTGGTACCCCCTGAACAGGGTGCCAGTTCACGGCAGGGGACTCACACTTCAAGGGCAATGTAGTCACCTGCTAATCACAACCGCAGGTCACTGGACAGTGCTACAAAATCAGAACGCTCAGAAGAAACACACAAATTCCGCAAACACAAGGCCAAGGGTCTAATCTGATTTCATTCAAGGTGAAGTTTTCTCTTTCAAAACGAAAGGTATCAGAAAAGCTAGGGCACTCCAGTGGCCAGTGACTGTTTTACAAACATTTGTGTTTGATAGATGTTATCATGCCCCGTCATTAGTGCCTCCCAGCCGCAGGGAATAATCGCGAATATAATAATCCTCGGTCCTGAAACAATATCACGGAGTATTGAGTTTTATGCGTCAAAATGAGCGAATGGGTTCTCATGTAACTCACCTTCCCGTCCATGTTATCCTCCTTCTCTGACTCACCTATCTTACCTCCTGTTCAGCCCAGCCCCCTTGCTGTCCTAAACTGCCTGCCTGGAGAACTCACCCCGACCCAATCTACTGGAAATGTCCTTAGCCCTGCACTTCTGTACCTGCACCCTCAGCAAAATAAAAACCACACCCTACTATGTAGATTCTGTCTCTCTGTGTTGTTCCTGCCGTGTTACAAATGTGGGTTGAACTTCTAAAAGAAAAAACTTGGATTGTTTTTAAAAAAAATTATAAAAAATAAATAGTTTTTTTTTTTTTTACCGGCAGGTTTGTTTTGCCACTTTCAGTAAACTGCCTGTCGTCAATGTTAACATGTTAGCTTTCTTTTGATAATTCTTGCATAGTTTAAGTCTGTGTAGCATCACACACATTACATGGTAAATGTCTGGACAGGATAAGCAGTGTAGGAGGAGCTTGTGTGAATGTGATTTTCTAAAAATCAATAAGACCAGATCTGTATCATACTCATGACAAAGAAGATAATACCACACATACACAACCAAAGATTCAACACAGCAGCCGCAGCATCAATCAATTAGTGCAATCAGTCTGAGACCTACAGGCAAAACTAGCAAAAATGGAAAATGTCCAATAAAAATGCCTTATAACTAATAATAACAGTAATGATAAAGACAAAGAAAGACAGAAGTGGGTCCAGCAGGCTCGCAGCTGAACGCCTAATGGAAACTTTATGACTGTGCCTCTGAAAACTGAGACCAAAAGCTAACTTGTGTGGTAATTATGCGTAATGATGGAGGCCAGAGATCTTTATACGCCATCATAAAAACATAGGGGTGTTGCAGGTTCTCTGGAGACGCACACGTGCACGCAAGCACACACTGCTGACACCTTTTCAGTTAATGATGTCCTTTCTAATTCACCTTTCACAACAAATACTGTACATGCCGCATGCACTCTGAAAAACAAAGGCCTGTTCTCTCCTATATGGCTGGCTGTCTTGTTTAATACAAAGAGGCATCCTCAGGTTGTGTCGCCATACCTTTAAGTGGCTGTTTATTAACTAGCCAAGGGTTGCATTTTCTTACAACTTTAATAAGGCAGCTTGACTGTGCTGTGACATAATGAATCAGTTCTGATGAAGAAGCCTGGCTTTAACCCTGGCCCAGCAACACTGATCAATACACCTCGCTTCTTGTGAGTTCCTGCTCTTAAGTCAGCATGTGTCTTGGATTACTGCCGCTATTGGGTTTCTCTGGTCGTTCATATTAAATTAGGTCCCACATACCCCTATAAAAAGATTCCTCTTATTTAGTTAGCATGGTTTAATAAAAGTAGACTGCTTAATGTAAGCTATCAGGAGAAGGAAAAAAAACATTTAGCTTTTTTTTCCATATACGTTTTGACATGTATTTTCTGGGAATCTGCACAGATATGTTTCTAAGGCCTCTAGCAAAGTCACATGACAGTGTCTAACTTCGTCAGCGACAGAGGTGGAAGAAAAACAATACGCAGTTGTTTCTCTAAAGCACTCTGTGAGACTTTTCATGTAGGCTACTTTTTGGCTGGCAAACATACATCTTTGCTCTCGCTGCTGAGCATCCTATCTACTATCCCAGCAGTGACATGTGTCATTATTCATGTGTATAAAGAAACTGAACAGAAAACACAGCCTCTTTGGCGCTGAGAAGACTGCACACGGCTGGGCTATGAGCATGGTGGTTTAGAAGCTCCAACACACACTTTTTCCTGCGTCTGCAGAGAAATGTCGCGTCCCTTCTAATGCATTATTTCCACTCATTTTAGTAATTATAACACCCGTCATGAAACATAATGAGATGATAATGTTACAACAGTGATATGATTTTGTTTTTGTTACCCCAAGATGAGAATAGGGTTCGGGGGGGACAGAGTTTGGCGTACAGAGAGGTGGGCTGCTGTCGGTTTCGCCATCGTTTGCAATGAGGCAGTTTGTTGCATGTGCCAAAGTAAACACCCTGTCGGCTGGCCTAAGTACTCCAGAGAGACGCATGAAGCTGGCTTTCAGGACGTGGTGAGCCAGGAAAACAGACAGAGGAAAATCGAAGCCTTTTTCCCTCGGCTGCTCTGTGTAGCGGCTTGGCACCACTTTCATCATAAGTGACAGTGCGACTGACAGAAATGCAGGCTGCTTGTGAACCCAGGGCTCCATTCCTCGCTGGTCTCTGTGTCGGTTAGCCCTCCAGCTGGCAAGTTGGATTGCAAGATTCAAACAGCTCCCGTTTCTTCATTTTCTTTATTTAAATATGCCTACGTTAAAAAGTGTTCATAGATATTCAGTTCAGATGATCGGCTTATAAATAAAAGTAATCTATGTGTCAGGTATATGGCATATGCCAGTTATGATGGGAAATGCGTATATCTTTAGGCACAGGGGAATTGTGTAGAATTTAACCACATAGACATATGTTTCAAGATCCTTTGCAATTTGCACAGAAACGGTATGCATTTCTGTGCTGATTCCAGCAGTCTCGAACGTGTGCGATTATGCTATACAATGCTGACGGACTGTCATTAAACCAGACCTATTAACAGTAATTGAAAATTGTAGTGTAGATGGTGCAGTGTTTATTCACTCACTATTAAATCTTTGTGGAGCTCCAATGAGCCTTACCACTGAGGGGAAGGGAAGGATGCCAACTTGAGGAGCTGCAGTTGCAACACAGAGGGGGCTTTCACTGGTGCCCAGTGTATCATGTTCACCCACACTCTGTCGATAATGTTTGTGCTTCTCAGACCTGGCATCACCTGAGTGAGAGGCAGACACTCACGTGGGTGGGAGGGGGTGGTTGTACAGACCGCTGAGTGCACACTTGCCAACTAGCAGCCTGCTGATGCCAGTCCCAGCTAGCGCAAAGCTGTCTGAAACTCAGCCACCAGCAAGGGCCCTCTGACCACAGCTGAGGTGGAAGGGTATCATGAAGACATGGCGGGCCTTGTGAGATAGAGCTGAGTGAGTATAGAATTGCTGAACATCTGCTATGTCATGCTTGGCCTACATGTGCAAATAGCACAGATGGCCATGAATCACCAGTGCTGCTGTGTAAACAAAAAATTAGCACACAATCAAAAAGGCAGAAAGTTCAAATGCAATGAGCTTAATGAGAGGGAAACTGCACCACATTTGTCTCCAGAAGTTGGTTCGCAGGATGAATGGGCTTTAATTACAAAATATAGACGCTGTTAAACTATAAACGTAAGGGTTTTGAACGAATTAAACAAGTAGCTAAATGTAAGAGAATTTGGATGCAGACTAAGATCGGTCTAAATTGTGACGTATTTGTTTTTGTGTCTCCATTAAAGAGTTGGGCATTTGACTACTCTTCAGTTTCACTCTGGCTTCAGTCAACAAGAAAAAGAAGCATGACGCAGAGAACAGAATAGGGAACGTTATAAAGCGCCATCATCTTACTTAAATGATGCTTTACCTTGTGGCATTAAGGAAAATCCATGAACCATGTAATCAAAATTAAGTCAATATTGTTGCAAATAAATTAAAGTCAAGTTTTATTTTCGTTTGACCTGTTTTTAAGATTCTACGTCTTTGGCATTGCCAACAAAACTTGCGATAAAAAAGAGCTTAATTTTGCTGCGTAATGGACCTCTTCTGTTCTGAGAAGTTTGAGCAGCTCTAAGCTTCAGCTAAGCTGTTATCAAAGCCACATGTGCTAGCCATTAAGACATATGGGCATAGTTACAGCCAAGAAAGACGATTCCCAGGTAGTTTATTCACAACATTTGGACTTTCATCGCACAGTATTTCTACTGATCACATATCAAAAGATCATTTTTGAAAGAAATCTGTGTTCAGTTGAAATGTGTGACTGTTTAGCCACATATACACGGGGATGCAACAGAATAGAAAAGGCCTTCAAATTCTGCCACAGAATGACAAACTTCTGCGTAAAGATTCACAGCAAACCATTAACTTGTTCCAACATGTTGCTCACTTTGTCTGAGACCAGTCTCTAATTTTTTAAGTTCATCTTTTTTTTCACTCTTGGGTTGGTGAAATGGCATTATGAACATTTGGTTCTGTGAATTAAACAACTACCACAAGGAATTGTCTTTGTGGGTCCTCAGTCAGCACACATCAGTTAAAACTCCATTCAATAATTATGTATTTGAAGTAAAATTTCTACTGCTTCATATCTATTCCATTGCAGATTAGCCTCATCTGTGAAGTGCAGCTGAGGTAAATCTACAATACTATAGTAGAAACCCTTGCTTGTCAAAGCAACAATTTGATCAGTTCCCCAGGCAGAGTATTAGGGTCTTTCAACGGACTTCTCCTCTTGCCTGATAACTTGGTGTGGCTGTGTGGGTTCAAAGTCTCGTTGAGTTGTCCATGTTACGGTTAGTGCCATGGACTGGATAAATACCAACTGCTGTTGAGAAACCAGCTGAGATTCCTGCAGGTATTTAGACGAAAAGGATGTAGCAGATATAGATAATATGGTATAAATATGGTAGAAACCAATGGTTGTAAGGACAAGAGGTCTATTAGATAGCCAAGCAGGAGACTCAGGTCTTGCTCAGAGGGCTAAATCTTCTTATACTGTAATTTTGTGTGGAATGCGGCTATGCAGATATAAAACCTCTTCACCCTTATTACACAAGCACCATTACCTGATATTGTTAATGTTGCATGTTGTATTTCCATAGAAATTAGCCCATACAGTATGTCTTTATATTTTTGATGTAAGGATTCCACCCCATTAATGAATAAGAACAAAGGGTCTTTAATGGATTCATTAGGTAACATTTGCATTAAATGATTTTGCTGTCTTTCTTATTTCCCTTAAGTCTTGGTATTATGATGAGTGTTAAAAGAATGTAAAAGTGACATGAAGATGTAACTGTAAAACCTGATTCTTGGCAAGATAGAACAGTGCAATATGTGTGTATTCAATAGATATACAGATTGGTTAGTAAAAGGAGACAGGCAGACAGTCAGTGAGGGAATATTTCTCCAGACCTGCGCTTGAATTTTCAGAGTTTGGGCAACAGAAGACACATCAGACTGAGAGTGTTCCAGGAAGCCATATTTCAGTGGTATAGCCTTCCATGAGATTCTGATCAAGATCGGTGAGCCTTTGGCCTGTAAGTAATGCAGTGTTTGAATCACCTAAAGACAGCAACTGCTCACAGAATATATTCAGCTACAATTTTTTATATTCATGAAATTTTAGAAAGATAACAGACTTGTGGTGGATTGGTTTGGGTCTCTTTTTAATTTCAAGCCATTTTTAAGTAATTATTAATAGACAGTTGATGATATCTGCTTTATAAATAGAAGTATTATGGAAATAAAATGACCACCTGGTATTATTTAAGTTCATCTCCTACATCTAAAGCTCAAAAGACTATATCAGCATAACATTAAAAACATTTTTTACAGTAAAGAAACATGTTTTTCCTGTTCCCCATTTACAAGTGGCCACAGCAGCCCAGAGGTAACCTATCCATAATCCAAGCATGAATTTGAATAACAATGTGTAGATAATGAAGTTCCTCTGGAGTGATGCAAACAAACTGAAGAAACAGCAGTCTCTGCACATTTATAAAGCATATAAAAGTAGAGTTTACTCATAAACGTATGTGTTACACATGCAAATTTTTTAATCCCAATATTATGCATATGTTACCGGAAAAAACGTCAGGCATTCTATAGATTTCCTAGGCATTCTATACAATGCCTTCTATTCACACATTGCCAGTAACACATATAACCATCATACTTGCCATGTGGTCAGATAATCAGACTTTTGTTCAATGTTTATCTGACAACAATGAAAGGTTGCAATATATTAGCTACTTGGTATAAGAGTTGGTATACTATAACTATAATATATATAGTATAATGGTATACTATAAGCAATGTTAAATTAGTTAATTTCAGAATATAATGTTCTTACATTTGGTTATGACTTTAAATTAGTTTTAACATTATGATATTAGTCTTAACATTTTCAATTAACATTTTAATCTGGAGATGGAATGTATGCACTTGTATTAAACACTGAAAACATTAAACAGACCATTTTCTCTGTTTTCATCTTCAAACAGTTTTAAGCCCAAGGAAGGCCAGCAGATAAAAGCAGCACCAACCTAATACAAATTTAAGCCAAGCAGATGAAAACCATCTGTTTTCCCAACACGGGGAAATCTCAGAGGGTTCTTAAGTACCTAGTTGTGTCTGACATACTGTAAACTGCACCACTGCTACAAGATGTGGTAGCTCTCCGAAGATGAGAGCTCCAGCTCTTGTCTCGGTTTAATATGGTAGGTAGCACTAATTTAATAATGACCAGGAACTTTCTTTTTTTTCTAAATCCAACAGATTGAAGTATTTCTATGCTGAGCCATATGGTAATGTCCCATACTGAGCTTCAGTGGTGCTCTCTGTGTCATGCTGGGCTGTTTTAGACTATATTGTGTTGACCTTCACAGCAAGACAGTGATCTAACAAACCAGAACAAAGAGATGAGTGGAAAGACAACATGGAGTGGACAGCAGAAACTAAAGACTGAATTTACAGTGTACGATCACCTTTTGAAGGCACCGACTTCCTTTCATGGACTTTCATCCTAAACCTGGAGTAACAGTTGAGCATGACCTGGAAAACCACTGTATGTGTAGAAAAGAACTCTATTGCTAAGTTAGCATCCATGTTCACAAGTGCAAACCCCTTTATGTCTCTCCTAGATATATTAGTTGACAGTTTACTCAGATTGCAAAATGGTTACCTGTGTTCATAAAACGGTTTTGGTCATGCTCTACTGAAGACGTTTGAAGGAAAGTAAAAGGTTAAAAATGAAGTGGAGCTGCGTTATGTGGTGTAGCAGTAATGGAGAACACAGAGAAATATAATAAAAAGTTCACTTAGACAAGAAAAAAGCTAATGCTGCTATCAATCTCAAGGGCCTTGGGGCTGGGAAATTTGGCTTGACACAATGTCAAGTTGATACAGCACCTTTGTTTTTTGTATGTGAACCGTGTAGGAGTCGCAGTGGACCTGAAATTGTACTGTAAGAATATCTAATTTTATGCCCTGTGACAGATCGGCGTTTCATCCAGGCCCACTTTACACCATAAACTTGGATCACCTAATTGAATAACCAATTATTGGTGCTGGATGCTTGAATGGATGGATGACCACATTCCTCTGTGGCAAATTAAGTGAGAAAACAAAACTGGGCAAGAATATAAAAAACAATATTGTTTACCACTGACCTTTCTTTGGTTACTAATGTTAAGATGCATTGCAAGCCTTTTCTAGTAAAAATATTTCTTTTAGTACGTGCTCAGCACAACTACAGAGTTTAATTCAAGATGGTCAGTGTCATCCATTACAACACAAGACTACTGCCAGGGTGGAGTTAGGTCCAGGATGTGACCAACTAACATTACCAAGTAATTGTTACTTATCAGATGACAAAAGGCCAAAAAACATAGCAGTGATTAACTAACGTGGAAAAGCCGTTCTTGGAAAATACTATTTTCAAGACAAAGGGTGTTGACCTATTCTAAATAAACAAATGTGACTTAGGGAATTTTTTTCTCTAGATCAGGCCCTACCTTTCGGAATATGCTACCCAACTCCTTGTGCAAGCACTAGTCATCTTTTATCATAACTACTGCAATGCTCTGCTAACAGGGCTACCAGCATATGCAATCAAACCTCTCCAGATGATACAAAATGTAGTGGCATGTCTCATTTTTGATAAACCAAAGAGGACACATGTGACACCACTGTTCATATCTCTGCACTGGCTCCCTGTGGCCCACATCAGGTTCAAAGCTCTGATACTCGCCTACAGAGTGGTCAACTCAACAACACCTCCCCACCTGAACACCCTCATCCAGGCCTAAAATCCCTCTCACTCACTGCATTTAGCCAGTCAACAGTGTCTAGTGGTCCTGACACCACACAGCAAAATATCCCAACCAAAGACCTTCAGCTCAGTGGTCCCACAATGGTGGAATGACTTACCAGCCATTACATGCTCAGCAGCCTTTCTCCCAATATTCAAAAAACTCTTGAAGACAGAACTCTTTCGCAACTTCTTATGCATAAAAAATAATAATTCTCCTATCCTGTATTTAATGTCTCACAAAACAAAAAAACACTTCATCTTAGGGCACTCAGTGTTTAATGCCTTATCCCTGACTTAGCTTTTTCTTGCTTTATACCTCATCTGTAAGTGGCTTTGGATAAAAGTGTCTGCCAAATGAGAATGTAATTTAATGTAAAAACAAATGTGACTTAAGGACATTCTTTTTTTCCCAAAAGTTCATCAAAGTGGTGTAACTGCCAAGAAAAGACTATGGAAAGAAATACACCAGGACCAATCATTATTGCATTGTCACTGGCTATGATTAATCTTTTTGGTAATGTGGATAATTAGTCGTGTTATGTCTGACCCTGTTTGAATGTGAGATGACCCTCATGTAATAGTTTGAACAAGTGTGGCAAATCCAATTAATCCTTCTTTTTAATAAATGAGGGTTGCAGCAACAAAATTAATCCCTTCTTCTCTTTTTTCCATTTCTCCTTGACATATCCAAAAAAATTAAAATGGGTTGACTGTTTAACATTTGGTAAGGTTTTGAGGGGGAACAATTAGGTTTTCTGTAACAAACTGTACAGGGTATTGCATACATTCCCCCACCATTTATCCGGTACAGGGTCATAGATCACCTGGAATTTATCTCAGGCAGCCTTGGATGCGAGGCTGTTCACACTTTGAAGAGGGCAACAACCCATCACAGAGTACACACCCACACAAAAACCGTGTAACACAGGGCAAAGGCAAATTCCCAAGTCTCCAGTTTTGGATTGAGAGCAAAAACTGGAGCATGAGGGAAAAGTCCACACACACAAGGAGAACTTGCAAACTCCACACACACACACAGGTAACACCTGCAAACTGCACACACAGACAGGGAGAACATGCAAACTCTACACACACAGTTCCCAGACACACTTGTCCCACAAGTCTGAAGCTGTAACATAACACTGCTATTCATTTTAAAATGTAAAGCAGTTAATCAATACACATGTGCTATATTAACAATTTTGTCCAATCTGAAAAATAAAATTACTGAAGGCTTTTTATAATTTGCTGCGTGAGATCCGCTCCACTTCAGCCTCTTTCCTTTTTCCATTTGGTGTCCATCGAAAGGTGCTTTAGCTCTGTTTACAGGGGGTGTTTTCTAAGGCACTGGATTCTTTAAATAAAAACCCAAGTGCTTATTGTACACACCATTTGACCTATAATTTCAGATTCAGATTCATTTTATTTGTCACATGCAAAAAGATACAATGAAATTCTTATATGAATCCATGCTCCACTGGGTGCAAGAACCGGCACAAACACAGTACAACACAGCTAGGTCACTGATGTGGCAAAATGTGTAAATACACGGGCATTTTAAATACATAATGAAGTACAAGACAAACAGAAAAAGTATACAGGGTTACTGGTCTATAAACAGAGATTGAACATCAAAGTGAGTTGAACGTTGTTGCAGTGAGGACAGTTGTTGGGTTGATTTTGTTTGCAGTTGAGTGTCTAGAGTTTGTAGAGATTATAGATCTTATAAAGGCAAACATTTTTTTATGTCTTCCTGGTTTATGTCTTCCTTGTATTTATCCCCATTGAGCAACATCTCGCATACCTTTGTACTGTGAACATATAGTAGGTAGAACTTGGTCTTGCTCTTAAGACCATGTTTAATAATGAACTCCAAAATCATGAATGTTCTCCGCAGAGCATGGGTTTCATTTACAGTTTGGCACTCCTGGTGTTACTGAGTCTTCCAAAGTAACAGTTCCAACATGCTAGCACCTCTCAGTACTGATCATACATGTACATGGAGCACCAATTCTGGGGATATCCTGTTACTAGACACTATGGTCTCCTGCTGGGCTATATACAGTTTCGACATCATATAAGACGAGGATGAAAAAAGAGGTCATCTGCGGATTCAATGACCTCTCAGTGTGAAAATAAGGTCCGCTGGAGTCTTAAGGCATGATCTGATGTTTTTTGACAGAGCACTGCGTGAACAGCAAGGAGAAGGTTAAACCAAAGCTATTGCATTGGCATGTACCAGAGTTTAAATAAGATAAATAACAACATGTGAGAGTGTTGTCCAGGATGATGTCTCTCTCTCTCTCTGTACGGTCATGGGGCAGACAGCTTAACACAGGGTACATTTTATGTTTGCACTGTGTACAATGAGGAACACCTTCCTGAAGTCACCAATATTACTATGCACTTTACCCACTGACTTTATACATGTCTGGCACGTGCTATATGTCTTTATAAAGACCTGTTTGTTCTGGTGCTATTGTAATGGGGACAACCTGGGACAGACATTAACTCACAACCTCACAACTTCCACTAAGTTGCCAGACAAGATGGTTCACCCGCTGGGCTAAAGACCCAAGTCCCTTGCTTGCAGGGACTAATCAGACTTGTGTCCTGACTACTGGGGGATTATCACCATAGCAGTTCACACTCCGCTACGCTAATCTTAATAGGAAGGCCTCTGCACAAGTGTTTATGACATCAATCTGTGTGTTTCAGCTTTCTTTATGGAATTGCTTCACATCACATAATCTGAAATCCAGAACATTGCACTGTGAGTGTTTTCTTTCCTCAGAATTTGAGGAGATCTACATCGATGTAATGATTAGCTGAAGGTTTGAAAGGCTCAGATGAAATGTTTAACCATAACATCTGTGTTCCTTCATACAGAATTTTCACACAGCTTATTATTAAATGTACTCTTAAACCTGCTAACAAACTACGTGTCATTATGCCAGTGCTTACTGTCTCGGCTAATGGTCTGATCATATGTATGGACGTCAGCAGCCTGAAATTTTGGTAGGATTTCAGTCATTTCTCTTCATCACATCATTTCAAAAGGAGGCTGCCGGTAGGAAAGGCTAATAGCATGCGTTCCGGCAGCTCCTCAGGTACCATCGCTTCACCTCTCAGCTAATGCAATTATTTTAACGTAATGCAGGAAAGGTATGGAGAAGATGGATTTGGGTAAGGGCCGTTTACGATGGCTGCTCCTTCTGTTCCCAGTCAGACACATTTTTTTTTCCTCCTCCGGGAGGAGTCGGATCCAATTCGGCACCAAGTCCCTGCATGAGCTCCTGTTCTCCCTGCCAGGCCGGTAATAAGGACGCGCCACCCCCCTGCGTGCAACAGGAGCGGTTCAGGGCAGAACAGTGGGATATGCTCGATGGGTCACTGCCATTGCTGGTACTCAGCAATTATTCTGAAAACTCATAATTACTTGGAGTCACAGAGTGCAGGGCACTTGTTTCCAGCCCTGGACCATGTTGTGTCACAGGTGTAGGTGTCCTTTCTGTTACACTTGCTTAAACTTTTTTCACTCACATTACCAAGAGGCCAATGGGTAGCACTGTAACAGTTGGCTTAAGGAGTGTTTAGACATAATGCATATAAATTACAATGACATTACTTATTAGTTATGTAATTTTCATAATTATGTAATGTAGTGTATTCCAGTTTAACATTGAAAATGAGAACACTGGGGGCACGGGACTGTGTGTTTGCAGCACAGGGACCCCACAGACAACCATCTTGGCGCTGTTCCTTTTCACCCTGTAGACTGCAGACTTCGTGCACAGCTCGCCAAATTGTCACCTGCAAAAGTCCTCTTATGACTCTGCAATCATTGGTCTCATCACAAATGATAATGACAGAGAGTATAGAGAACTGATCCAGGACTTTGTGGACTGGTGTCTGCAGAACTACCTACAGATCAAAGTGGAGAAGACCGAAGAGCTGGTGGTGGATTACCGCAGGCACAGACACCCCCTTCTGGTACCAGTGAACAGCCAGGGAGTGGACATTGAGAGAGAGGATGCTTATAAGTACTTGGGTGTTCACCTCAAAAATAAACTGGACTGGTAAGACAACACTGGTGCACTTTACAAGAAGGGCCAGATGAGACTCTCTCTGCTTAGGAGATTGAGGTCAGTTGGAGTCCAGGGGGCACTCCTGAGGACCTTTTTTGACACAGTGGTGGCCATCTTTAATGGAATACTCTGCTGGGACAGCAGCATCTCGACTTTGGACAGGAAGAGACTCGACAATCTCATTAAAAGGGCCAGCTCTGTCCCGTGAAGTTCCTTAGATCCAGTGTAGGTGGTGGGAGACAGGAGGATGTTAGCCAAGTTAGCATCCTTGCTGGAGAGCAACTCCTACCCCATGCAGCCCTGAGCAGCTCCTTCAGTGCCAGACTGCTTCACCCCAAGTGCGTGAAGGAGCATTATCCTTCCTTCCTGCTGCTGTTAGGTTGTACAACCAGCACTGCTCCCAGTGGACATCACACACCTATAGACTGTGAACAGTAAATATTTAATACCAGTGTGCAATATATTCTATGTGCAATTGATGTAAATATTATAGTGTGGACTTTTTCTTTTTATTCTCACAATTTTTATTACTTCTTCTCACTACTTTGCTATCCCTTTGCTGCTGTAACACTGAATTTCCTCATTGTGGGACCAATAAAGGATTGTCTTATCTTAATTTTGTTAATTGGGTGTATTTATTAGCTGACTCATATATTCAAAATAAGTGCCATTAATAGCTAATTTACTGAACTGGAAATTTGTTGGAGGTATTGAGGTGTATTTTTTCTTGTTAAGCCAACAAGCCAAAACAAGACTGTTTCACAATGACAGTACCTTAGTCTGAAATCTATCAAAGTTTAATATTATGAAGGTGTCAGCTTCTTTCAGTCATTTGTTATTTATTTTTGCTTTTTTTCCACACACAAGACAAGAATAACTATAAGCGTGGAGACTGTCACATTCCCCTTTTCAATCCAAATCTCACTAAAACTTCGGTTTGCATCAGACATCCTGTGATAATTTTTTTATGTTTAAAATTCTAAAATCTGAACACAAATTATGCACCATCACAAGCCATTTACAGGAACAGTCCACTAATTAGACCATTTCACGGAAGTGAATTGAAAACCACGAAAGTGATAAAAGAAAGACTATTTCCAAAGAATTTGTTATTTCTCTTGTTAACAGGCTATCTTCCTGTATTCCAACATATTTTGAGCCTTTTTCAGATGGTTTGCCAATTGAACTGTGGGAATTTAAATGTAGGATGTTCTTCTGACATGTTTTAAACGTGTCCCGAGGTATGATTTGAAGGACCAAAAAAATGTACCTAAGACGGGCTGAGCAGTAAATAGCAAACTAACTACCTCTACTGGAGATGTGCAGTATAAACCTTCTGCCACTTTCATCGAGTGCAAGACCAATCCTGCTTTTGAGGGACATTAAATTCCACCTCAGCATTTGAGCATCAAAATCAGCTGATTATAGAAACCATCATCACTGACTTAAACACCACCATGTACTTAACCATCACCTTAGCATACAAATTAAATAATTCATTCTTAAAAGACAGTAGCATATTTGTGCACACTTTGAGAACATGGTTCAATGCCACGACACAATCAGCAGTGATTTCCAGAATGAATGTTTAGCCATTCTTACAGGCTGCCTAGAAAACAGTGAATTTCATTTTCACATTTAAAAACTCAGTCAGAGGGATGTTCACTGCCCAGTCCTTGTTTTTTTCCCTGTTTTTTTCCCTGTATAAATGTTTTACATTTAACAAAAGGGATCTATTAAATGTAACTGACCACAGAATCAAGTGATCGTTAGAAGGGAAGATACTAAGTATGGGTTACAGTAATAAGTAACAGTAATAATATTTAAAATTGATACCTATTTCCCCTTCACAGGGACTTTTTGTGCTTGTGTGTACGTATGACTCTCCATCTGATGTCCAGCATCAGTAGTATATGGGTTGGTGTGTGTGTGTGTGTGTGTGTGTGTGTGTGTGTGTGAAACTACCCAGCAATCAACAGGCATTGTATCCAATGAGTGTACCTTTCCTGATACTTCAAGCTTTCCGAGGTGGGCCTTGGCGCAGTACAAACTTAATGCTAAGCTGTAACTGAAAATGGATGTGCAGATGGAACACAGCCTGGTCAGCTGTGTGGTCTGGTGTCATTTAATCCCTTGTGCCAGGCTCTGAAATGACATATACCTCCATAAGGTCCTCACTGCAGGTCCAGTTTCATGCCAGAGCTCTAGTTTCATGCAAACATCACAAAGACTCAAAGACCCAAAGAGCTCACCACTGGGGAGCTAATCCCAGCAGCCCCCACTGTGTAACTGAAACATTTAGCCACACACCTCATGTATATGTTCCATCACCACCACCCAACCCCCCTCCCCCCAGCCCTTTGGTCTCTTCATCATGATGTGAGTAACTCTGCTCCCTCTAATTTGGCAAGGATCCCCCCATGTAATCCTCTGTAGGAAGAATGTGTGCATGAATTCTTTGGAACAGAGGTACTCTGTAGCCCCCATCCCACATATACACACATTCACATACAAATGGACGAGCAACATTACTGCAATGTCTTTAGCGCAGTCTTAATGAATACAAGGATACCCTACACCATCCAGACCTCCACAGGCCATAAAATTGGTCCTCATGCGAACTTTGCCAGTGACCTGGTTATCCTCAGCTAATGCCAAGATGCAAATGACTTCCGTCCTGGCTGGCATTTCCTTTCAATAAGAGTATTGTACAAATAACTTTCCATCCTTTCCACACTGTTCTTTTTTCTGTCTTCTATTTATATTACATTGAGGAAATTTTGTGTGGCAATCATGACAAGAGCATTGCTATAAATAGGTGCTGTTAAATATCAACTTAAAATAGGCTAACAACTTTTGTATTTCATCTTTCATGTGTCAGTACCTGTGACAATCTTTTAAACATCTGATGTAAATGTAACTATAAAAATAATTAAGAGAACTTTCCACTCTGTGATCAATAAAAGCGAAAGTATGGTATGCAACTATAAAGTGTGATATCTGTCCTGCAATCATACAGTTTCAAAGCAGCAACAGTAGTGAGGCAAAAGTTGGTATTTATGGCTTGCTATTTGGCACCCCCTTTTGGACAAATATGTATTTCCAAAAAAAAATACGTTATTTTCTCTACGCTTTACGTATAAACGCTCATTTTACTTATATTAATTGGGATGCCGAGTATACTAGCACTTTTATAAGATTACACATACATTATGTTACATTAGAGACAGGTCTGTACTAATGGATCATTGGGTCTCTATGTGCCATCTATTTCAGTTATTACAATTATAAAAATAAGACTTTATTAAAAAAGACTGTTTATGTGTTAAAATCTTGAATACAAGCACAAAATGTATAGATCTGCAACACTGCTGAATAAAAGTTTTCTGGGAGAGGTGAAAATACTATATGTAGTTCATGCATGCTTTAGAGTATGTACATCTATCTTGTTACATACATCAAAAAACTCTGAATCGATGCACAGGTTATATATAAAATGTTGGTGATTTACCCAGAAAAATATCATAAATCATGCTGCGATACTCAAACAGCGTGCAGTGTGGGAACTTAAGGGTGTGTTTAAACACAGATCTAGAAGGCTAACTGTAATAGCTATGAGCCATCAGCGCTGCAGCACAGACGGGATCATGGGAGGACACCCCTAAGAAGTAAAGCCTTGTTTTTAGTCAGGAAAAGAAAAACAAAAAGTACCTTATTTTCTGTTATGGACCGTTACGAACAGCCTTTTGATGATATGCTAATACAGACTAAACGTGTTATATCGTATTCTTCCTTTAATTCAATATGCCAATTCTGATTGGTCTTCCCCTCAAAGCGCCACCCTTTACACAGCTAGCATTGCAACTGGCCGGTGCACACTATCGTTTCCCAGCGTACAGTTGTGCACCGGCCAGTTGCTTGCCTTTGGTTTACAATTTATACAGCAAGAATTGTAAACGTACAAAAAATTACAAAAACTAAATTGACATGTCAGACACAAAGCTGCAGCATTCTTAAATATATAATACCCCTCTCTCAACATGCAGCAGTGATTTATATTGTCTTACATTCTATTTGCGTATGATTTCTATGCCTGAGACTATGTACTCCACCCACGCTGCAAGTTCCCACAGTTCTGCAGTTCTGCGCTTTCGGACAGTCACTGTGCTGTGAGAGGAATGCATATCCAGGGCCAGCACTACTAACAAATACTGTGTTACTCTAGAAGATCAAGACATTACAGTGTTCACTTTTTATATTACTAAAGTCATTTTTATTTTGAAAGTTTCAAGGCTATACATCCATCCGTTTTTACTAGACTGTTGTCAAACGAAGGCTCACAGGGTGGTCTGCAGGATATTCTGGGAGCAAAGCTGGCTGGCCCACACATACATACATGGTGTCTAGGAATCCTGCTCTGAGGGGTCATTTAGGGACACCCAAATGCCTGATCAACACCTTCACACTGTACTGGAATAAACCAGTTTGCATGCTGGCAACGTAATGAGCACAGGAACACACACACACACACACACACACACACACACACACTCTCTCTCTCTCTCTCTCTCTCTCTCTCTCTCTATTGTTTTTATTATTCTATTTATTGCATTGTTGTGATATTGTTTTTATTGTTTTTCTTATATTTGATATTCTTTGCATTGTTTTGCACTAGTAGAGGCTCAACCTATTTCGTTGTACACATGATGTACAATGACAATAAAGGCTATTCTATTCTATTCTATTCTACATCAAAAAGTGCACATAAGTAGTTGTATGAAGAAACAGTGCTATGCATCGAACCAACACACAACCCATTATAATAAATACTGTAGAAATACATCATGCTATTTAACACAGGTCAACATTTCATTTTACTGGAAGAATTAATAAGGGGAATTTATACACATTACATTCATAGTCCATAATTAAATATTAAGAGATGAATATTACGAGATAAGAATTTGATGATAAAACACAATCAGATGCTAATGTTTTCTTTTAAATTCCTTCAACTTGAAACCGATAAAAGTAATATTACATAATTTCATGAACATCGACTAATGAAAATCAGACATTGCTTTTGAATTGTGATTCAACAGAATTATTTTAAAAAGAAATGAATGAAACTGGCCTGAAAAAAATGATGGTACCTTTAACCTAATATTTTTTTTTGCACAACCTTTTGAGGCCATCACTGCAATCCAGTGATTTCTGTAGCTCTCAGTGACTCTTTTGCACCTGCCAACAGGTAGTCTTGCCTACTCATCGTGAGCAAACTGCTCCAGCTGTCTCAGGTTTGAAGGCTGCCTTCTCCAGACTACGTGCTTCAGCTCTTTCCACAAATATTCAATAGGATTTAGATCACGGCTCATAGAAGGCCTCTTCAGAACAGTCCAATGTTTTGTTCTCGGCCATTCTTGGGTCGTTTTAGCTGTGTTTTGGGCCATTATCCTGTTGGAAGACCCATGACCTGCGACTACGACCAAGCTTTCTGACACTGGGCAGTATGTTTTGCTCCAGAATGCCTTGATTGTCTTGAGATTTCATTGTACCCTGCACGGACTCAAGGCACCATGTGCCAGATGCAACAAAGCAACCCCAGAATGTAACCGAGCCTCCTCCATGTTTCACAGTAGGTACAGTGTTCTATTCTTTGAAAGCT
>JABJVR010000106.1:3839572-3865259 GCA_025773905.1 Chitala chitala | reverse complement strand
CCGACACTGATGTACCTTGACCTTGGAGTTCACCTTGAATCTCTTTGGAAGCTGTCCTTGGTTCTTTGGTTACCATTCATTTTATCCTTCTGTGCAATCTGACGTCAAATTTCTTCTTGCAGCCACACCCAGTCGGTTGGCTACAGTCCCATGGACCCTAAACTTCTCAGTAATATCTGCAACTGTAGTGACTGGAATATTAAACTGCCTGGAGATGGTCTTATAGCCTTTACCTACAACATTCTTGTTCATAATTTTATTTCTGATCTTTTCAGACAACTGTTTCCTTTGCTTTCTCTCATCCATGTTTAGTGTGGTACATACCATGATACCAAACAGCAGAATAATTACTTTTCCCCATTTAAATAGGCTGAATAACTGATTGCAAGATTGAAAACACCTCTGGTGCTAATTACAGTACACACTTTAGTACATGCCAGTATGGTCAAATTATTTTCTTTCTAGGGGTACCATTATTTTCATCCAGGCCAGTCTCATTAGATTGTTTTTATTTTATTATTCCATTGAACCAATATTCAAAAGCAATGTCTGATTTTCTTTAGTCAATGTTCGTTAAATTATTATTTATTATTACTTTTGTCAGTTTCAAGTTATTTCAGTGACCATTGTGGGTTTTCCTTTTTTTAATGGAAGGGTACCAACAAATTTCTGTGTGTGTAGTACTTTCTTTATTTAATTGTCATGTCAAGGGCAGCTGTAATCAAGCAAAGAAATTTCCCTCTGGGTTTAATAAAGTTCTTTGAATTTCACTGACCTGAACTGTAGTTGCTGAGCCATGTCGTGTACAGCTGCTGATGCTGTATCAGTTCAATTAACAGTTTGTTTATGTTATACGTTGAACTTCCCTCTGTGGAGGAGCATCTGTTAAACACACACACACACACAGCATATCCTGACACTCAACAGCATATAGACAACACATTTTGAAATTATTTTCAAAAATCAAATAATATATACCTTCAGTAAACTCCACATGAAAAAAGTCGATTACATCAAGATTTTGAAAACAGAACTTATAAAGAGTTATAAACAAAAAGCAGCTCTTCTAGATGTCCTCTCTTTAAATAACTTTCAGCTCAAGGGTTTCTCTTTCCTCAGATTAAAGACAGGGAAAGCGCGGTTAGGAGCACACAGTGTCAGCTCTCAGCCCTGAGACATCTGAGATGAAACATCACAGGCTCTGACATTCCCCTCTGAGATGTTTGCTCTCTCTTTGCAAAGAGACACTCTCTCAGATTCCATCCCCTTCAGGAATACTTTCTTGGCATATATGAATCTAAGTATTATCAGAACAAAAGCAGACTAACAGGGCATGTATAATGAAAAGTGCAGCAAGAACATCTGAAATGGAGAACAGAAGAGAGAGAGCCCAGATGTTCTGAATTATATGTTAGTCCAGTCAAGTAATATGGGTACAAGATAACAAAAAAATCAAAGTGCTTTAATGTAAATGATGGCATATGCATGTTTGTACATGTATGTGAGACAGACTCAGAAAATGACTTAAAACTCCTAATGTAAATAAAATTATGTGCAGGGTACAATAGGTGTCGTGTTTACTGATTCAATTAGGTCAAAGTGACAATGAAAATCAGAAAAATTAAGACAATTTAAAGAACATGAATCCATGTAACCTTTTAAGATAAGTCAAATCTATGAATAGAGGCAGCACAGTTGCGTGGTGGTTAGCACTGTCACCTTGCACCTCCAGGCCTTGGGTTTGATTCCTGCCTTGGGTCTGTGTGCGTGGAGTTTGCATGTTCTCCCTGTGCTTGGAGGGTTTTCTCCTGGTTCTCCGGTTTCCTCCCAAAGACATGTGGGTTAGGTTGATTGGTGTGTCCAAACTGCCTGTGGTGTGTGTTTGTGTGTGTGCCCTGTGGTGGGTTGGTGCTCCGCCCTGGGTGTCCCCTGCCTTGCACCCTATGTATTCTGGGATGGGCCCCAGGCTGCCCCATGACCCTTAACAGGATGCAGCGGTATATAAGTTGACTAACTGACTTATATTTATGAATAAATGCATAACGCCTAATTGGATATTTCCTTAGTTGTAGTTTTACATAAGATACATCTGAATCGATAGCAATTCCAGTACAAGTACAGATTTTGAGTGGTTGTCATATCACAAAACAACAGTAACAGTTAAAACCAGAATACTATAATCTCACCACGGGTTTCAAATATTGATCACCTGTTCAAGTATATGTTTTAATTGTAACCTAATCATCCGCTATGGGGACAATCTGGGCACTGCGAAATTTTTAAATCACAGTATCAATATACATGCTGGGAAAGAATAAAGCACAAGTGTCAGTCCGATATTCTGCAGTTCATACAAACTAACACGTGGTGTCACTCAACAAACAATTTTAAGCAGGTAACAAATTAGTGCCGTCTATGGGGTACTGCTACGTCTTCGTAAAAAATGAATATCTCTCAAAAGGTAACTTTTCATACCATACGTGCTCCACCAAAATTATTTTAGGACAAAAAAACTGTAAATGTCATCGTAAGCTGGTATAATGTTTATCCAATACGTTATTTCAAACAAAAGGGTATCTGATTATCAAAACTAGCGTACAACCCCTATTCCAAAGAAGTTGGGATGTTTTGTAAAATGTACATAAAAACAAAAAGGGCATAGCGAAGGAAATAAAAATTAGTTTAAAAGGCGGGATGCTGAGGGATGAATACCCAGTAGTGAATTCACTCTGGAGAGATCTTTCTGACGTGTACAAAAAAAATAATAATAATAATTTAAAAAAAAAATTAATGATTTACAAATCCTTCTTGACATGTATTCATGTTTGTAGAATACAGCACAGTGACAACATATTTAAAGTTGAAACTGTTTAACTGTATTGCGTTTTGTAAATAAATTATTATTATGAATTTGATTGCTGCAACATGTTTCAAAAAAGCTGGGACCTGGGCATGTTCACCACTGTTATATCACCTCTTCTTTTAACAGCACTCAATAAGCGTGTAGGAACAGAAGACAACAATTGTTGCAGTTTCTAAAGTGGAAATTTTTGCCATTCTTGCTTGATGTATGTCTTAAGTGGCTCAACAGTCCTGTCATATGTTGCCCTTCATAATACTCCACACATTTTCTATGGGGGGGGGGCAGGTCTGGACTGCAGGGAGGCCAATTAAGTACCTGTGCTCTTTTACTTTGAAGCCACGCTGGTGTAACACATACAGAACGTGGCTTAGCACTGTCCTGCTGGAATAAACAGGGACGTCCCAGAAAGAGACGTTGTCTGGATGGCAGCATATGTTGTTTCAAAATCCGTATGTACCTCTCAGCATAAATGGTGCCCCCACATATGTGCAAGTTACCCATGCCATGGCCACTAACACCCCCATACCATCACAGATGCTGGTGTTTGAACTTCTTGTTGATAAAAATCAGGGTGGTCCTTTTTGTCTTTTGCCCTGATGGCAGAAATGCCAATATTTCCAAAACAGACCCGAAACGTCTACTTATTAGACCACAGCATACTTTTCCACTTCGCGTAAAACCATTTCAGATGAGCTCAGGCCCAGAAAAGTCATCTGATTTCTGGATGTTGTTTATGTATGACTTGCGTTTCGCTGTGTAGAGCTTTAGCTTGCGTTTAGAGATGTAACGGTGAACTGTGTTTACTGACAAAGGTTTCCTGAAGTATTCCTGAGCTCACGTTGTCTTTTATTGTCTGACGTTGGTTTTGAATGCACTGCGCTTGACGGATCAAAGATCATGTGCATTCATGTTGGCCTTCGTCCTTAGCCTTTATGCACACGGATGTTACCAGACTCTTTGAATGTTTTCATAATGTTATGGACCGTAAATGTTGATAGACCAAAATTTCTCACAATTGCACATCAAACAACATTATTCTTAAACTGACTTTCTCATGCAGCTGTGCACATAGTGGCAAACCATCCTCACTTTCACGGATTGAGCCTTTCAAAATTGTTTTTTTCACGACTATAACCTCTTACCAATTAACCTGTTTATCTCTGAAATGTTTCGGTTTTTTTTTTACTTTTTCATGGTTTTCTTGCACCTGTCCCAACGTTTTTTTTTTTTTTTTTATCAAATTCATAATTTATTAACAAAACGCAATGCATTTCATCAGTTTCAACTTTATATATGTTGTCTCTGTCCTGTATTCTATTGAATATATTTCAAAACGAATTTGTAAATAATTGTATTTTGTTTTTATTTGCATTTTACAAAACGTCCCAACTATTGGAATAGGGCTTGTAAGTGCAATGCATGTATCAGCCGTTTTAGTTTGCAATTACTTCAAAGTAAAAAGGGGAAACTCAGAAATATAATGGTCTCTGAAACGCTCAACTTTGTGAAGAAATTGTGTACTTGCAGATGTCGTTTTATATGATTTTTTCCCATTTGTTATTGGCTACCATGATACAAAAATACATTTTTTTTCATTTGGAAACACGTGTGTAACGCATACGAGTTAGACTCAGCAAAGACATTCTTTCTGAGGCCATGCGGTCTATGAGAATTACTGAAATGTTTATTTTAAAACTTTGCATGTTTTTGACCGAGTTCATTTTCAGTGCTTGTTTCTATTGTGGACCTGGGTCCATGTCTTTTTGGTAAAAGGTGGTTCTACGTAAGGCTCCCGTGGCGGGATCAGCCCTACAAGTAATTTAACCTCCAAAGCACTGCCGCCTCACCACTGAGCTCCTAACTGTTTTCCCACGACCTTGGATCATCATCGCCATCGGCCCGTTAGCGAAATCAGAGGTCGTTTTGAACAACGTTGAGAACGGCAAAAATCAAGCCCTGCCACCAGCAGCACTGCACAGCCCAGCTCAGTCCAGCTCAGTCCAGCTCAGTCCAGTCCAGCTCAGCTCAGCTCAGCTCAGCTCAGCTCAGCTCAGCTCACAGACGATGCTGTGGGTGGTGCACCTTTCGCAGCCTGACGCCCTCTGTGCATTACTTAATATTCAATTACCTAACGTTGTTTACTGGCGCAGGCAGACGTCAGGGCAAAAACAGTTCATGCATTTCAAAGGGGAAGTCCAGATGCAGCCGCCGCCGACTTGGCACCGGTTACTTCGCATAATTACTGCGCGTCTCCGTTTGCAAACTTTCAAGCGTAATTATAAGAAGTCCAGAATGGAAGTGCTGCTGGTACCGTATGCAAATACGCACGCTGACGTAGGTGATCATGTGGGTTTTGGCGTAGATCCCTCTGTGATCGGGAATCTTTTTCCGCTGTTGTCTTTGGGATTCGGTAGAATCTTTACAATTATTTCTTGCATTGCTCTCACACCTGAACAAGAAATCTGTTTTGGAGCCCTTACTAACATTGTCTTGCCATCGCGGCACCACCAGCGCAGTGGGCAGGTAAGAATCTGCCGATTTCTTGTGGTTCATGAATGATGAAGTGTAAAAGCAAAACAAGTCTTAAAGTTAAACCTGCCCTAGTGCATGGCTTCCCCTTACATCACTGCTGTGTACGGAATTAATATTTTAACTTGGATCCCGAACTTTAGTCGTCCCCGCCGTAATGTGGTAAGGGGACACCTGAACACCGCCGAATAGTTAGTAAGCTGGTTAAATAACTTACTCTTGATTTGTGCTCGTGATCGCGAAGTTTGACCGGATTGTTACAGCGGTGCACATTGTGCTGCCCGAAAACATGTCTACTTTTGCCCGTGTCGGAATAACCAGCAGAATATGGCCTCCGATTCAATTTCGACATGGCGTTACGTCGTTGAGAATGACTGTTCCGAGGAAGCTTGCACAAAATTCAGCTTTGCTCCCGAAGGGTGTTTCTTTACCAGTGAATGTGATATGTGCCGTTGGCTCCGTGCTATTATTAATTCACGCACTGGCATGGTTAAGTGTATAGAATATAGGCACTTTGATTTGGGAGCAGCAGCGTGTGTGATGCAGGCAGTGGTGACGCCTTGCACGACCATGCTGCATGGCACCACGGCAGCAGCAGCAGCAGCAGTACTGCCAGCAGACCCACTGATGCAGCTATTGTAATAAAAATAGCCGGAGAGAGGTACTGTATACCCGCATTAACATTCACTCCCATACTTATTATCCACCTAGAAGGTCAGGTACGCAACGTCTTAAAAATGCCCTAGTCATTTTTGAACAATTTTAATACGCCAGCACATGCCTGAAATTTCTCAGGATAAAAAAAAAAATCCTTGAATAGGTTTATTAGACGCACAAGTATTAAACATCCACTTCACATCCAGGGTGATCTGGATGGATAAAATGTTGGGTAAATAACTTTCTTCGCTCTTGACAAATGACGTGGTTTTCCTCTGTATGTTGTTTTTATTTCCTCCCGGGCCAGGAAACAACTTGTTAATGCAGGCACTTGAGTGTGTCTGAAAGCACCGCTGTAAATTTCCCGTTTCACGTGCTACGCTTTCTGAATGTGTCCCCAGGAAGCGCAGCTGCAGTTTCACAAACTTTAATCTGATTGATTTGCTTTAGAGTCGGATGGGTTCCTGCCCTCTACTATTTCCTGATCGCCTTTTGTTTGCTTTTTTGTGTGGAAATCCAATTGGTTTGTGGTCGTTGTTAAAGGGACAGATTGCTAAAGGTCTACTGAGCAAATAAACCAGACATAGTTGTCTGGACTCGCCATAAGAGGGGTGGGTTAGTGTTTTGCCCAAAATACATTTAAAAACATTGAAGTTCTCATGCGATTATAGACCATTTCAAAAGCCGTGCGCATAGTTGTGTATGCACATAAGTACAGGGCAACCGTTTGTTGTAGCTAGCATTTAAAAAATTCTTTTCATTACAGGTGAATGAATAGTCGTGTCACAGATTGGGTCGAGCACAGCACTTTGACCATTAAGGCCTTACTCATCAGGACTCGGCAGGCCTCAGTAGGTTGCCGTTATAATGTTTACTTCTATTAAATGTGAATTTGTCTTTGGTGGGGATTTGTGACAAAAGCAGAAACCCAGAGCTAGTAGAATACTTTTTAATTATTGCCTGAATGATATTTGAAAGGCCAAGTGAGATAGCAAAACTTTTAGAACAAATGCTTTGAGGACTCATTTAGGGGCTCATTTTTGAGCCCAGACCAGTCCCACGTCTGACTCGGAAGACCGAATCGCGTTCACAAAAATTAAGTCTGTTCAAGCAGACAGGTTTGGATGTCTTCTGTATTTCATAAATAAAATAAAGGCAGTGTTATGTTTTACACTACAGGGACAATACCTCAAATATATCGTTATTTTTGTGTTGAGTTGCTTGTTTGTGGATTTGCAGCTGTAGTGTTCAGAGTGGAGTTACGTGAGTATGGCAGTGACTGATATGACTGGCAAGGATTTGAGTACTAATGGGGTTTAAAACCTGAGATTGTCACTTTTCTTCCATCTGACTCCTTTTTTTCAGGCAGATGAGGGTAATTGAGGAGGATAGGAAATCTCAAAGTGTTATTTCTTTAAACGTCCATTTCTTTAGTTATTTGCACTTTATTAGTGTACATGCATCTTAATATCAAATGCAGTGATTTCCCTATAGTAAGTCCTGTGGGACATCAACCTAGCACACTGTTGGCACTGATGCATATATGGATCAAAAGAATAGAAATTGCTGATATCTGTATGTTCTTTTAAGTCCGAGTTGAATGGAAGTGGTGTGTCAGTAGTATTAATGCAGTTATTGCAAATGGCTGTCTGAAGGAAACCCCTGGTCTATACTTTATCAGCAAGTGTGGCTCTAACCGTGAATCAGAGCTAACTGTGTACACGTAGGCTGAGTCCACTCCACTGTTTGCATACATCGTCCCCTTATTAGCTGGCCATAGATATTATCCTTTCATTCCAGAAGCATCCTATTGCTTGAATGTCCGTTTTGGGTGCCTTTTTTGGTTCTTTGTCTGCTTCGTAGTATGAAGCGTTGGCCTAGCCTTTCTCCACATGGTGCTCTCGCGATTCCGCTTGTTTTACTTATCTCGGGAGTGCTTGTGCTCAAGCGCTTGCTCGAGACACTTCAACACTCTTCCACGTGTCAAGGCCTAATCACTTGCAAAATGTGGCTTTTGCCATTTATGTTCATTTCCGTTGGGTAAAGCCTTTGAGGTCTGTGCTGCTCCTCTTGGTTTAATTTCATAATTTTTGTCTGTGGCTTCATCAATGTAAACAATCAGATTTTTATGGCCACAGCACCTAACCTCTTGAAGCTGCTGTTTTGTTACAGCTTAGTGGCAGGGCATGATGTGGAAAGTGGTGCCAGACATTATTAACCCGTTTGCCTCTGGACAACAGTTTTGGAGGGAAAATTCCTCGTTAGTTTTACGGATGGTGATGTAATCGTGATTCTTCATAGCTGGCGTAATGGATGGCATTCTGTAGGCCCTGTACCCACTGTCCCAGACGTAAGGTCCAACGTTGCTGCATACTTACTGGTTTTCCATACTGTTTTGTCTTTCTTTTATGGGCAGGGGTGAGCACAAGTTTACAATCTTAAACTCTAAGAGGGGCTATAGTTTCCTTGAGTTTACACCATAATAGTGGGTTTCTGAATTTTATATAAAAATGTATAAATATTCGTAAGATATGCCAACAGAAAATCATTATACAGAAGCACCGACTGTTTGTACCAGCCCATTTTAACTTTCGTCATTATCACAACTGCATTACAATGTGTACTCTGTGTGTGTGTGTGTGTGTATGTATATGTGTGTGTGTTTGTGAATTTTATTTATTTTTTTTATTTTAAGGTATGGCTATGATAGAGTAGATACAACTCTTTAATTTTTTGTTCTGTGTGAGAATATGTATTTCTGTCAAATTACATTTAAAAATGTATTTGAGTAAATCAGTAACTGATTAGGTGCACAGCAGTAAAAATTCGAAAAAGAGGCTCATTTACAAGTCTTCTGTAAATGTGTTTACGCTGTTTCAAATGGTTTGAAAACAAACTTTGTCTTTCGGTTAAGAATAACAGGACGGAACAAATAATGACTCGTTTGCTGAAACGTTGTGGCTAAATGAAATGTAGGCATTTCTCAGCCATGGTTCAACACGAGTCCAGGTGAAGGTTTCGCCCGAGAAAACAGCAGGATGGAACGTGAGCGCATGCGCGAGTCTCTGGTTGCCCGGGTTTCTGAGGCGATTGTTGTAGCTGCCTCCATGCTCCAGACAGCGCTGTGGGTGATTAAGCTGGCCTTAGTCGATGATGTCATCCTGTGGGCCGGGCTGCGCCCTGTTGAAAGGCCTGCTTTCTGCTTTCTCTGTCGTTGGTGGCGATGACTTCATTCAGCAGAGGGCTCTGGCCCGGCGTGGGAGATGTTGTGTTGTTAGTCATCACACAACCATTATTTGTTATATTTTCTTTCAGAGCAGGTTAAGGACCTGAATTAGGATTAATGCCCGTACTCAGTCTCTTTGAAATGGGGGTTAGTTCAATTTATATATAAGATTTTTCAAATCGTCACGCTGATCGTCACGAGTTGTTTAAGGCACGAGTCTTTATTACCAAAACACATGGTCAGTTTTTAGCTCCATAAGAATAAAATAGCAGTTCTGCCTTCTGGCATTGTTTCATCGTGATTAATTGGCCAGTCACCCAATAAAATGTGGGTGTTCTCCTAATGGCTGGTCACTTCTTCTCCCCACCCCCCACGAACCAGCAGGGGTGAGCCCGCCCGGCTCCAAGGCAGCCGTCCCGCTCCGCATGGACTGTCTGAGTTTTCAGAGCTGTTACAAGAGACTCTCCGGTTCCTCCCGGGACGCGACCCGTCGCTGAGTGCCGTGGTGACACCCGATCCCTGTGCTCATGTGGACAGACGCTCCTGGAGCAAACGCACTTTCTCTTGTTTTAGAGCTTTTACCCTTTGGGTTTTTTTCCGCCCAAGTGTTTGTGCGTAACGGTGCTGTTGTGTAGCGTTCTATGGTGGTCACAGTCTGCCTGTCTGCTTCTGGGGCTTTTAGTCCTGCTAAAGAACTTGAAGCTTGTAAGTTATAAGGACTTTTTTTCTAACCAGAATGGCATGTTCATTGACTGCTGATGATCATCCCTCTCTTTTCTCTGACTCTGGATTACTTCTGTAGTGTTTCCCACCTGTTTGTGCTGCTGTTTTTAATGCTGTTTGTTAGCCACCATATTGGACTATGGAGATCCATACAGTCTGAAATTTGGAAATTTGCATATTAAAGTGGGGAAATGGGTAGTTCTTAAAGGGCCTTAATCAACATGGTGGGTTTTACAGGCTAAGCCAGGGGTACTTTAGCCCTTAGTTTTGTCAGTGGTCCCATTCAGCAATTTAGTGAAGCCTGTGGAGTGAGAATGTTTTAAATGCATAAAAAAAAAAAAAAAACTTTAAGAGGTTAATGGAAAAAAGAATGTATTCCCCCATCCTAGTTTACAGACTCCTTGAAATCTATTCACAGACACCAGGTTTGGAAGCTTTGGGTATCTTGTGAGTTTGTTGCTCTTCTATTAAAGCTATTCATATACATGCTTAGTCCCTCATGGCCATGAAAAATGTTTCAGCCTGTCTGAGTGTCCAGAATATTAAATTTTTCAGTACTTGCTCAATAAGAATGACTGATTAGTGTTGAATATTTTTTCCCTTGTTGACACATGACTAATACATTGACTGAGATGTTGGCAAATCAGCAGATGTGACTTGAATTGATGGGTCCAAGAAAAAGTGTTCACAAATTCCTTTGACGTTTCAGTTACAGAATGGCCAGAAACTGAGGACGGTCACCTTTGCCTTCATATTAAAACACTGGTTTTAATGGGTTCCTGTGTTGGTATAACATTCTGTACATTCAGGGGGTTCCTAGGGAGCTGTAGTGTCTTTCTGTGAAGGGAGCATGCTCTCTCAGAGGTTCACCGATTTTTTTTTTCCGTTGTAGGTTCCTGGGACTGCGGGAGTCAGACGGCATCGCTTCAGTGAAGCTGAGCTCAAGCCCAGTGGGGGGAGGGGTGGCTCACTGCCGCCAGAAACAGCCTCGGCCCCCACCGCAGGGGGCAAAACGAGCTCATTCCAGTCACCCACGTGAGGCGGGAGGATGGCTGCCAGCACAGAGTGGTGAGCAGATGATGATGATGACGATGATCATGACGATGATCATGACAATGATAGAGTCATAGATCCCAGAAACGGCAAAGCGACGCACTGTTGAGAAACAAACTGAATTCAGCCTTTCACAGCTGATATTTATTAGCTGTCCTGTCTTCCCAATCCAAGGCCTGTTCTACAACAGAATTGTATTGCCACGCAGGTTGTGTATGATATGTAACATTAAAATATCAGTTTATAAAATTTGAAGTCTTAACTTCTATATTAATTCTATACAATAACTTCTATATTTTCCATCCTTTTTATATTCGAAGTTGTTACAAAATTTGAGGTACTTCTGTAAATTTCTTTCTGTAAACGAGGCTCCCAGAATTTCGTACAGAGCTACCTGTGTGATGCAGAGCTTTGTTTCTGTGGTCCCTGCTTTCATTATGCCATGTTTGACGACTGCCGTTCTTTGTACAGTGGACACTAATCGTTTGTAAGTGTACGTCATTAAGCTGTCAAATCAGGAGAAAGCTGAAGAGAGGGGTAACGGCCATAAAAGCTGATTAAACTCAGGGCAAGTGCGTGCGTGCGCGTGCGTGCGTGTGTGTGCGTGCGTGTGCTCATGCCTCCACGACCTGTTACATAGTGCTTCTTCATTTTGTCTTCAGTCAGACACTGTGCAGTTCCTTCAGTGCTACTTAAACTGGATCATTTTGAACAGTTGTGTCATTTTATGGTTCTTAAAATAAAGAAAAGCCTAACACGTTTTTGATTACTTGGAAAATTGTATTGTGCTGTTGCGTTCAAGCAAAGTCCTGGGACAGCCTGTGTAGGTATTGTGGGTTTACATACTGGGAGCATCTTTCAAAGGAAGCAGGCCGCCTGGCACTTCTGTGGGTCGCTCCCACGGATCCGGCCGCCGCCTTTCCTGGCTCAGAGAGACAGCAGCTGCGGGAATGTGGCGGCCGCATGGGATTTGGTTTCTGTTTGCGCTGGAAGTCCCTCACATAGCACGGTGCGGAGTAGCGGCCTGGCGCCCCGCAGATGACTTTAGCAGACACCTCTCTCCACGCTCCCATGGCTGCACTGTTCCTCAGAAAGCCTTTGGTTTTTCTTTAATAAAAAAAATAATAAATGGCTGACACAGAACAGTTTTGCGTTGTCATCATTCAGTTTTTCATTTCTGTCGTGATTTTGGCCAAGCTAACTATGAGCAGAGGGACCTTCTTAAAAGGAAAACTCTTTTTTTTTCGTTTTTGCTTCCCACCGAAAGGGAAGTGAGCAACAAATTCGTTTTTGGGCGACATGGCATTTTCACTAAGGAGAAAGGGTGATCGTTTTCAGGATTAAGGCTTGTGCCAGTTACAAGGAATGTGCACCCAAGTTATTTGTAACTTGGCAGTTGTTTTAAAACAAATGGCTGTACAGGTACAGACAAGGACAGTGGCTAAGCAGAGCTCCCTGTCTGCCTTCCTACAGCAGAAGGTACTCTTTTTACAGACACCAGTCATCACCGTGCCAATCTCAGTCCATTCTTTCACGATCGTTTTGATTTTCTGTGTTGGATATTGCAGTGCTTATGGGTAATGCACACACATTCTTTACAGCGACAAAGTGTTTTGCATATGAACAGCCCCTTCAGTGACTCAAAAGGCATTTTTCTTGGCACTTGCTGCTGTTGCACCCCCAGCTCCCTAGGGGGCAGTCATCAAATGTGTGGTACAAACACAATTCTACAGTAACGATGACATTTAAATGTGTTCTGCAAACTTATCTTGTCAGTAATTGCGCTGACTTAGTAAGCAAAATGACTTTAAAGGCATCTCCCCAGGTCCCTTGAGCAGAATGCATACTGAAGCTGTAACCAGTGGAAACAGAAATGGGGGCGGAGTAACGTTCTGCAGATGAGTTCTTCCCACCTGTAAAGAGCGCTGCTATTTCAGTGCAACATCTGTAAGTGGCTAAAGACAAGGCTTCCAAGCATTGGAGTTTGTTCATCTATTTTTTTTTTTTTTTATAGAATGAAACGCTGCCCATATATTACTGCTTCTGTCACTACAATGGACAAACCAAATTTTTACCTCATAAAGGAAACATACACCTCCCTGGCACTCTGTATTCAGTTGCTGTATGTTTTTCTTGTGCTTACAGTTTACAGCAGATGCTGTCTGCAGTTTTGCTGCTCGCCTTTTGTCACTTTATTCTTTAGACACACAGATTATAACCGTATACCCTACAGTACATGGTTATATATACGTATACTCTGTTCATAGTGGTTCACTGTTCCATCATATTCTGTTGTCTGTGCTACAGTTTACTGTAGTGAAACTTTGCTTTTGTTTTAGCTTTCACACTGGTAGCTTAATGGGTAGAAAATGAGGCTGGGATGCAAAAGTCTCCCATTTCAAAACCCAGCCCCGGTGCCAGGTGTGTCCTTAAGCAATTTACTGAAATGCTAAATCCTCGGGCGCTTAAAAAATGGCCCCCCACTGCTTCACCCCCCCCCCCCCCCAGGGGATGGGTTAAATGCAGACGACAAATTCCTTGTATGCGACCCACATACTTGGCTATGAACCTGATTCCCTTTCCTTGCAAGTGACATAATACACTATATCTCACTATATACATTTTTCAGTGGCCAAAATGCATTTGAAAGCTAAATAAGTGCTTTGCTTTGCCAATTGCCAGTATTCTGCTACTTAACCTGATGAAAGACTGGGGGTTTACTGTATTTGAAACTTCATAAGGCAGATTGAGTACTTTATCGTCTAAGCTCAAGTCCAGTTTTTGAGGTGGCATCCTCAGGCACAACTAGACAAAAGGTGCCGTGTTGTTTGGTCCCCAGCATCACTGCAGCTCCCCTGATTCTGCCTCCATGCAGAATTGCAAAAGGTATTAAAGGCCTCTGATGAGATTTAAATTAATTCCGCATTAATTCCAAATTCGGGCATCCCACTGAGACAAATTGTATTACTACTTGGTCGTCCTCCTCCTCACCCACCTCCCCCAGCATGCCACTAAGAGCGGGTGCGGCGTTGATTTATTCCACGTTTCCGTTCTGGCGCTGGCGAAAGCGACGCCTCCGTGCGGCTGTGCGTTATTTGCGTTTCGTGGGAGCCCTGTTGTCACCTTCGATATAAGATTTCCACTTATCAAAGAGTCGCAGCGTGGTCCCCGCGACTCCAATGGGAAGACGCGTGACTGAGACGCTTGTTTACAGACGGGCTGGATTTCTCCGCGTTGAGCTGGCACGCGCGGGACTCCGAGCTCGCTGTCCTGTCACTCTGACTGCGATGTGACAGACTGCCAATGTCTGCGATGTGTCAGGAACCCAACATGTCCAAACCAGCAGCACTTTTTTTTAAACACTTGATGCTCACACCATTGTCTTCTGTCACTGTGTCAGTGGGAATTAAGTTTAACAGTCTTCTGTACTGTGTGTGTGTGTGTGTGTGTGTGTGTGTGTGTCAGGATGCTTATCACACATGGAAGCAGTACCCGTACACGTCTTGTGCCTCAGTCGTTCCTCAGGCTCAGACAAAACATCCTCAGCCTTTTGTCACAGCGTGAGCTCTTGCTTGTCTACAAAGAGTTTTTGCTGAGAAGTGAAGTGGGACACCGTTGCTCAGTGATTAGCGCTGTTGCCTTGCACCTCTGGGGTTGGGGGTTCGGATCCCACCCATGCTCTATCTTTGTCAAGTTTGCATGCTCGCCCTGAGCTTCAGAGGCTTCCTCTGGGTACTTTGGTTTCATCACCCAATCCAGAGACATGTCCTTTCCCAACTGTGTGTGTGTGTGTGTGTGTGTGAGTGAGAGGGAGATTGTGCCTTGCTGTGGGTTGGCGCCATGTCCAGGGTGTCCCTCACCTTGCGCCCTAAGCTCCATGGGATAGGTTCCAGAGCCTCTGTAACTCTACACAAGATAAACGGTGTGGAAAATGGTTTTGATTAAACGTATAGTACCAAGTTTGTTTTGAATTTGTGTTTCTAAATGTGAAAGACGTGCTCAACATCATTGAAAGATTTATTACATAAAAAAAATGCTTATCTGAAATATTAGAAAGGTAATTTTCCACATTTTCACTAAACGTACGTGATTTTGATTCTGTGCCGAGTAAATGAGTCTTCCTGTTTGCTGGAGTAATGATTTTTTATTTATTTTTTTTAAAGTTGTAATTTTTCCCACACAGTCAACAACTATATTACAATTTCTCAGCCTTGTTTTCATCTAGAACCACTGTTAAACTCAGACTAACTCTCTTTTATGGCAATAGACATTGTTGCCTTTTAAAATGGGGAGCAGATGAGCTCAGGGTAGGCGACGAGTGGTCGTGGTTAATGTCAGTGGGCAGCCCCTGGTCTATCAGGTGTTTATCCGTGCACTGTTGCAGACCTTTTGATAAGCGCACGGCTGCCTGCAGAGGAGCGCCTTTTGCTATGTGCACGGAGGCACTTGTGTCAGAATTGGATGCGAGTCTCCTCATGCAGGGAGACATGGATGCAAAGGGAGACGGTGCGTCATGCATCTTTCATCAGGCCCTGCTTTTGGCAAAGCCTGCACGGGGAGCATGCACGGACCCTCCGCGGACCAAGCCGGCGCCACTGAGCATCGTCTGGGACCAGCACCCCGCTCCCCCAACTTCCCCCCCCACCACCACCACCACTTCTTCTGTTCAGCTTATCTCTGCTGAAGGCGTCTTGCCCTAATTAATACCTGTGAGAAAATCGTTAATATGCAACGGAGAGGTAACGCAAGGGCATCTCAATGTCTGCTGTTGCCATGGCTACTGCATAGAAATGAAGCTTCTCTTAATTTTTAATGAGGATCCATGTTGCTGCTTAAGTTGGAATTTAAAAAATGTGCTAAGAAAGAACTTTGGGTTTAAAGCAACCATGATTCACTGGGTCGGTCTATTTGTTTCTTAGTCACACACACACACACACACACACACACACACACACACACACACACATGCATTTTGATGCCTTTTTTCTACAAATAAACAAAAAAAAAAAAAAACTGGTATGCTAAAGAAACAAAACTGAAAGCCCTATAATTTGCTTAATGAGGGAGAAAAGGAATATTAATTTTTGTGGTACAATACAGAAATTCCTGGTGATTGTACATTTTTCCCTATAACATGCCAACAATAAAATATAAAGTACTCAACTATTATGGTTTTTCTCAGAAATTGGAGAGGCTTTTAACTGATTACATTTGTTTGTTGCAAATGTTCTGTTGCCATTTAACTTGAATGTCTTTACTCATGTCTTTATTTTGCAATGAAATACCAAAGTAAATCTTAAACATTTTAACATGACGTTTTCTGACTCGAAAACCTACCTCCTGTTACAGCATGTTACCTCAAACTTTTGTTTTTTTGTTGTTAATGGCCTGTTCTCTAGACCACTACTACTGTCTGTTATGTTCCCCGACTCTCAGGAGACTCATGGCTGCTCCCTCGCAGGTCTGAGGGATTCAGCCACTACCAGTCTCTTCCAGCCTGTCTCTGTCTCAGGCCTTGGCCCAATTTTCTATACTCTTGTGCTCCAGTTCATTGGCTGTAACCAGAATGTCCCTTCCCATACAGCCATAACCTCGCCTGTTCACAGAAGGGAAACTGAGGCACATGGGCTGTTGGGAGACTGCTCTTGCACTGATGGCTACACTCCCCTAAAAAAGGCTGCAGTAACTTCTCACTGTTAACTGAAGGCACTATGCTGGATTAACCGTTACTGATAGATTTCAGACATCATCCTAGGTATAGTTGCTTTCTGTGAATGTCACGTCATTTACTTCTCCTTCTTAAATAGGTCTTAAATATAATGTGGTCTACTCTATAAATTGTTTATTTTATTTAATATAATTTCTTTTTACAAAATCCCTTATCTCAGTGTATAAAATAGAACCTTTTTTGCTGTTCAACTGTATTGACGTTCATTTACCCTTGTGTGCAAAAGAATAATCATATTTAATAGCAATCAGAATGAGGAGTATCAAATTTAGGGGATTGTAACTGGAGTGTTAGTTCATAAAAATATAGGGATGTCAGGTTTCCATAAATACTCTTGTTTCTAGCTTCAGATCCAAATTTGCAATAATATGTGAGAAAATTGCAACTAATTGCAGAACGGCTTTTATTGTACAGAAATGGTAGAGTAGGTGTGCTGAGTGCAATCGGACCTGCTTGCAAATTTCCAGTCGGTCAGTCTTGGCCATTAAATCTTTTCATGCATGAAGTCATTTGTATAGTCTTGCATTTAATTAGTGACTTCTTAAGTTGTGAAAATAGTATCTTGCATAGTTTCTTAAATATTTATAGAATGCCGTTTTGTTTTCTTCCTTGTATAGGTCAGAATATCTGTGATGAGGTCCCATGAAGTCTTCAACTGGAGCTGACATTAACAGTCAGCAGAAAATTCCAGAAAGGAAAGGATAAAGGGCAGTTCCTTACTCAGACAGACACATCCTGTCCTTGCATTCTAGGTCCTTTGGTGAGATCATTACTACTTAAGAGCCATGGCAAGTCGAAGGAAATCGTCCATTCCTTGCATGATCCGAGCTAGCGACTTGACGGAGCAGGATGACTCAGACGACATGGAAGCATCTATTAGCAACAAAGCAGAGAATGAGTCCTCACAGAGTTTGTCCAGCTGGGCTTCAGAAAAAGAACCTATGAATTCTGGGGGGGAGGTTAAGGAGACTGTTGAGCAAGGACAGTCCAACGGTGATGTCCGGCCTCAGCGAAAAACCCAGGGAGGCTACGAGTGCAAATACTGCCCCTTTTCCACACAGAACCTGAACGAGTTCAAAGAGCATGTGGATTCCAACCATCCTAACGTAATTCTCAACCCCCTTTACCTATGCGCAGTTTGTAACTTCAACACAAAAAAGTTTGACAGTCTGACAGAACACAATGAAAAATGTCACCCTGGTGAGAGCAACTTCAAGTTTAGGCGACTCAAACTCAACAGTCAGACAATCTTGGAGCAGACAATTGAAGGCGCAAACAGTGCTGCCATTTATGACACAGCCCCCTCTCAAGGTGGTGAGGACTTTGCTACCATTCCTGTAAGCAGATCAAGTACTGCAAAGCCTGGAAAACCAAAATTGGAGAGCAAGCGGATTTCCCGTAGGGGGGATGAGAAGGAGAATCCGCTGGATGGCCTTACACTAGAACTCCCAAAAAAACAGATTGCGGCACTAAATGTGAATGGGACAGTGATAATCCCAGAGACTGCCCTGACAGACGGGATTTCCCACATAATGCCCTCCTTGCAGCGACCGCCCAACTTTAACTTGGTACCAAAAATTGCTGTCCCTTTGAACACCTCCAAATACAATCCTTCGCTGGATGACAACATGACCTTGATCACCTCCTTTAACAAGTTCCCCTACCCAACCCAGGCTGAGCTGTCTTGGTTGACAGCAGCCTCCAAGCACCCTGAAGAACAAATTAAGGTCTGGTTCACCACCCAACGGCTGAAACAAGGCATCAGCTGGTCACCAGAGGAAGTGGAGGAGGCTCGCAAGAAAATGTTCAATGGAACAATCCAGCCAGTACAACAAGCATTCACTGTTTTGCCTGCATCATTGACGCAGCCAACCAAAGCCACACAACCTCTCATTCAAACTGTCCCTTGCCAGCTCCTTGGACAATCCAGCTTGGTGTTGACACCTGTTGCCAATGGGTCAACTGTTACCTGTGCTCCAATTGCTCTCACAGTAGCCAACCAAGTAGTGCAGGCTGTTAAGAGGCCTTTGCCAGCCCCTGTGGTGGCCCCTGAGGCAAAAAGGCCTGCCATTATCCAGTCGGTCCCAAACCCCCCAAAATCATCCTCTCCTACTTCCGGTGTTGCTGTAGATCAAAAGAAAACTAGAGATCAAATTATGGTGTTGAAAGCCAGTTATGCTCAGAGTCAATTTCCAGATGACAAGGAGATATACCGTCTCATAGAGTCCACTGGCCTTTCCCGGGGTGAGATCAAAAAGTGGTTTAATGACCAGAGGTTGCATAACCACAGAGGTATATTGCACTTAAACAATGATCCCCCACCAAAAGAGACATTGCAAAAGTCAGTTCCTACTCAGTTTCCACTTTTGGAGAGGGTGAAAGGCAAGACAACCGAACAGCTGAAAACACTGGAGGAAAGCTTCCAGAAAAGTGGCTTCCCAACACAAGCCGAAGTTGAACACCTTGCAACCACCACAAGACTCTCCAAGAAGGAAATAGACAGCTGGTTTTCAGAACGCCGTGCATTAAGGGACAATATGGAACAAGCCCTGTTGAACTCCATGGGATCAAAGAAGGCGGATATGGAGGACCAGAAGCAACAGCGAACCACACTCAATGGCGTGCATGACCAGGAAGGTCATACAAAGTCCCCTCCCATCACCTCCGGCCCATTATCTATGAATGGTAAAGCCTTGGGTCTTCTTCGGGGTGTTTTTGCCCAGACGCAGTGGCCGTCACCTGAGGAGTACAACCAGTTGGAGACTGAGACAGGTTTGGTTCGCACAGAAATTGTCCGCTGGTTCAAAGAGAGTCGGTCGGCCCTGAAGAGTGGGACTTTGGAGTGGACAGAGCAGTTCCAGAAGTTGAGTGGCCTGGTGCAGAACGAGCAAAGTTCACCGTCGAGCACAGAGTGTGCCCTTGGCGTTCTGCAGCATTCCCAAGAAGCAAAGGCGCTGCGAGGCGAAGACGTGACGAAGTCTGAGCGTTCGAAGCTTAATGGGCAGGAGATCGTAGACTGGTTCGCCAACAGGATAGGGCAGAACATGACTGACCTTAACAAGAGTGGTAACCAACATGGGCGTGTGAGAGATGATCAGGAGAGCTGGGTCACTGTAACCATGGGGGTGGGTAAGGAGGGCACAGAGTTGAAGGAGAAGACGTTGACTACTGACTCTGATGTGATTTTAGGGGACAATTCCGGAAGGGTGACAGGATGAAACCTGAAAGGTAACCACCGCAGATCTGCTCATGTTACCCACTATTTTAGGGAATGAGAATGTTTGTTTATTCTGTACATTTTAAATGTTAAACATTGAAATCCTATCATTATGCTCGCATACGAGTTCTTGACTAGATTACAGCTTCAAAAAATTCAACTTGGTCAAGAAAATGACAATCGCCATTAAGTCCTATTCACTAGGGCACTTTGAGGTATTTTCTGTTACAGTGACAGCAGTTCCACAGTGAAATTCACCTTGCTGGTGTTATCTCAGAGCTGACCTCACAAGTTGTCCCAGTTACTTGACAGCGTAACACTTTATAAGCCCTTGGCATGGAAAACAAAGGATCCTTAATGCACATACACAGTTGCCATTGCTAATTATTCCAGCGTTATATCACCATGTATATATTTTGTTTTTTTAGGTGAAGATGGTGTTGGACTGTAAGTTATGCTGAGGATGGGGGAACAAAGGGGACTTTTTAAATATTTGGAAATATTTGGAACCAATGATTTCACACAGGTGCTGTGAAGTCAAAGGCACAGAGGGCTGTGAATGCACCTGAAGCACTGAACAGTTGGTGACTTTCTAGTGCCAAAGTAGGACTGATGTGTTATTACACTACAAAAAAAGGGCCCTTGTACATATCTTTTTTTTCCTCTATTGCAGCAAATTTGTACAATTGGGAGGGTGGGGTAAGATTTTGCTACATTTGTAATAGTAGTGAGATTTGTCCAATTTCATCTTCACCATGGAATTTTCTGGATTTTGTAACTAAAAGACGGACTGGCTACATCCGTTATCAAGTCTTGACAAAAATTGTAAGTACGCAAGCTTGTTTTCTTGCCTGGTGTTCAGGAGGACATTCTGAAAAGGACAGGAGAGATTGAATTCCATAGAAAACTGACTCTTATGTGAAGACGGTTTTGCCGCTTTTTCTTCCTGTGAATCAACAGCAGCCTTTTCAAACATGGCTGTTTGATACCATGGAAACAGACAACTCTTGATCACAGCTGACCTTTTCCAACTAGGAAACCAGAAACACAAAATGTGGACATAATTGCACAGAGGTCGATGCAGAAATCTGCAGCAGATGCCTTTTCAGTTTTAAAAGTTTTATTTTTATTAATTTTTTTTGTGATTTTTAAACGGTAGTTGTTGAAAGTTGTTGCTTTGTCTCTTCTATTCAATTAAAGATGCACCAATACCCAGTAATTATACATGTTGGCTTTCTAGGTATCATACTGTAGGTCTATTTCAGCTGAGCACAGAAAGTAGGCCTGCTTTCAGACCATTTGAGCTCCTTGTGTTTGCAGACTGCTCTAGCATCATGTTCATACTTGTGAGAAGCGTAGTGTACCGATACAGCAATGCCCGCCTGCTCTTTTTCAAACAAATTGTCGTCTGCTGTAATCCAATAAAACACCCCCTATTTGAAGTTCCTCTCCTGCAGTCCTTTGAGTGTCAGGTCACCCTCCTGCTGCTGTTCTGTTGTCGTGTTGAGTCAAATCTTTCAATACCTGCCACAGGTGTATTAAAGGCAACAGTCCTGACAGAGTGTGGGCATATGACATTTATTACAGAACTGTGATTTCTTGAACTTAGTGTTATCTGGCCTACTGGAAATGCACAGAACCGCCGTAACCAAAAGTGTCGAGTGGCTATCATCACAAGGTAAAAGCAGTGCTTGAAACATGTTTTCTTCTGCCACTAATACATAATGAAGCCAGCTGACTGATATGCAGAATCCTACAGCAGCACAGAAATTGTTTTTTACAAAAGACAGCCGTTACTCATGCTTAATTATTTATATATGTCTGTACACAAACAGGAGTAGTAGTATCCAGGGCAACGGTTTTGCCCCACTTTTTCATATGTATTTATAGTATTGGTAACAGTTATGTATTTAATAAGAAAACGCTTTACTCGTTACGTGAAGTAGCAATGGCATGACCGTTGTTGACTGTTACTGCATGGGTACGTGCTATAGCGTGTGAACCTTCCACATTTTCCAGTTTTGACTGTGAAAAATGTTTTTTTCTAAGCATGAACAAATTTTACAAAGAAATGTTTAATAGCAGACAGGGTGAGATGTAAATGCACAATTTTTGTATGACCTCACAGGTATGCGCATTAAGCTGTGTGGCTGCAATGTATAATCACTGCGGTGGCTACATATTTGCGCCCTTGTTTCACTCAGCTTGGTGGGCCCAGCATGCATCGCCATGTACCAAATGGACTCTAGTGTCATTTAGGGCCCAGACGCACGTAGGTGACGAGGCGTCCAAAGTGCGGTGGCTTCATGTCTGTGTCAGTGGGTCTGACGGAGTCCAGAGCACCACGGGACAAGACCAACAGGTATTATGAGTGTTACATGGTGACACCGAAGTCTTCTTACACCTGCGCTTTTGTGAAACGTTTTGTTATGCTAAAATTTATGTTTTAAAAAAAAAAAAAAAGCCTGAGTCATGGAAAAAATGCAACGTTTTGAACTGCAAAATATTTTGTTTTGCTGACCTGCATGCTTCTGTCAAGATAAAATGTTATAGCAAAGAGTAGGTAAGCACTGTCACATCTTCAAATACATATTGTAAACCGTTTGCTATAGCCCTCTAGAAACAGAATTGTCTTTCTAATGCCTAGCTCAAGAGGCAATACGATGATCCACTGCCTTCCACAGAGGTTACAGAAGTACAAAAAATGGTTGATGTGAATCCTGTATGAAATTGTAATATAATACAGAAAGTGTGCCTGCTAGCATGACCTGTTCCAGTACACATCCTTGGCTATGAGTTTTTAAACCTAACTTTACACCATAATTGTTTTAAAGTCTTGGGTTGTTTGTTACAGGCATGCAAGGCATAGAAAATTCTAAGATGTGCAGTACTGATCTGAAATGACCCTTATAACTATTCCTTGCTGACACAAACCAAAGTGTGGAAACATCGTCCCCCCCCTTCCCCTTTACGCTCAGCACTGCTGGAGCTTGCACACCAGAAACAGAAAGAGATGCAGATGGCTTACTGTGCTTCCAGTCATAGTGAGAGATGGGATAATCACGAGAAAGGGGTATTTGCTACACATTTAATATGAAGACACATGGACGTATTATGTAAAAATAAATAGTGTGTGCGCCAGTGAATTTAAATGCCACACAAATGCATACATCATCCAAAAGATGTAAGATGCCTGTTTAAAAAAAAAAAGAAAAAGTATTTAACACTTCCTTTGTTCTAGTAGAGTTATGTTCCATGAGGGCACACTTTCAGACTTTCATAAAGTATGGAAATTCTACAAAGCACTGGCCTGGAAAGATAATATAGGTTTCTCTTCATTTTAAGCAATGCAGTGCACTGGGCCTTTGGTTTAGTTCTGAACCATGAGATCCCAATTAACATCTTATTTCAGTGGGGCAGGGGCAGTGAGCATATGACCCAACAGAACAAGGAGAGTGAAGTGAATTAAGACCAGTGGATGTGAAATACTTTTCTCACTTATGCTATGGGTGAAAGGTTGACCTTGGCCTTCCATTGACACATGTAGACCTTAATTATTAACCAAAATGGACTCTTTACATGTAACACAAATGGTTAAAAATACAAAAGAGAAACCCATGTACAGTAGAGTTTCTGCTGTGGGTTTTTCCTCATCAAATTAACTGAACAGTTTCACAAATGTCCAAAATAAGGACCCTTCTATTACAGCAAAATGCAATATTATTAATGAAGGCCAGATGGTTCTACAAGGGAAAACTCTGAATTTCTATTCATTATCTGGCCAAGTTGTTTGACTTAAGCTCAGTTTTTAAATGTAGTTTTAAAAATTTTGCAGGTATGTTTGCCAAATCTTAAAACAAGTTAAATGTGAATATGAAGTTTGGCACTTGAAGTGAGCAGAGCCAACAAGGACTGTTCCCCTCTATTTTGATGGTTAACAAAAAGACCAAAGATGGGTCCTATGACCTGTACAGGCAGTGTCTGGCTAGTCAGTTTCTGCTAAAACATTAGCCTTACTTTAAGTATTCACCAGTACAAAGTATTTTTCAAGCTGGTGTACAGCAGTTCTGCTAAAAGGTTTTATGCAGAGAAACAGTCAGGAGGACTTAAAAACCTCTGTCAGATGCTCAGATATGATTAAGGGCAGAATGGATTAGATGTCATTAGGTTTCCCCAAAAAGTATTAGCAAGATGTGTTTTAGGAAAATCCAAAACTTTTTCATTACAATGGTTGTATACATTCTGTTAAAAAAGTTAAAATGGCTCATCAAACTACATGTTGGTAGTATTTGGCAGTAGTTCAGGAGACATAGACAAACCTTTCACCTGTGTAAGGCAATTGTGTGACACCAGGAAATCAATGTAAGGTAGCAGTAATTTTTTGCATTTGTCAACTGTTCACTTGTGATACCTTTGTCCTACAGTCCAGAAAGGTAAAGGTGCGTTTATCACTAATGGAGAACCTACTCTATCAGCCATCATATCAGCATGGCATAACATGTGCTTCTGTTAACCAGCACTTGAACAGCATCCACCACCACATGCTCTGAAGATGATGTCATTGATGCAGATGAAGAGGAATCGCTGAATGCCCTGCCAGTCGTATCCATAACGTGGATGTAAAAAAAACAAGAAAACCATAGGGTGCTATTCTAACAAAGCCACGTGTGCACCCAGCCTCAGTGATGGCACCTTTAAACACACAGACTGGATTCCTGGACCAAGAGCATCGTCTCGTTATGTCACCAGAAACCCAAGATGTGGTTTTATAACACTGGCGAACAGTTGGCTATACGACGTCCATCGTCCAGAATTGCAGATGTGGAATACGGTTACTGTAATATGAATTTTAGCTCTTAAGCATGTAGCTTAATGCAGCTTTCAGAAAAGCCATTCAGATGCAGGCTCGATGACAGTTTGAGTTTGAGCTGCATTACTCTGCCACTGATGCTGTGCGTTTATTAAGATAAATAAGATACTTTCATTATTCTGGTTGGAAAGGGAAGGATTTAAAAAGAAGAAAAAAACATTTCCAAAATAAGAAATGACTTGGAGACATTCACAAAACTCTTAACATGGACATGTACTTCACATAGAAGTAATGAAATCAGCTGACCAAACTGTTCCAATGTCCACCTGTAGGATAAAAATTCCCATTTAGTTATTTTGATTAATGTCAGATGAGCAACTCCATTCATAAAGCTGAGGAATTGCAGTCATCGCAGGAAAATTCAGGACTAGATATTAATTCAGTGGATCAGAAAAGGCCCGTCTCTCTCCAGCCCGCTGAAGAGCCCACCAGCAGCTTGACGTTTTGACAGATCTGCTAGTCTCCTAAGCAGATCTGGCTGACACGTAAATGAGCTATCATGACATCCGGAGCAGCCGAGCCCCGACGTCACCCTGTCAGTGTGGGGAAGCGTGAATCTCCCTCTACTATGTCGGGTTTTGTGCACTCTAAACGAGCATGACCGAGCAGGCTCAACCTCACTAAACAAAGATGACAGGAAAAGTGAATGAATCTACCCATACTGTCATCCAAATTCACAACCAACGTTTATTTTTTTACACTTTTGGTTAGATTTTTTGTTTGTACAGGGGATTTTCCCAACTCAACCCTTGTTAAATGAGACTGTGCACACTGATGACTATCCCACCTCTGAACCCTTGTTAAATGAGACTGTGTGCACA
>JABJVR010000106.1:3767898-3839472 GCA_025773905.1 Chitala chitala | reverse complement strand
AAGGGCGCGCGTCTCGCCTTCTCTCGGCTAGAAGGGCGCGCGTCTCGCCTTCTCTCGGCTAGAAGGGCGCGCGTCTCACCTTCTCTCGGCTAGAAGGGCGCGCGTCTCACCTTCTCTCTCCACCGACAGATATTCATGTTTATGTGACTCACATTTAACTTTCAGATATTGGCAATAAATCGTTTAGAAAAATATAACATTTTAGGTTATGGTTGTAATTTCAACTATGATAAAATTATGTGGAACAAATCCTTCATATAATGTGATCAGTGAAAGCTTTTTATTCAAATACTTAATTGAAATTATGTGTCTGTATATAATGTCTATATAATTCTGAATGCATTAGGGCCAACCCTGTTATGAAGGGGTGAATTTGTCTTGAAGTTGTCTAATTAGAGTTTGCTGTATTTCTATGTGCCCTGTAAATGGTTGGAGGCCTGTCCAGGGTGTGCCTTGCCTTACACCAAGTATAAATGGTTAGACAAGTGTACATTTATTTCTTGGCAGACGCTTTTATCCAAAGCAACTTACATTTTTCACATACGTTACAATGAGCTAGTGGCTGTGCTGGGATTTGACCCGGGAGACTTCTGCATCCCAGCCCGATAGCCTGATGTTCTACTCATTGAGCCACCAGTCTGCGTATAAAGAAAAAGGTGTTTATATTTATAAAAAAAAAAAAAAAAAAACTTATTCCCTATGGAAACTGTATATAGTCAATATGCACACTAGTATTAGTACATTTTAAAGCTTACTGCTTACAGTAAACAAATCTGTGTGACTGTAAATAGTATATTGTGACCAGTGACTCAACACCATCTCACCTGCTCGCACTCTGAATTTAGTTTTATTCTATATAGTGTGTGCATCCTGACTTAAAAGAAGGGGGTGTGGTTAAAAGTCACATTTAATATGATATTTTTTGGTAATTTCTTAATTTCTGCTTGGTGTGATGAATTTTATCTTCCATGTACCAAACCTGCAGCTACACTGAGAGGGTGGTAAAAAATAAGGTTGCCCATCCCTGGTCTAATAGCTTGGTACAGTTACCACAGCAACATCTTTTGAATGTGATTGGCTGTTGCGAAGCCGACATGTTAATCTGCTATCCCAGGCACTAGAGGAGTCCCTAGCAGAGGCACAGCAGATGAACGCAGAGGCAGACCTGCAGGAGGAGGTGCAGAGGCGCCTGGAGTGGGCCAGTGGAGAGCAAGAGAGGCGGTGCCGGCACCTGGCTGAACTCAGCATGCACATGGATGCAGCAGAGAAACAGCTACTTGACACCATGAAGAAGATGGAAGGCAAGAAGGTTAGTGCAACATTCGTAGACCTTCAGAGAGAGAATCTGGAAGTTTAGTCATGTCAGCTGAACTTCTTTCTCGTTTACGCAGAAATGTTTCACCTTTTACCAAAAGGCTTCTTCAGTCTGCCTTTTGGTAAAATGTGAAATGTTTCTGCGTAAACGAGAAAGAAGTTCAGCTGACATGACTAAACTTCCAGATAACCTCACCTGGACGACTGAGAATCTTCATAGACTTCAGAGAGAGACCTTGGGCTCCAAACGCAGTACTACGCCCTAGCATGTCGGACCCTTCAGCTGACCCCTTGAGTGCACTGAGTGTTGGCATTTGGGATGATGATTAAGAACATGAACTTGTGTTACCAGGTCAAGTTTTAGCATTGATTATAAACTGGACTATCAGACTTGTGAATGACCTGCTTGTGTCTAATAGGGCTGTTATTTGCAGAGATGGTTTTTAGGGAGGGGAGTATCGGGAAAAAAAAGTATCTGGTCAATGTAAGCTTCCTGAGAGGGTTTTTTGTGGGGGGGTGTCCTGTGTCTGAGTGCTAACGATGAGGTTGTGTCTCTGAAAGTGGGTGGAGGTTGTGGAGAGGAGAGCCCAACAGCAAGAGCAGTCTGTAGCCAAAGAGGAGGCCCGGACTCGGCTCCTGGAAGCACAATGGCAGGGGGACCTGAAGCAGCCACTCAGTAAGTTTAGTAGGCCCATGGAGGAGGAACGAACCTGAGGAACTTGTTTACCACTCAGCCTTGAAGAAGATGACAGCAAATGTGAAGTAGCATGCTGCAGGTGTGATAAAACGGGCTTGTCACTTATGTTGTGTGTCACCTTGCAGAAACAGCCTCGTCTCCCTGTACAACCAGAGAACTGCTGCGACAGCCAGTTACTGAGGAACAAAACGTCAACAACACCTGTGCTAACGACCGGTCATCATCAGACGAGTCTGCACCATGTGAGTGCGCCTGGGCGTCCTTCCTTCCAATCACTTACATCCAAAACATTCCAGTGTGCTGTAGCCCTAACTGCTTACGTCACCCACCTGCCATTACGTGCCTATGTGATGCTGATCCTGTCTTAACAGTCAGTGAAGTAGGTGAGTTGGTTGTGTTTGGTGGTGCAGGTTCTCTGGACAGGGGCCGGGGTGAGCTGGAGTGCAGGGAGAGGGCGGTGATACGGGACGTCTTGGAGCTGCGGTGGAAGCTGGCAGCTCGGGCCAGAGGACTCGCAGGAACGCCCCTGGATGCTGCTGGCCAATGATCTGTCATTGACCCCTGCGTCCTTTTGGATCTGCAAGCCCAGAAGTGTTATGAGTCATCATGAGATGGATCCACGCTCCAGTGTTTTCATGGTGACACATTAGTGGTTTTACAGAAGACCTGCCTGTTGGCAGTATTTATGCAAACACAATTTGACTACCATAATTGTCTGACATTTTTTAACTGATGTATAACTATTTTCAAATGTTTTTATTGTGAATTTTACTTCTAATGCAATTAATATCCCTAAGTCGAAAATTTTGTATATGACAGGATCCTTTATGCATCATGTGTATATATTTGTACAATGGTTAGTGCAGTTTTTTCCAATAAATATTTTTGTCTTGTGTTTTTCTTTTTTTTTTTTCTTTCCCAAAAACATGTCTTCCCACTTTCAGTCTTGCCATACACAACTAAACAAAATATTACTTAAGGTCATGTTCACTCTCCAGTATTTTTTCTACAACGGTGACTTGCAAAAAAAAAAAAAAAAAAAAAAAAAAAATTCCTAGTTAATTTACTATCAGAAGAGCATCAGTGTCGGGAAATGATGCGTGAACACTCTCATGACAGCAGGGAACATCGGTTTGAACAGCAGCTGCTCAGTCGATCTGACAGCTGTGATCACACCTGTCACTCATCTCTGCCTCACTGTGCTCCAGGTGAGGCAGCACACCTGCCAGCCACACCCTTACAGCAGTGTAACATGCTTTCCCACACCTTACTTCCCACTAGCCTGCACTGCCTCCTGTTCTACCTTTTACACAGCGTCCTGCATATCCAGGTGGGCACTTGGTCTCATCTCAGCATGGACCTACACTGTGGAGGGTTTTCTTTGGGATGGTACCTGCGCCCTCAGCCGTTGGGCAAGGTGAGGCGGCGTGTACAGGAGCTGCGCTACACATCACATCCAGCCTCAGAAATGGACCTAAGCCACAATGAGGTCGCCCGGCTTGCCACCGATGCCCTGCTGGACCATGGTATCGCTGCTTATGAGGAGGTCCTTGCCCATGAGGCAGAGGTGGACTTCCTTTACCAGGAGGAAAAAGAGTACATCCTAAGGAACACCACCCTCCCGCCAAGCACAGACGAGGACGAAGCGGCAGAGGGGCAGGAAAAAACAGACGCCGTTTCCAAGTCCTACTTTCCAGACACATTGGACAGTGACCCACCTGGGTTTAATGGAGACTGGCCCATGCCCAAATGGGACTGGCACGCGCAAGGGAAATCCTCAGTGGAGCTGTTTCTCTCCACCAACAGGTCAGCTAGCATACGGGACCTGCTGCGTGAATCCATCAACAAAGCCACCACTGTAAGTTTTTCAGTTGCTGCCCACAAAGCCACCACTGTCAGTGTTAATGTACCTACAACTTTACTGTCACAGCACTAATCTGTAGTAGGTGGTATGTTTATATATATTGTTTGTATTGTAAGCATTACCAGTTTAGTAATGATTTATAATTTGGTTAGCAGTCATTTTAGTACTGAACTATCATCTCATTTTGCTCAGGTTCTCTGCACCAACTTTAAATAAAAAACTGATAGGTTTGCAAAGGCGATGCTGTAACTCTAGCCATTATAGGTGCTGGCGATTGTCATGGACACTTTCAGCGACGTGGAGATTTTCTGTGACATATTAGAGGCAACAAGAAAACGGAAAGTATCTGCTTACCTTCTGCTGGACCATGGCAATGTTCACCTTTTTTTGGAGATGTGCAAAAACATGCATATTAGCAGTTCCCACCTCACAGTGCGTACAGCTACTAAAGCAAATATTCTCCAGAACTTCAATTCAAACTCTTTTGCTTACAAAAAAAAAGTAAAAATAAAGTATACATGTATTGCATTCAAAAGGCTCTATCTAACCAGTTATGTAAATACTTCAGTGAAGGCATTCATTAACCAAGTAGTATTTTTAAAACACAATAAGCATTGAGAATTTGTCACATTTGCTTACTAGAGTCAACTTTAAATAATACATGTGTTTATATTATACATATGATTACATGATTAATGCAGTGTGCTCATTCTCCATCAGCGCATGTCCATCCGCAGTGTTCAGGGAAATGCGTACTGTGCCAAGTCTGGGAGGAAATTCAGCGGCCAGGTCAAACAGAAGTTTGTCATCATCGATGGCAGCCAGGTTCTCGCAGGGTCTTTCAGGTGATGATCTGTTCTGCTTCTCAAAGCAGGCTATGCTCAATTTTGCTGCAATAAAATTTAAGTATGGCATAAAAACAGAGTCTGGAAGCCAACTGTGCTATGCTTAAACTTTTTTTTTGCCTTTATATTAGGCGATAGATTAGCTTCTGCTGCACAAAAGGACCAGATTTTTCCAAGGCTGCCTTTATTTTAATTATATTGATTTGTCTAGTAGACGTTGAAGTTCCAAGTGATTTGTTTGACGGTAAAAAGGTTGAAAGCAGAGGCAGTTACCTGACACGTCCCTCCATGTCCTGTATGCTAGCTTCACCTGGCTGTCCTGGCAAGTCCACAGGGGCGTGGCAGTTCTCTTCAAAGGCAGCAACGTCAAGCCCTTTGATCTGGAGTTTCGCCAGCTGTATGCCTCTTCCAAGCCCATTAAAGACTTCCCCGCACCACTAACTGCAGCTGTGTGCAACTCTGAGCTACTGCCCCTCCACCCACTGTCGGAGCAGAACTTATTTCAGCCCCAGAAGCAGAACATACAGCCCTGTCTCCAGGCCCCAGCCCAGACCCAGAACACACAGCCACATCTCCAGAACTCATTTCAGCCCCAGAAACAGAACACACAGCCACGTCTCCAGATCTTGGCCAAGATCCAGAGCACACAACCATGTCTGCAGATCTCAGCCCAGAAACAGAACACACAGCCACATCTCCAGACCTCAACCCAGACCCAGAACACACAGCCATACCTTCAGACCTCAGGCCAGACCCAGAACACACAGCCATACCTGCAGACCTCAGGCCAGACCCAGAACACACAGCCATACCTGCAGACCTCAGGCCAGACCCAGAACACACAGCCATACCTGCAGGCCGCAGGCCAGACCCAGAACACACAGCTACATCTCCAGACCTCAGCCCAGACCCAGAAAATACAGCCATACCTGCAGATCTCAGGCCAGACCCAGAACACACAGCCACATCTTCAAGCCTCAGCCCAACCCCAGAACCTAGACAAGCATCCAACAGCTCTAGTGAGATGGCCAAGCTACCACTCTCCTCTCCGAACCCAACTCCTCCTCCAAAGAGTGAAGGTGATCCCGATCTCTGTGCACCCACTAGCATTTCATGACTACATGGTTGTGGAACCAGGCTGGAGCTCCCTCCAACTCGGACATCTTGTACAGGCCAGCACCACCCAGCCAGGAAGCCCTCTGTTCAGGCTGGGCCCACATTTTTATTACTGAAGTAAAATCAATTTCCTTCTACCATAAGGGATGCTAATGAACCATTACTGTAAACAGTTAAATTCTTTGTTCAAATTTATTCCACATATGTAAAAATATGAAAACAAAATGTGTACACTGGCCTCTTAAAATATTTAGACATCTAGGTCATTCCTGAAAATTAATTACATAAAATGTGTAACCAAACAGCATTTATGTTTAATTATAAGCTTCAGCACACTTTTTAAGTAAAACATTTAACAAAGATACTAAAGTATTAAATTATAAAACAATAGATACTGTTTAAAATTAAGACAAAAGTATTTAGACACAAGCTCATTCTGGTTCTCAAGCTTGGTGGAATGTGTTCTTGGATAACATAATGAACTACATCTGTTTTTTAGAACGTGTATCCATAAAGACATGCATCCTCATGCATCCACTACAACTGATCTTGGAGCAGTTGTGTAACAGTAATTGTAAAGTTGGTTAACAATAGTTCTGAGGAAAAAGTCTAGGTTCATTTGCTTGCATGGAGAAAGCAACTATTCAACAGATCAGCAAAAAAAATATTTTAAAGCATGGTTTAATTGTCCCATTACTTTTTTGGTGGCACCTTATATAGAATAAATTCTATATAAATAACTGATGCATTAATTGTGCACCTGACAAAAAATTAAACTCCAGAACTTGAATTTAACAAGTACTTTATCTTGGTTTTTAAGAAACAAAATGGTTTGGTTGTATTGCTACAGTGTGAAAACAGTTACTCCCTAACATGTGAGCACACAAATTGTAATTACACATTTTCCAAGCAAATAGAGTTTAAAAAAAAAAAAAAACTTTTGTTACATGCCATTTTAAGATGTGTATTAATTTTCACTCCTTTTTGCACACATTTGAATTTGCACATATCACAAAACAATGGATTTTAGGATTTATGTCATATTTTCACTTTTTACTGTTACAGTCTCATTTTCCATTAACTGGATAACTTTTAAGATCAACTTTAATATTTCTATAGCTGGATCTGTTTACTAATCTGTAGTGAGCATGTTTTAGTTCACGGGATCCTACTGGCACCAGTGATTTCAACAAGCATACTTCAAGTTACAAACCCATAAATGAGCAGGAAATGTCATGATGTGCATCGAAAGACCCCTGGTAGCGTGAATGCAAATTAAAAAATTTATAAAATATACCCCCATGTGGCATTAACACAATATAAAACAACTGGACTTTGTTACAAGCTTTGCAGAACAAATTACACACTGATCATACACACATCAGTCTTTAAAGCACTTCTTCACAGCAAAGACCTCAGCTGTACAGCTTCAGTATCTAGGTCCAGCGGCAGCAGTATTTTGCCATTCCAGGAAGACTCATAAGCCTGTGCTCAGCCCATCTGGGTTTTTAGTCTGTTGTACCACCTCTCGTTAAAATCCACGCTGCAAAGACCTGCCAGGGCCTCGCCATCCTGGCTGTCTTCCTTCATTTTGTCTACTGCCAGGTCTTCACTCATCACCTAGATGCACAAGATCAAAGGAGAGCCACCTCAGTTAGCCGTGATGTTGACCAGACCCCTAAGGGGTATATGGGTTTGAAGCATTTGCAGATGATGGTGGAAAAAGAAGCAGTGCATGAAATATTTCATATGCACATTACAGTGGACACCAGAAATGTCAATGTACATTTAAGACTTAATGAATGGACTGGGTATGACAGAGACTAGCCCGTGTGTGATTTTTTTTCTTACAGCACTGTTTGCTAAATTAATTGTAACCTCTGCACTTCTAAAATTAAAAAAGTTAAAAACACCTGTAAGGAACACCTTTGTTTACCAAACTGGTCTCCCACCTCTGTTATCAGCTGTAAGGTATTCCCCTCGGGTCTCAAACACTGCAGGGCCTCCTCAATCTCCTGCAGAGCTCTCTCGTTACGCTGAAGCACAAATGAGGACTGCTGAATCCTCAATAAGCGCATTAGGAGCCTGGAGAGAAATCCCAGTGCTCCATCAATAAGCAGACAGCCCATGTACTGACCCAGACAAAGTACATGATGGAAAAAAACACAATGTGCAGGCAGCAATCTGTTGCAAAGTAGCAAGCACGTAATAGCCTAATATAAAGAGCATTGGTAGTAAAGGCATTGGTGAAAAATCGCATTAGGAGAACTGACATATTAATGTATGTGGTGCGATAATAAATGTCAGTTACAGTTACCTGGACCTGGTGAAGCACATGCAGGCCTGTAACCAGACGTCTTCCTGTTCTTTGCTCTTCTGGTCTGTTACTCGCTGCTCCCAGTGAGAACATGTGGGGCTCCTGTGTGTGCAGTGCAGCCCTGTACAGCCTACCTCTGGCTCCTGTGGTGTTGTGGAAGTCCTCTGTAGGGACACTCCGCTGCCAGGACCGTCTCCATTCAGTTCCAGCTGACCTCCACAGTCTCTTGACCTAGCAGGCACACGACCAGACTGGGAGTGGTGGAGTCTCAGATAGCACCGCGCCAGCTTCAGCCAGTGCCAGGGATTGTATGGATGCAAGGCGATCAGCTGCTGAAGGGCTGACTCCTCGTCCCCAACATCCCCAAACGTCTGGTGGATAGTCAGCTCCAAGTTCAAGGCACAGGTCAGGTGCCCAGTGTTAGTAGCTTCTTTCCTCTGTTCATCAAAAACAGAATGTTACACCTATGACCAGGGGCACCACTAAAGACTTTGGGCTCCATGAAATATATTAGGTGAGATGTTAAGAGGTTATTCTATGTTCTAGGTTGAGGGCCCCTGTAAAATCATGGGCCCTTGAAATCATCCTAGGTTTCCACCCCTCTATGTCATTTGTGACAGGCATACTTTTCCATTGCTCTGAATGACACACCCCTTCCATTTCCACAATAATGTCAACTCTGAAACATTTTGTCTTACAACAAACTTTAGTTTCGGCATTTGCCTAATCAGTTCCATAAGGAAACGTGTCCTCACCAGTATGGCAGCAAGCTCCAATGACTGTTTCCATCTGCCAAGCTGGCAGTAGCACCGTGCCTGGCCTTCCAGCACATCCCGTCTCACAGCAACATTGCCTTTGGGTATCAGGGAGAAGCATCTGGAGTAGTCTGCCAGAGCTTTCTGAGCAGCCAGAGTGAAAAATTAGAGTTAGTGCCACTTATTGGACTACCAATAAAATCCCCGTCACAACACATCCCTATGATAGCCTGTTTCGCCACTGAACAATAGCTTTTGTAGCTTCATAAATGTACCTGACGTTCTTGCTGTAACTACCAGCGTGAAGTCCTTCACAGGGTTTCCGATGACGCCGTCCACATCACAAAAACACGCATAGAATTTGAAAAGGACGCAGATTAACGAAGATCATTACGTACCTCGGACGCAGAATAAATTGCGTAGTTTAACTACGAAACTTAAGTTTTATCCAAGAAATAACCAAAATGCCGTGCATAATGTAATCTGTCGAGGCATCGTATTTATTTTTAGAACATTCCATTTAATTTATATGCTGGTAAAATGGGACTGGGTAATAAGCAAGAGGGACCCAGTTTTTCACAGGTGACTGGGTCCCAGGGACTCACTTTTCCAAAGCCCCATCGGAAACCCTGCTTCATGATTGATGAAACGGACTAACACAAGGGGTGACACTGTCTTTGAAAGAGATCAGTCATTACCTGGTAGTCTTTCTGACTGTAGGCCAAATCAGCTCGAAATTTAAACATCTTCTGCTCCTCCAGCTCGTCTTCTGTGGTTACATTTTCACAAAACCACTGTCAAAACAGTTTGAATGTGTCATAACAGATTCCACGGAAAACAACTCGTTTTCGTGCAAAATTAAAACTACAGAAAACTACTGCGGAACGTGATTACTCATTATTAATGCATTTATAATTAACGCGAATTAGTTGATGTAAAATGTATACATATTCGACATTGTTCCAAACCACGTCTCGGTGTATACAAATTGTATTCATCCTAACGCCACGATGGGTTTCTAATATTTTATCACCAGGTAAAATATGTTAACTGTTGCACATTATGTGGAAATGCAAATGCACTACAAGCTTTAACGTCTCTGGCATCTATTAACTGTCCATCTTTAATAACGTTAGTATTAAGTATAACGGGCATAGATACCTTTGGTTTACAAAATTTTGCACTGTAGGACGAAAGCGAAACAGAAGCCTTATTTCGGCATTCTTCAAAGACCGAATCATCAAATGTACTTCCTAATATCTCCATTTCAAAAAATTCAACAAACCAGTTTTAGTCACTCTAACCTACTTCACACGCTAGCATCCACCTAGTGAGCGCACGTTTTTGTGTGTGTGCACATCATGAAAATATAACCGCCGGAAACATGAAGGGCGCACGCAGTTCCGCAAATTTTCATTATTTAAAGTCCTCTGAACGTGCGCATCTTTGATCGAGAGGCAATGTAACATAACATGGAAGGGATCCATCGTATACAATACAAAATGTACCTTCCCATATGTGATTGAACTGTAACAAATCCGTCTGACGTTGTGTACAGACCGTTTATAGAGGTACGCCAACTGTAAGACATTAGGTCAGCTATTTCTGAAAACTTCCTGTTAGACATAATACATTGTTAGGTCAGAGCTGAGAATAATCCGCAGTACTTTACCATAAACCCATAAACATAAGTGTAGAAGCAGATTTGTTCTATCCAGTTAATATGTGAAGTAAACAAAAGTAATTAAATTCACTATGAATAAACAAAAATACCATAAAAAAAATAACAAGCATCGTTGGGTCTTAAATTGTTTATTGATTTTTTTCTCCAAACACAAGTATAAAATGTATCTTGCCTAACTTAACTAAAAGCCACAGTTCATCAAACACCATTCATCCTTAAATTAGCTGATTGAAAGGGACAACACAATCCCTTCTCTTTCCAAACAGAAACAGCACTTGCAAGGTTCAAAAAATATTTCCATGTTACAGAAATTTCAATATATGAACCGACCTTTGTCATTATCCACCTGCTTAATTACTAAACCTTACAGTAATTTTAGCCAAAATGTATTGTCAGTAAAGTGGTGTATAAAGAGAAATCCAAAGACGTCATTTTTAGCAAGTCAGACAAATTGTCAGAGCTTCCATCGTTATCTTTATTGTAATGTTTCACGTATCTATATGATATGCCAATCCGTTTAAAATATATAACCTATAACAGTCAGTATAATCTTAAATAACACATTCATAAGTGGTCTAATGTTTAAATCTAGATTTAAGTGCTATGTTCGTAAAAGGAAAAAAAAAAAAAAAAAACTTTCAAGAATGAGCACAAGTGCAGAACTACTGCTGCAGAAATGCCGTCTGCAAAAAGGTCTACATTACAGTTTTGTGAAAAATAAACCAAAGCTTTGAACTCAGCAATTACATTTGTCTAATGAAATACAACACAGGCAAAGCGTGAGCTATCTCAATGAGGCTCCAGTGTACATTGCAAACTTAAAACTGACACACAGTTATCCTTGACACACTGCCCAGAAAAACAAAACAGACTCAGTATTCGTTTGTCTTAAGTCATACCAACTTTCATACAAAAAAAAAAAATCACAATTTATATCAAGATCACCTACCATATTAGTGAATGTCGCACTGAACACCACTTGCGTAACATATTTTAGTTCAAGGCTATACTGATAATCATCATAAATTAAAAAAGTATAAAACAATTAAAAAGTTTTTTTTTTTTCCAAATACAAGAGCATAAAATGTATGTACAAAGTACAATTTTTCCACCGTTGCTTCTGGAAGCAGGAACCAACCAGGGTAACACATTTATGGGGTTCAGATTTTAGAGTGTCCATAAGCATACTTCTGTTGCCATCCATTTAGGAGTTATGAAACAGTAACAAAAGCATTCTGACATTACAAAGAAGGTGGGGTACATATCACAGTTCGTATCCTTGTCAACCTTTGTTAAAAAGAGTTCCAAACATACCCATTTGGACTTCTCTGAACGCTGTTCTTTCATCCAGGAAGTAGAGTGAGTAAAACACTCAGAGCTAACCTTTAATCTTGTTGCTCTTTAATTGACTGCAATTGTTTTCTAAGCATGGTAAAATAAATACTGTTCTAAAACACTTTAAAACATTAGAAAGATTGACTGTAAATTTGTTTGAAATGCTTGTTCTCTGAGTACAGTATGTAGAATCGCCTTAATTGTGGCATGGCCTTAAACCTTAACATAAGTGATTGGGCCATCCTGCAGTCACTTTATACACATTTCAGTCAGAGAAATAGTTTACATAGCACTGTGTGACTGGGACTTTTAAAACAAAGCAAAAACTAGTGACAAAAATCATCTCTAAACAGAGTCTAGAAAAAGACCTACAGTAAAATGTTTCCGTAAATCATCAATATTTCAGTTATTAAAGGCACCTTTTTCCTGTAACCAAGCCAGATTTTTTTTTTCACTTAAGCCTGTTGCATTGTCAACACTAAGACAACCACTAGCTTAATGTTCTACTTACGGATTTCTTAGAAATCATTTGAGGGGAATATAACATATGCCATATTCTATAATATTTTGCTCCAAATGGAAATTATCATATAGATTGCACTAGTACCACTATAAACCACAGCCAGAACAGCACATTGTATGTATTTTTCTTGCATTCTCCAGAATGTTTCCAAGTGCAAGGATGGGACTGGAAACTGCTTCTTAAGGGACTACAAACTGTATCAACTATTCACTTTTTATATATATATAAAACAATGGAAAATTGAGAAGAGCACAAAACAAAACATCTCATTTTTGGAAAAAGATACGTTATAATAAAAAAATTAAATAGCCAAGGGAATTAAGGTGACTCTTCGATATCTATGGACATAATCACCCAGACCACAAACACCACAGTGATCACAGTACCTCTGTGTCTTATGTGCAAAGCAAAGGATTTGCCAATTCCTAAGGACAAAGATCCAATTCAGACAAGCTCTGAGTGGGAACTTGAGTGCAGGAGAAATGTCTGTAGCAGCGTTGCTTTGGCACCACGGCTTCACGCTGAGATGGGGAGAGACAGCCACAGCCTCTCCTCTGGAGCTGCTCCACTCTTTTTCTAGCAAAGCAGAGTTCTGCTCAGTCCACGTTGGGGAGAAAGCCTCCCATCCTCCTCCTTCATGACAAGTAAATGCACAAATCTAGGAAGAGAAGTGACAGACACATTTACAGCAGTGATGCTACACAAAATAACGAGCGTGTGCTCCATTTTACACAACATTCCTGCCACTCACACTGTTCCCATACACATGGTGCCCTTAACTGTTATCATCACTGAATCTGAATAAACAGTTAGAATGCTGGTACCTATTAAAGAATGAGAGTGATCTGTCACTAATCCTCTGACCCAGACAGTGTTCGCCTCACACTCTGTGGAGGCTCCCAGGTCTCACTGTCATCTGTGTCATCGTCATCATCCTCGTCATCATCTTCATCACCGTTGCCGTCTCCCTGCTCCTCGATGGTAGTTTCGTTCTCCTCCTGCGACTCCTCTTCCTCCCCCTGCTCCCCATTCTCCGCAGCCCTGTCAAACGGGTCCACACCCATGTCCACCCTCCGCTGGATCTCTGCAAACCAGTCCCTAACCTGCTCATAGCCCATGTTTGACTTTGCTACCAGCTCATCCAAGTCCTGCTCATTGAGAAACTTGTGCTTCAGGTAGTACTCCTTCAGAATCTCCTTCCCTGTTTTGAACTTTATGGCAGGAGAGGACTTCCCCATCTCAGAGGACCTTTTGGCCCTCCTGGCTCGAGAACGGCCTCGCCCGCGGCTCCGATTCCGGGCCCTTCCCCTCTTCCTGTGGCCGCTTCCGTTTATGGCCCCAACATTCCCGCTTTGGTAGAAGTAGTACCACTTGAGATTGCCATTCTTCCATGCATAACGGCTATCCCCAAACCAGTTGACGATATAGGTCCTAGGTAGCCCGCTCTCTTCAGCCAGCTTATCGTACTCCTCGGCCGAGGGCCACTGCGTGCGCACAAAGGCACTCTTCAGGATGTGGAGCTGCTCGGGAGTCTTCTTTCCGATCTTCTCTCTGCCTGACCTTCGGCTGGTGGGGGGCGTTTGGCTGCCTGGCTTGGGGGAGGAGATGCTTGGCACTGCCTTGGCGTCAGCTCGCTCGGTCTTGGGTTCCGCCACCTCCGACGGCGACTTCCTCTTCTCCGTGAACCAGGCATCAATCTCTCGCCTGGTGAGCTTTGTTTCTGTCCTCAGTCTGGTGAGTTCCTCGTCAGTCGGAGTAGTGCATTTCTGGTAACTCTCCTCCAGCACCAGCAGCTGTTCACGGGTTTTCTCCTTAAACTTCTGAAGGGTGAAGTCCGGAAAAGGGTTCCAAGACTTGTTGCGCGTCTCCTTCTCCTTTGCGGGGCCCGAGGTGGGGGATTCTGTGGTTTCATCACTGGAGTCAATCACAATGGTGGCGCTGCTGCTGGCGCTGTTGCTTTCGTTGAACACTACGACGTGGCTGTTCTTTGAGTTGCGCTGGTTGTAGCGTGTGTCGCTGAACCATTTCTTTATCTCCCCTTTGGTGAGGTTCGTCAGCTTCATCAGTCTGGATATCTCTGCATCGCTTGCAAACTGGTTCTTCAGGTAGCTGGCCTTCAGTTCCGCAAGCTGCTCTTTAGACTTCTTGGGCCGCATTCCAAAGCTATCTGCACTGAGAGCCGAGTTCTCCTGCGGAGTTAGGGAAGGAGGCTGGACAGTGGTGGCTCGCTTTGTTTCAACAGCAGCTGGGCTTGCTTGGATGGTGGCTGTCTTGGGCAGTTGAGTCTGGCCGGGCACTCCTGCCACAGTCAAAGTGATGGGCGTGGTCACGGGCAAGCTGCCGGCGCTGCCAACCTGTGTGAGAACAAGGCCCGGCTGGCCAACTATCTGGCAGGTCTGCAGGATGGACTGTAGGCCATTGTGTGTAGACGACAGATGGGCTGGAATCACTGTGATGGTCTGGGGTACCGTGTGCACGGTGCCATTAAACTGTTTTCTTCGGGCCTCTTCCACCTCCTCAGGAGTCCAGCTGACCCCATGCTTGAGGCGCTGAGCAGAAAACCAGATCTTGATCTGCTCCTCAGCATACTTGGTTTGTGCCGCTAAGCTCATGATCTCGGACACTGTCGGGTACGGGAACTTGTTGTAGGTGCTGACCAGCAAAGGATTGGTGTCCATGGCACCGTTGTAAGTTGGAATACTGCTGACTGGTATCAGGAGTTGAGTGTGGGCATTCTGCTGGGCCTGTAGGGCAGACAGAACCTGGGCCAAACCAGCCGGCAGAACTGTGGCAGAGTTGATGACAGTCTTCTTTGGCTCTGGATGAACAGTATTAGGATTGGTGACGACAACGCTGGGCTTAACAGGCTCAGAGGGAAGTGGGGTAACCACTTCTACTGGGCTGGTGAGGACCAGGTCCTTCGGGTCCTGCTCCCCCTCCCCCTCCCCCTTTACACCACTCTCGTCAGCACCCTTGTGGGATATGGCGATCCTCTTGGGCTCGTTCTTGTTCTTCATCTTCATGATGGGCGTCTTGCTCAGGGAGATCCCCGTGATGGCGGCATCTTCGGTCTCCTCGTTGTCCACGTGTGCAAGCGTCAGGTCACCAGCTGCTTGCTCGGATGCAGCCTGCGTGTCACCAAACCCGTCCTCCCCAGAAGGCCGCACGCTGTGGTCTAGCAGCAACAGAAGAGAGTGATAAGGACTCATAACAGGGAAAGACATAGACTGTCAAGGTTAAAGCTGCTGGCTGAAAACTTGCTGAGGTTCCTGTGTATGAGTTTAACCTGAATATCCTAAAAAATTGCTCAAAAATCCATCACAGTGCCAGTCTTCATAAATATTAAATATACTCACAATTCAATTTAATGGAAAAAAATTATGGATTCTGAACCCCTAAAATAGACACACATTATTTAAATGAAACTTTTCATAAAGGTGAATTACTACAACTAAAGTGAGCATATCACAGAAAAATGCTGTGTAACACTCCTGAGTGCTGTGATGAGTCAACTAATCTACAATCATTACGCAAACACAAAATGCACACTACATCAGCTCTGACTAATAAGTCCATGCAGGATTGAGTGATACGCATTTCTCACCAGAGTCGGCTTTGGTAAATGCTCCACCACACTCTGCTGCCACCTCTACAGTGGTTTCAGGTGTCTTCTTCGCCTCGGCTACCTCAATGTCCGGGTCATGCTCTTCAGGATCCAAAGCCAGGACCATACAGGGTGTTGTAGACTTCCTTCTGCTTGCCATGCTGTCAGTGGTGCCCAAGAAAGGCTCTCGTAAAGCAACCAAACGTTTCTTCTAATGCCTTTCTCGGTCTTCCTAAGACACTATCCGTGTCACATATCCAGCGTGTGCCTAATCTTGAAACGTTACATACACCCTGCAAAAAGAGACCACCATCCCATCAAATAACAATGCAACAAAGTAACTTATCAAACTTACTCAGTAGTAAATAGCCCTTACAAACTTTAGCAGACAGAATCCTTACAATATTTTAACACTGACCACCTTTGACGACTTACATGTAGTCAAAATCATAAATTAAAATAACTTAGGAAATAATTGTACGCTTCGATCGTTTTTAAACGCGTAAGGCTAAAAGGTCATGACGTTTGTAGTAAAGCGCTCACTACATTAAAACATACTGCAACGCTATTTGTTTGAAAATGTCTCATTATACTGTCCAAGATTTCTTGAAGGTGTATAATTTAAATACTCTTCTGATCAAAAAGTAAATTCCAATTAACCGGATGGAGAAATTATATAGTGTATACAGTCGTTATTAACAGGTATGTAATCTATGTGAAAAGTACTGTATATAGTCACGTTGCTGGAAGATATGCAGTGTCTACGGTGAGAGGGTGATAGTCAGACACCACCTCCTTTTTAGAGGTGATAACACAGATTGATTGTTCATGGGACAATAAAACAGGCAAGACCACGCAGAGCTGACTTACCAGTATAAACACTCTCTCCACAATTGCGCCTCACACAGCAGACGTTCGCCGCCGCCTGCTATAGCCCGTCTTCCTTTCTCGTCTGGTAGTGTCAGTTGCCTTCTGCCCAATTTTCTGTGCAGGTTAATTAGACTGCAGCACTTTCGCTAGCATCCAGCGGTGGTGAAAGAAAGCAAAACGGGACTACTGCTGCGGCCAACAGATGCACAACAAAATACTTGATGAATTTTTGTAATTGCGCAGGTTTCGCTATGTTAGCTAAATGCACCTTATCTTTAAGACGTCGATCTAAAACGACCAAGACAGTACGAGCTCATCAGATATTTTTAAAACAAAAAACGTAACAGTTCCTGTTAATTTTAATGGCAGTATTTTTTAATGATCGGGCGTAGCCATAGATGAAGTACGTGCTTACGTCATCGCCCGGCGACTTTCGAACTGAAGTTGCACAGCAGAAAACAAGTTGGAAAGTAACTAATTTGTAGAGGTTCTTGGCAGATCAGAAATTCAACAGACGTTGTCTTGAACAAGTACAAAGTGACAACTGAAAAGAACACAACTTATTTATGGACTTTGTTTTGCCTTATTTGATGTTTAAAAAAAAAACAACACAATTCGCTCTCAAAGCTGCGTAAAAATTGCGTTGTAAACTGTTTTTATAGTAATATTTTTAAAAACCGAGTCCACTTTGCTGATTGACAGCTGTCAACTTCCGATATGAGTCGCTTACCTGTTACTTTTTACGATCATTGTTTATCTTCTTGCATAAAGACAAAGGTTTGACAAGTTAATAGAATTTCAAGTTTTTAATTCGTTAAATTTAAACCTTTTTCCAAGAATTTAACCCAAATAGAGTACATTGTGTTTGTGCTGAGTTGTAGTGTCATTCCTGTGTAAGTCACATTCACTTATAACCGTTCAAAGCTGGATAAATCATTTTAGTTAACGTAATATTACAGCTCGGTCAATTTAGTTGCATTTAATCTCGTTAGTCATCACATGCCAATGTAATCTGTTGCCAAAATTTAATGTGAAATACTGTAAGGATTCCATTAAGTGGAATTGTTTTTCATTCCAAGAAGCTGGTGGTGCCATTCACGCAATTTTGTTTCATTTACATTTTATTCATTTAGCAGACGCCTTTGTCCAAACCGACTTACAATGAATAAGAGTACATGTGCATGTCACAACCGAGGTCAATCAGTATGAAAATCCAAGTGCTGTCCTACACTCAAAGCGCACACGATTAAAGTCAAGCAATTGTCTCAAAAGTCATTCAAGTAAAGGGAATAAAGTTTCATTACTGAAGTCTGGTTGCACTTAAGGATACAAGGATCAAAACTGGTGTTCGTTTTCTTAGCCAAAAGAATTTTTGATTACCCGTTTTTAACCTTAAGAAATCTCTCGTCAAAATGAAATATCAGAAGTAATTGAAAAAAAAGCCTCGTGTAACGACCAAAAGCCCAGTTCTACGTTTGGTAGACTTTGATTTAGCAATCAAATTGGACTAATATGAATATAAAACAAAGAACAAGAACTGTGAAAATGGTTAAGTGTTTATTAAAGTAAATAACTTTACTGAAAATATACAATTTAAAGCTATACAATAAGAAACAATTGCATAAACTTGCATCATTTTATTTGTTTCTCATGCACAAGTCAGAAGAAATTGTTGATCTCTCCTTTCATTTCCTAAGAAAAACAAAAAGTGGGTATTAGAGTCAAGAATGTTTGCCACTCCCCAAAAACATCACAAATTATATTCAGAAAGATTTTATGTTGTCTCTGGTTTATATTGCTAAATCATGACTAAGTATTTTACTGTTTGCTGCTGCTGTACTAATTTAAGTACTATTGAGTACTAACTTAAGTATTGAAACCAAATACCATTTAAATTAAGTTAAGTTTTCTTTAAACACCCACAAGCCCTATATGAAGATTCCAATAATTATATATATTTGGCTAGTCAGCTCTGAACCCAGATTGCTAGGTTACCTGGTAAGTAATAACCAAATTACAATGTAACACAAAATAATTATACTACAACAGTTTGGGTTTGAGAATAGTGAAAGCACAAAACATTGAAAATGCAAAACCAATTATACAAGACACCTCATGGTCTGTCTTTATGTAATTGTTAAACACCTTATCCCTTTTAATGTAAAACTGATGCAACATACAAACTGACAGTTCAGTCTTATGTAGCAAAAACTACTGTAAAACCAGCATGCAGGAGCAGGGTTGAGATCCACATACCTGTAACAGCACAGTTTTATCATAATCTTTCCGGTGCCTGTATATGCACTGACACAACACAGCATAAAGCTTCTCCAGCTGATCAACTTCATATCCCTCAGTATTGGAAACTAGATTCTTCAACAACTCCTACAACAAACAAAACACCACAAAGAAACTGGTCAGATCAAATACACTGATGCAGAAAAAAAAATGTATAGTAATTCACTGACATGAAAAAGTGGCCCATTACTTGGATAACACAAAAAGTTATTTTACCTTAAGTCCATCATGGTCAACGACCAGTTGAGGTGTCTTCTGAGCCAAGACCTTCAAGGCGTTATCCACATTGATGTCCTGCTGTTGCTGCACCTGGTTTTTCTTGCCACGGGTCATTCGTCCCACTTCCCTTCCTGCTGGGGGAAGGGCACATATCACAAAAAGTAGCACAAGGAGGTCCACAACCAACTCTTCACCCTTCAGAACTTAAACAGTTATTGACGAAGTACACTACCAATATGGTTTTGCACTGTACTGGCTGTTAGTTCTGTGTGTGCCTGGAGGCAGCTTATTTTCCCTGATCCAATACTGCCATAAAGACTTTTGTGATAATGATTAGGAAGAAAAAGTTCTATATAGTATTTTCCTGCCAAATAGGAACACAAACCACAAGTACATAATATTTGGAAGTTGAATCACATCAACTGGACTTCTAATTTATAGGAAAGTTTTGCTACTTATCCAAGTAGCTTCTTCAGTCTGAGAAAAAAAAAATTGGTTAGGGACCCCACATTTATCCTTCAGGGTGGTTTAGGTACTAACCTGGTCTCCCTAACCAATTATTTCCTCAGGTTGAAGAAGCTACTTGGATGAGCAGCAAAAGGTTTCCTATCAAGAAGAAAAAAGTCCAGCTGACAAGATGCAATTTCTAGACAGCTCCAAACTGGATGGCTATAAATGTTCATCAACACAACTACATGACCTACATGAACAAAAGTCATCTGTACAAAGAGGGGACACCCGGTAAACAGGGGAAGACTGTGACCTTGGACCAAACAGACCTGTTGCTACTTCTTCATCCCCATTTAGTGCCTGCACAAGGGGCACAGAGAATTCAGTTTGGAGCCTCTCCCTCTGGTCCTCCCCCTGCATAACAGCATCATCTTGGTGCTCAGCCACCTCTGCTGGGGCCTGGCCATGTTGCTTGAGCTCTGAATCCTCCAGCGCAGAAATATCTTGCAGGAGGCTTGTGCAGTCATGCACCTCTTCCACGTTTGAGTCTGAAGCAATCCCATCCTCATCTTCCAAATCTTCATCTTCTACCATCTTGTCGTATTCTTCTTCATCCTCTTCTTCAGATTGAATCCCATTTGCATGCTCTCTGGAGAAATGGGATTTCTTCTTTCGGATGATGCCGCAACTCCACTGTCTTCTCCTGCGCTTCTTCTTTTGAACTGCTGAAAGCAGATGCATTTTACATGGAAGGTGGTACTAATGTGTCTGAAGATAATATACACAGCTCTGCCTGCAACTCTGAGGTCAATGACGATGAGTCAAATATCACACTGCCTGTGCCTCCATCCTGACAACATATTGTCCTTACACCTCATCTTGGGCTGAAATGGTTTCATTTTGCATTTTCTTCCCTTATTCTGTCTTCTAGTTTCACTATTCCTCAAACAAAAACTCCTGGTTGGACAGCCTGGAAATCAGGTAAAGTCCAGAATTGTGTAAAGACCTTGATAAGCAATATAAAACTGCCTTGAGTGTACTGAAGAGTTGAGCTTCAGCCTCATTGCTGAGCCTACAAGCAAAGAGTGAGAGTAAATTAGCAGGCTTACCTGTGAGGTGGGGAGTGCTCGCTGACAATGGGTCGCTGGGGTTGGTATCATTTTTCTTTGGATCAGGTGTTGCTGTCATCTTTGGCTGGACATGGTAAAAAGATGGTGCAAACCTAGACTCTAAACAACCTGAAAAGAATAAGGACTATTACCAACTCTGATAAAGTTTTTCTTTGACCATATTTTGAAAACGCCTTTTCAAAAGCCAATGACATTGTGCTGCTGTTCATGTGGTATGCCTTTAAGCAGCTAATAAGTCTGTGTCCACAAGTACAATTACACAGATCAAGTTTTAAATAATTCACAATATAGCATAGAAAGTGACTGTTTAAAGCAAAACAAATGTATTTGTGTTTCATCTGTTTCTTATTGTGTTGTTAATACTGACAGCCTGGTTTCTCAATGGGTAGAACATCAGAAGTTTCCCAGTTTCAAATCCTGCTTCAGTCACAAGGTGTGTCCCTAAGTAAAAACAGTCCGTGCTATCTTCCTGGGCAACGAACAATGGCTGCCCACTGCTCTGAGGGTAGTTAAATGCAGGGAAAAAAAATTTCCCTGTTGAGGGACTAATAAGCGATTAATAATACCGCTACTAGCGTATTGTGAATGAAAGGAGTGAATTGAAGCTAGAAATACTGTATCAATGACATACATATGAATTTGCTTGATGTGTTCAATAGCCTGGACATGTTTTCAATTACTTTTATTTGTAAAACTGTAACACAAAAAACAACGCTTCAGTGCAAGTGAACGATGTGAACTTTTTGTGTCTATGCTTTTTTGGAGGCGTTTCTGCTCTCTGTCTGCCAAGCTGGCAGCATTGACGACTAAGGGCAGAACACACATGTACGAAGCAGCAGTCTGACCTCTTTTGATGCGAGAGTCTTTGATCTGTTCGCAGATCTTCTCAAAGTCTTCATCAAGCTCATCTCTGATGATAGCGTGTACGGTATCCTTCAGTGCGCAAGCACGATGACGGATCTGTCGATCTGCACCCAGAGACCCAAACCATGGGTGTACTAATACATTAGTCATTCTTAAAAATAAAAAAAAAAAACCCCAAACAAAACATACAGATATGCCTATCCCCCTTCCTCCTGACACTGCACACATTCATTGGGAGGGGAAAAAGAAGAAAAAAACTGAAAAAAGGTAGACGACTAACTTAGTCTTTTTACTACTTCTACCCACTGAGCAGCCTGGTGGATCAATTGACAGAACAGACTGGGATGCAAAAGTCTCCCAGTTAAAATCCTAGCGTAGCCAGGCGTGTCCTTGAGCAAGCGCCCCGGGCACTGCATGTGGCTGCTCCCTGCTCCCCCCAGGGGATGGGTTAAATGCAGAATATTAATCCCAGAAGGAAATTACTTAAGTACTACAAAAATGTATATAACAAACTATGACAAAGCACGTACCTGAAGGATCAGTGTCTGGATTGTACTCTAATGCATTCTGCCAAATCAGGTCCACATCATGCAAGTAGTCCTTCACGGTCATGTACTTGTGCAAATCAATCTTGGAGAGCACAGTGGAGAGGTCCATTGGCTGCTTGATCACAGTTGTGTAATCAGGCACCTAAAACAAAAAAAAAAAAAAAAAAAAAGAAGGTAGAACATTAACAATACATTATCTTTAGAGCACAACTTCACAAGAAGCAAGCGCAACGTGCTGAGAACCCCACTCAAGCCACACCTCCTCAATATCGACTGGTTTGGCGAAGGCCTTGAAGCGTTTGTCCAGGGAAAGGCGGTTGGTGACGTCACGCAAGAAGAGCCGCAGCTCCCGCAGCGTGTCCTCCTCCTGATCCTCGAGGCGCTGCTGCTCGTGCTGTGTCAGCTGGCGAGGTGCAGGAGGTGGGGCCGGCGGCAACACCTCCAGAGCCTGCAGGACTGAGGAGGAGCACAGAGACCAAGGGCAAGAAAAAGTAGTTCAGTACCGTCACAGAGGAAAGGTACTTCAGGTCAAATAAAGATGGAACCCATTTCTAAATACATGTATGCAACAGGTCCATGCATATGGAGACAAATCAATATTACAGAACTAAAAACCGAAAACTCCGCACCACCGTTTCGTTCCAGAAAACTCGTATCTCAAAACAATTTTTTCCCATAGAAAATAATAGAAATCCCATTAATCCGTTCCACACCCCCAAAAATATCACAGAGGGAACAAGAGGGGCTTGGATTGGATGACATCACCGTCCATGCAGCAACCAGCCGCCATCGCTACAACTTGGTATTTTATGCAAAATAAAAGTACAGTGGAACCTCGGATTGCGAGGAACTTGGTTTATGATTGCTTTGCAAAACGAGCAAAACTTTTTAATAAAGTTTAACTTGGTTAACGAGCGATGTCTTGCAAGACGAGCATTTTCATATCAAGTATGATATATTTTTTATATCATATCATACTTCAAATGAGATTAGGGAGGTGCGCAAAATGTGGGAAGCACCACCCAAATAAGGTTGTAGCAGCGCGAACGACGAATCTGTTTAATGACAATACAGTCAATGTCACTGTGATGGCCACATGTACACATCCCTCACAGTCACATTTCCGCGAAGTCCTCAAATAGAGGCAAAGGCGTGTCATCCCAGCAAACACAAAACTTTCAAATAACGTTAGCTAAACGTTCTTAAAGTTCCCTAAATGTTTAGCTAACATTATTTGAACGTTTTGTGTTTGCTGGGACTGGAGAGGTTCATGTTAAATACGTACGAAAGGAAAGACATTCCAACGAGTCAAAAGATGACAGTGAATCCAAAAAGCGTAAATTAAGTGAAACCAGTAGTGTTAGTGAAATTCGTTAAAGAGAAAGAACTCCCGAGATTCCAAATGTTCTCATGGAAGGAGATTCTCCTTCCAAGCAATAACCCTCCTCCTCCTCCTCCTCCTCCTCTCTTCCCTCTCATCTTCTTCACGCCAGTCACGGCTCTTTTCAAAAGTAAAGTGCAGGTTAACTTGTTTTATTTTTTTACTTTAATTCCGTGTATTAATTATTTGTTTGCGATATTAGAGACAATAACTTGTACAAAAAAATACTATTAAAACGATATTTATATGAACATTTTTGGACGTGTGGAACGGATTATCCGATTTTACATTATTTTTAATGGGAAAATTCGTTTTGATATACGTGTTTTGTTTACGAGCACTGTCGCGAAACAAATTATGCTCACAATCCAAGGTTCCACTGTAATTTTCCTAACAAATAACCTTGCTAAATAATATAAAACACAAATCAATACATTTTTTTTCTATGATCTCCTTAATTTCTATGGTAACTCTGTCCTTCTTTTTAGTAGCACTCCCCTTATCAGCCATCTTCCTGGGCAGCATAGTGGCTTATGTAAATACAGTGAACTTTATGTAAAAACACAAACTAATGAGGACATGAGCGTGCAGATGTTTCCCTTACATGAGTGCAATGCAAACTGAGAGCCAGCGACTGGAAAACGAGTGACCAGGCATCCCATGGTTTGCCGCCCGCGCCTTGCGGGAAACAAAGCGTACCCACGCTCTCGTCCTCAGCTTGTTCAAACAGGTGCTCGCAAGTCGCAGCCAATTCCTACTATGTTGAGTGAGTTTTTACGAATTTACACTCATACTGGGAGTCTCACTCATATTGGTCAAAAACGATTATACCAGCATGTATACAGCCCTCGAGTGTTCACTCACAAGTTGTAACATTTTTTTGCGAATATTTTCACTCGCAAGACACATGCACAAACACACTAAACACAAACCAGCTTTTGTTTTAGATGGTGGAGCCTTTGCAGCTTGATTGACAACGAGGTCCTCAAAGAAATTCCTTCTTTCCAGCGGTGTGGGGCGCGGAATGTGAAACACTTCACCAAATTCCACGCGAAACAAATCTTGCACCTTTAAAGAAAGCAAAGAGCCTAAATAACGAGTCTTAAATTATCCCTTACTGTTTTCTGCATGTAGCCATCTACAGCACTGAGAGTCAGCAGTGTACTTTGTACCTCCTGGAAGAGGCTGTCATGGGGCACACTGCAGGTGGCCAAAAGCAGGATGGGCGAGAAGGAAGGGATGTCATGGAGCAGGCTCAGGAAGGTGGCCTTGACAGCCGGGCTCACTGTGTCCCACCACTGATCAATGTGGGGCACGTACAGAATACTGGGCGATGTCCTCTTGGCCTCACAGAAACACTGCAGGGTAGAGTGAGTGACAAACCAACCGCATAGATTTTAGGATTTCAAACATCAGAATACAGGAAATTGGGGGTTTGTAATGAGGGCAACATGTATGGCACTGCAGGTGTTTAAACAAAGCTGGTGAGGAAGGGCTGTAAAACATACATGGGAGCTGGGCAGTAAACTCAGGGGTTACCTGGGCACATGCTTCCTCTGGGCAGGTGCTGCTAACCCCAAAGAGCATGGCTACATCCAATGTGTAGACCGTGAACTTTTCCAGGGCATGCAGCACAGCCGGGGCGAGGTGGGAGCTCTGGCCGGAGCCAGGGCGTCCCTCCAGGAGCAGCCTTGGCCGATACGAGGTAGGCTGGTCCAAGGCGTTCTTGCTGCATGGTGGTGGGTAGGAAAAAGTCAGAAATGAGCTACTGAGAGCTGTGTTGTTGTGGAGAGGAAAGCCAGGCTTTTCGCACAACTGACCTGCTGAACTGAAGGTAATTGCTCACTTTGCCAAGCTGTTTCTGTGCAAGCCCTTCTGAGTTCATGGAGTTGCCTTCATCTTCATTGTATAGCAGATCATCCTCCAAGATCTTATTGGTGATATCTAACAAAACATGTGACACTTTCATCAAACTTCCTAAAATATAACTAATATTAGTCACAGAAAGTCAGATTATGGTAATTTTTGCAAAACAATGGTTTTACAGCGACTCCTGCAACTGTAATTCAGACGAGTTCCCAATGACACACTCTGACACAATGACACAGACCAATTCTACATTCTGCACTTATATATACACAGCTCACAGTTGTGCCTTTCATTGGCTCATTCATTGAAGACCAACATTCCACATTCATGATACAGAGAGGGGGGATGTCAACACGTTCCGTCACCCTGAGCCTGCGTACCCACCATCATCCTGCTTCCTCTTGAGGCCCTTCTCAGCATGTGGAAAAACCCTGTGCAGGGTGCACAGGATGCTACCCAGGGTGCCATTTAGCAGAGGCTGAACAATGGGTGTAAGAGCTTTGGCTGGTGAGGACACAGCCCGCTGGGACGCTGGCACCATCTTCTGCATGGCGGCTGCAAAGTCACGGCTGCCGACAGTGATGGAGGCCACATCCAGCTGCAGCTTCTGGGACGTGGAGTAGATCTGAGGGTACCTACGCCGCAGGGCGCAGAGCGCGGCTTCTGCACACACGGCCTTGATGTCCGCACCGCAGTAACCTGGCACAACAGGACCAAAGTAGTGACAATATGACACAAGCAATCGTTCAAAAAGCTCTTCAGTAAAAACAGTAACAGAAAACACACCGACACACTTGTCAGCCAGTTCTTCTATAAAAGCATCAGACAGCTTAGGATTCCACTCTCTTGTGTGTATTTTCAGGATCTCTTTCCGAGCCTAGAACAAAAAAGTCCCCACACAACAATTAGAGTTTTCTCCTCGTTATGAGATATTTTGTCTTTAATGGTATTCTAATTTTATGCTTTGTTGGATACAGGCAGTGTAAAGGAGATGAGGGAGAGGGGTAAATAAAAGTAAAATTCTCACATCTCTGTCTGGGAGACCAAAAAGGAATTCCCTGTCAAAACGGCCAGGCCGCCTCAGAGCAGGGTCAATAGAGTCCAGCCGATTCGTGGCTCCAATCACAACCACCTCACCACGGCTATCCAGACCATCCATTAGAGCCAGAAGTGTTGACACAATGGAGCTGGAGAAACAGGGAAACCTAGGGTTACCACAGCTTTCAACTGTGACCACTGCCAAAGTAAGGCTCCAGCTTCAAAAAGTAAACAAGAATTTAAAGTAAAAATAAGCAAAGCAAGCATGAAGAACAAAATTGAGGGGGGAAATCAGTTACATCAACTATTCAGATGCTACAATCAAATTTCCAACAAGAGAATAATTAAATTATGGTTTTGAAAATGTAAAGAAATCTGACCTGTGTATCTGATCTTGTCGGCTTGATCGAACCGGGGCCAAACCATCAATTTCATCAAAGAAAATAATCGAGGGCCTCATCTGATATGCCTAAAGAAATTCAGAAAAAATACCTATGAAAATTACCTCAAGGTAACAAAGCACCACTCCAAGTTATAAAAAGAAGGGCACATTGTTAACAAGTTTCAGCAGCAAGGTCACCTGATCAAAAAGAAGCCTCAGCTGCCTCTCTGCCTCGCCCACCCACTTGCTCAGGCAGTCAGCCCCCTTCCTCATGAAGAAAGCCACTTTCCGGTCTCCTTGACTGCACTCATTGGCCAGCACCCTAGCCACTAGCGTCTTCCCCGTGCCCGGAGGGCCGTAGAAAAGACAGCCTCTAAATGCACACATGGGTTCCAAAGGTCAGAGCATTTGCAGTAACCATTACCAAGATCATATGAGGACCAAAACCATAGCCTTTGAAAAATGAAGACTACCTCAAAATATGAAAATAAAACAAATATAAAATATTTTGGCAACACTATTAGCAAACTGTTGGATGAAAATGCTTAGTAGTGTCTTATGGAGATTAAAACTGCTATTGCAGGAACTACTGCAGGTGCTGTACTGGCACAATATCATTTGGGAAGAAGTGTCATGATCAACAAAATTCTCTCAAAGCACTGTCCTTATTTTTAACAATCAGCTGTGATAAATGCAGTCTTCTCACCTTGGAGGTTGGATCTTAAACCTCTCAAACACCTCAGGGTAAAGAAGTGGAAAAATAACCATCTCCTTCAAAGCAGCAATGTGACTTGAGAGACCCCCAATGCTGTTGAATCGCACCTAGAAAAACAAGGGGGAGGCGAAATAATTAAGATAGGAGTTTAAGTAAGCTTGTCAATGCAGTTAAGCATACTTGGAGTAACTGTATGTTATAAATATGGCTTGCACATGTAGCAAAAATGTTAACATGAGCAAAGTTTAAAATTTCTGACTCATGTTTAACACTTACTGACTGATCAATTTGCATGGGGTCCACATCAGCAAGGCTTGCTCCAATTTTCATTCTGTCTTTTTGAATTCCTAAAAGGTCATCTTTCCGTAAATTAAAGGGAAGACATCTGAAAGACATCAGTGCAGAACAATCATAACTATTAATCTGGTCAAAAATAAATTAGCAACAGACTGAAGACCAAAGTTTCATAGGGACATAAAAGATGAGGCTAGTGTGCCAGTTATGACATATTCCACTTTGTGATATTTTTGACTTCCTGACAGCTACCATGCCAACAGAAAAGGTTTACAAAATTTACAACTGAATCTTCAACGAGCATTTCTGAGATATGGGTCACTAAAAACTATACCATAAATCTTATGATTTCATAGAGTTGTAGTGCCACAATCTTTTAGTCACTAATCTCGTTTAGTCACTACATCTGCCAAACATGCATAGAACATATGTGGGGAACAAGAAACGAGACACACCTGGTACTTACTTCATACCATCCATACACGGACAACGAACAGCCTTCCACAACACACCTGAATGTGCATTTACCTCACTGATCTGGTTATACCCTTACTCGTCCTCTTTTTAAACTGCTTGTCATCATCATCGTCATCAGATGATGGCGTTGAAGAAGAAGTCGAGTCAATATGGTGGATTGCATGTCTCCGCCTGACAGATGAAAGGACAAAAAAAAAACCATTACATTAATTCTTTCACCCAATTAATCAATTAGCATATTTAGGATAAGCTGTTTGTTTATTTTCTAACAGGTGACCAAAAGCCTATCCAGGCAGTATAGGGCATGCCCTGGACAGGGCACCAACCCATCACAAATAACCTCAGTGATGTCAGTGTAAAAAATGAAAGAGGAAGAAAAAAAATAAATAAATAAATAAATTAATAAAAAATAAAAAATAAAAAAAAATCGCTCTATATTAGCACTCACAATAGGCAACACCTGATTGTAACAGGTGTTAAACAAAGTCCCTATAAAGTAAAAAAAAAAAAAAAGACTACAATTTGACAATTCTGTCACTGTTTACAAATCTGAAATTCAGCAAATCATACAAGAACAACATATCTTTACGTGCATATGAAAGTGCCCAGATATCCACTCTGTTCTGCATATTCCTACTTTGTCACAAAATTTAGACAGACACTCCTGACTTATTATACACAACCAAATAGACTAACAAATCCTTATGGTCCGCTCAACAGAAGGTTTAAAAGCATATAAAGACAAAATTTTATACACCAAGTCTAAATGCATACCTGATTTAATAATAAAACAAGGGTGTTTTGACTTTCGTAACAAACGTAATCCTTTTCTGCAAAGAAAAAAACTGTTCATCCAAAACAACTGTACAACATCTGCAGCCAAAGACAGGCCTATTCCACTGTGCTGTTTAACTATTGTCATAAGGTACTCTGTGTTATGGCTGAAAAAAATTTGCTTGATGGTTCAGCAGACAATCAAAGCTCATCACGGCCTCCCCAGGCAAAGCTCAAAGTTTCATTTAATTTCTAAAATCTTTCTCCATTATCGCATTGACATTAATTTGTCACTTTAATAATCCAAGCATATAGTATGTATACTTTGTATGCCAAATTACTAGTTTGCTGACTAATCACACACAGACAACACACCTTACACTTAATATTTACACAATGTAGCAGTAAATAATCAATTACTGTTTTGCATTCAAATAACTGTATAATGCTCATACTCAGACAACAGTTACCACAAGGAATGCAATGCAAGGATTTAGTAAGTCCCCACTGAAATACCATACTATAAGCTACTAAGAGGACAGAAGCTGGCACAATGTTTCACCTGGTGTTCCGCCGTAACGTATAGGGACTCCTAGAGGGCATACGACCAAAGCTGTACCTTCTTCTGCTAGAAGAGGAATGCCGGTTGAAAAACATACCTTGCTTCCTTGGTTCTGCAAAGACATTAATGTACAGAAAAGGAATATTGATGGTGAGTGAGGATATCTCCCATTATACATTTTTCTTAGAAGAAACACATAAGCCACCAGTTGTAAGACAAATTCTGTAAAATGCTGTTCTTAAAAATCAAATCAAACTATATTCATGCACAATTACTACTATAAAATTTCAAACCCTGAATTTTGCCATAGTGAATTAATATAATAAAACGATGACTAAAAAGGAAGCCTACAACACAGAGCAGTTAACATTAACTCAGATACCATCCAGAGGTGCCTGGTAGCGAACAACAGCTTTTCGCTGCCTGAATTCATAACGTTTCTGGTTGTCTTCCTCAGCATCCTCATCTTCATAGTCATTGTCATCATCCTCCTCCTCACTATACTCTGAAAAATTTAAATCCAAATTGTACAAAAAACAGAAGCGTGTGTACATATGACCCAAACAGACCAATGTAAGAAAGATAACCCCTCACCAACCTTCATTAACATTTTCTTGATTGTTGGCAGCCTTTTCATTTTCTTTCTCAACATTTGTCTTAGCACCCGAATAAATACCAAGCTTCTGAGGAAAATTACAACAGACATCCTAGTTTTAATTTCAGGACCAAACAAAATTAAGACAGCAGTCTTGACTGTGGCAATATGACAGAGCCATAAAATCTTCGCAGCTTTTCATTAAATTAAACTGCAACACACACTGGCGACATGGAACATACCACGTCTTTGGTATTCCTGCTCCGTAACCTCCTCCGCATGTCATCCATCTTCTGGAGAACTGCCTCTGCAGTACTTTGAGAAAGTCAAAAAGTAATAGTATGCAAAGCTGTTAATTTCATCTGAAACAAAAGGATGCTTATGAGAAACATACAAACCATATATACCAAATCCCAGTTATACATCCAAATTAAAAGCATTAATGTGCATGTGCTTGCTACAACCATGTTCTGCTATTTAAGATAATATACTAGCATGTTTAAACACACACCACTACTGTTCCAACAAAATTATGTAATATGTGAAAAATGTATTTTACACACTATATAATCTTCTTTTGGACATTCACATTGATTCATAAAAACACAAACCTAGAAAATAATAAAATATAAATAAAAACAAAACCCTGGAAAATGCACAAATACATTACTTTGTAATCAGTCTGTCGTAGAGCATGGACTGTTTAAGCTTGCATCTGGTTATTCTGGAGCTGGAACAATCCTCTTCAACACATCCAGATTTATTCTGGAATTTTTGTATGGGAGCCATGTTTTCAACACCATCTATAACATTGAACAATTTATCATTTTATTTTCATGTTATTTAACATATGTAAAGCATCCAGACTGGTTCAATGCACTGTACTATATAATTATTCATTGTCCAAATTTGAAACCATTAAGGTTAACACATTGGTCCCCAAAAAATTTAAGGACAAAATTATAAATTGCATATATATTTTTTTCTTTATGCGTGTATGCTAAACTAACAATCTTGAAATTTTTAAACATTTACCTGCTGTCTGATCTCTTGTGGCTTTTCCATCAGTCTGAAACCTTGGAGACTTCCTTTAAGAAACATTTTCAGATGGCTTAAGATATTTGGCTTCAGTTTTAAAAACCAACCTGTTGCTCCCAACACATGATTATTGTTCAAGGGACTGAAGTCATGCACAGGGTCGTAATCGAATCAGTTTAAAATAAAAACGACTGTTCAAAAATTGTAAAATCTATCAATAATACAACTAAGCACCATGTCTGACATTCATATTTTTACCATGGGTTTTGCTGTCCTGAGTATCATACTTTTACCTCTATTAATGGAACGATACATCATTACAAAAAGACAATTACACATATAGCTACCATGCAATTTGTAAATACCTGATGTTTTGACCAGTTTGTTTCACCAGTGGTACTGTTCCATTAGTATATGCGAAAGTGTCCTTCCGTCCCCTTGTGTTATAAATGCTGAGACTTCCATTTTTTCCTTTTTCAGACTCGTATCCCTGTACAGAAAAAAAGGCTCCAGTGACGAATAAATCGCATGACAAAAATGTAAAAGGTGCCGTGTTTATAAACGTGTAAATCCAAATTCATCAAAATATCATAATGTACCCACATCCCAAACATATTCACCAAAATCAACACCGAAAGACAAAAACGAGTTTAAAAAGTAAAAACGCAGCCTTTAAATCCCTAATAGACAATAGAAATAGCCTCAACACATAAGTACTTACTGTGACCTGGCAGGTTTCCTCTTAATGTTATGGGCATTTTTCCAGCACTTGTTGGTGCATTTGAGAGCGCCCTTTTCCCAAAAATCTGACACAGCACATACCAGCAGTCACTGTGTCTTAACAACAGCGTAACGTTTCGAAATGTTAGATCGTTTTTCTCTTTCAGTGTTAAGTGGACTAACTGTCAAATACAACGACTGTTACTATTTTATGTGTATTCAGTAAATTTGAAAATTAACAGTATAGCAGCCGATCTTTATCTACACCGTAAACATTTAACAGCGTCATACAAACCTAGGAAATAACAAACCGACACCATTAAATAATAAAAGACAATAACTTACATTTACTAACGTGTTGTCCGGACTGCTGAAGCTGTCATCCAGCACCCTGTTAAGGCGAGTGGATTTCCTCCGAGTCGGTTGGATGGACAGAAACTCGGAGCTCGAATCCAGCTCTGAGGGATTCTTTCGGACTTCTGGGTCCGCGCTCGCACTGCTGCGCAGCACAACCATTACGACTTGAACTACTTCTTGTTAAACCATCAACTGACTACTGACGGTTTTTAAAATTATAAATTACAGCGGGTCCTTTCTCAGTTCACATAAGTACAGTCAGAAACCACTGAAACCAAGGCTTGTTTCTCCGAGCACTTGATTTCTGGCGCCACAAACGTCACGGACTGACACGTAACGCCCTGTGGTATGCTTCCGAAACAAAAAGTAGGCTGCTCCGAACAACACTGTGATATTTGATAACTACCTCAGGTTTTATTATTGGAATAATCAAATATTTAACTAAAAAAAAATACTACACAAAAAGTAAAACTAATATGCAACTAAGTGAATTGCAACTACACAACTATATGCGGAAGCTTCTAGTCCGAAAGATGTTCCAGTAACTTTTTTGGCGCGTCGTGTACTACGCAAATATGAGAAATGTGATTGGTTAGGCAAGAACTGTCTTTCATTCACAACAGATGTAACTACAGCATGTGTACGCAGCCAAAAGAGCGGGCAATGTAATCTGTATTGCGTATTTTCATGAAATATCGGCGTGTACAGCGTTCCGTATTAATTTTGTACTGAAATAGACTTGCTAAATCTTGCAATGTTAATAAGCGGCAAGAATTCACCTTCGTTTTTCTTTTTTGTGTGAAGAAAATACTTATCGCAGATCATCGTTTTTCGAGCGCGAGGGAACTGAATGACAAGTCTTGTAATGGCCGTTTATCCACACTATTTACCTTCACGGTCATTTAGCCTGTGGGTCGGTAGCGCTGACGCGTGTTCTAGCAATAAAGACGTATTCGCATGTTCAGCTTCTTTGTGGCTCCTTGAAAGTTTTATTAAAACTAAAAAATAAACAGTGAGCGCAGAGTCCAACTTTGTTTTTTTTTTCCGGTCCAATAACGTTAAAGCATCACAGTTTTCTCACACGTTTCACGTATGAATCCACTGTGCATCTTAGGTTGTTCCATATGAGAGTAGACTCATACACGTTTCACGGTAACGATACACGTTCACGGTTAAAAGCTTGTTACGATCCAAAACCAACGCAAGTCTTCTCTTCCTAGCACACCGTGTTGGCCTTTTACGAACTTATTCTACTTTGCACATTCACTTTCCTATGCCAGTATAACAATAAACATATCCTCTAACCACTAATGGTACACATATAAAGTTATATGACTGTACCTAACAGCAGAACAAACAGCGCTTCACAATAAATAGACTCCAAAATGGCTCTTACGAGTCTGGCGACACATCTTAACCCCTTCAGACCCTGTGTCCACTGTAATTGACACGTTAGACATTATTTCCCATAATTTCTTTATGTGAGAAGACTAAGATTAACCTGAGGGTTTTTAATAATTGGAAAAAATGTTGGATTATAGGGTTTAAACATGTAATACAATTCAAGTATTGTCGAGTTAAATTTACAACTATGTATATAAATCCAGGGAACTGGCTTGTTCTAAAGATAGAACAAGGTAAAATCAAATAAGCCAAGAGGCGTACTTTTAATTACCAGCATTTATTGATAACTTTCTACATTTGGGAGAAGACAGTAGAAACAATAAAAATGTTATTTTTGAAAAATGGTTTGCAAAAGATTAAAACAGCACAAGAAAACAAATGTCAACTCCAGGAAACAGCAGATCAGGACGCTTATGCAATAGCAGCCAGGTAATCTTTGACTTCAGCTGGGGAAAGTCTTCTGAAACCTGCATCATTACATATGCCCACCTCAATGTTGTCTTCAGTCATCTGACCCTCAAAACTTTCCTGTACCAAACAAAACACTTGTGTTGGATTTAAAGAGACCATGAATTTCAAAAAGTATTAAGAAATATAATTAGGATGTCAGTTCTAGCTGCATCATCACTAAAATTTACCATTTCAAATAGCATGCTTTTAAAATAACACATTCCTCATAGTATTAAACTTGCAATATCTATGACAAACTACAAGCTGAACAGTGTGACTAAATAAAACAATGAGTAATGTACACCCCAACAATGCCCCTGGTGTTTCACCCTCTTGTGTAACCAGCATGAAACATTGACAAGGGTTACTCACTTTCAAAGTTAAGATTGCTGTATGAATGGCATCTTCAAGCTCGAGATCCTCATTGTACCTGGGCAAGAGAACAATCACACTCTATGTAATCAAGTATTTGCTTAAAGTATTTATTAATGAATACTAAAATGCAGTCAATGCAGTACTACATGTGTAGTGTACAAATATGGGTCATATCTTCGCTTAAAGTGAGCAGTAATGACATTAGTGTACAGAATTACAATACGTATTGTACATTAGTATAGTATAAAAATACACCACAATATAATATATTACTGTACTATAAATGTGTATCTTTCACATTTAGAAAACAACTACAAAAACATCTTTAATCTGTGATAGAGGGCCCATTAAATTCAAAATCATCTGAGTAAGGTGTTATGTATGGGATCACATTATACACAACAGATTTTAAAACTGTTTCATACCTCTTCTCAAGGAATGTTTTTCCATTAACATAGTTCTTTCCCATTGCTGTTGCTTTCCACGCAAAATATGCCCCCTGTATAAAAACAGCCAAGACATAAGAGCTATAAGACTGGGGATCGTCCAAGTGGTATCTGTGATACTAAAGAACATAATACCACAAAATTTAGTTGAGAATATTGGTGTTTAAATGACAGCTTCAATATATTGAGGGACAAAACAGAAACTGTACTCCAACAATCAAACACCTCACAAGACAATTTTCTTCCCAATTCTAAACTACCAACCCTACTTCTGCTAAGCCGATGTATCTGAGTCGGTACTTACAGATGGGTCTGACTGGAATAGGTAAGGACGACCTTCATCCCAACCAGCAATTAGCAGCGAGACTCCAAAAGGTCGCACACCACTATGGAAGCATAAAATATTGATTTCTGGTACTTTGTAGGCATTATAAGATGTATCATAATTGTGATTTTACTTGCAAACAAACTATTCTCTCAGTTTACAAACATTAAATTTTAACATGTATTGAAACTAAGTGCAAAACTGTAACAATTAGTGGCAAGTCTCTTGAAAAGAATAAATCATTGTAACTACGCAAAACCAAATTACTTAAATGTATTTTGAAGCAACATAAAATACACCATTACACTGCTGACAGGGCTACATGCAACTGACACCAGCGTTTGGCAAAATCCAGACCTCCAGAATTCCATAACCAGGACACGTAAAAATCTTTGAATAATGCAAATTACTTTTACAGAACAGATGTACTGCAGAAACAGCCAATACAAAAAAGTATTTTGCTAAAAAAACTACATAAACTGAATATCAGATGACATTACTTGTTTTCGTGAGTTACACTTCTGGACTAAAAAAGTGGACCCTTCATTCTGAACACACATGAAACGCACCCCGACTGTGTGTACTCTTGCATGACAGAGGCCACCCTCTGTACAAGTTGTGCTGTAGGAATCGGCTCTTGGTACACTAGGAAATACTGCTGGGCCAGTTTGCGTGCTCGTCTCACCAGCACCCTAAAAACACCAATGTAAACACGTTAAAAGATGCTTGGGGTGAAAAATCAGAATTAGAGTAATAAAAGCATAATAAGTACCTGTAATCGGGACCCATGCCACTGTACACCATGCCGATGTGCTTTGTTATCGGCTCCACTTTGTGCACGCTTTGCTCATCATACAGGATTGATTTCTGTTTCTTCTCTGTTGCCAGCACAACTCCATTTGAAGCTGGGTTAGAAAGACACAAAAATAGCCACTAAAATAACATCACTTGAGCACATCATACTGTAGGGTTAGCTATGACATTTTCAGAATAAAACTGGCAAAAACCTAAACTATTTCAGTGTAAATCTAACAGTAATAAAAAGAAATGTCAACTGTAATGTACTTTTCATGCAGGTGGACAGGTGGACTCAAAATATTTTAAGAGATGTAATACTCTGGACCGGTGACTGAAAATGCTAAGGAACACAAGTTATTTTGTTGTCACCATACAAACAGCAATTGTCTTATGTGGCTGAACAATGTCATTCTGAAAGACAAGTCTTGGAGCAGAAAGAGGTTTTGCAGATGGTCTCATAGCACAATAAGTCATTGTCAATAAGTCAGTACTCTACACCTGTGATGGAACAAGATGTGTGACTCAGGCTGTACCAGAGAACTGTGTTTGTTACTAACAGGACCAGTCTTACTTACATTTGTACTTTCATTTACATTTATTAATTTGGCAGACCCTTTTATCCAAAGTGACTTAAATCATATACAGGTTACAATGAGCTAGCGCTGAGTGTCTTGCTCAGGGACACACCTGGTGGCTGGGCTGGGATTCGAGCCAGGAAGCTTCTGGATCCCACCCTGATGTTCTACCCATTGAGCTACCAGGCCACCTCTTTCACTTTTGTCTCATCCACATGTCTCATCCACAATCGGTTACTACGATTTATCCGTTAGCATGTCATTATTAAATCTCCCAGTCAATACACACCAACGGTATCTCTTCTGTTCATACCGTCAAAGATCCTCACTAAACACCTTCATTACAGCAAGTGAACTATTCCCATTTACCTTTAATTCCAACAGATGGAGCACCAGCAGCTACAGCTGCGAGAGCATACTCGATTTGAACCAGTTTACCAGATGGGCTGAAACACAAAGTAACGAGTTAAACAAATATTCTCAGCGTCAGCAAAAATCTACATTACTAAACATGCATTTAAGTAAGTGTCAGCCAATGGTCTACTTATTTGTAAACTTTCCCAATATCGAATTATACAAATAATGTATTGAATATACATTTAAACACTTTTACGAAGTAATTACGAAGTAATTCCTAAACACCTGGCTAAGGAAAACAATTATTCCAAATGGATTCACAGAAAAGAGGTACCGACTGCATACGCGATTCTTGAAAACTGGTTGTGTTAGGTTACTAGCTGAAACTGTATAATAGTAGTAAACTGAAAATATAAAAACATTTTTCAATCCCAATCATGTACATATTTTTAAATTACGTAAAATAATCAACGCCCTAATAAGACAAACACCACGCAGTTAATGTTTTGACACATATGAGCAGGCCAATACTGTACTGACGGTGCACTTCTCTACTTATCTACGTTTTATTGCCCAAAAATAACAGTTCTTGATCAAACTTTATCAAAAGCATAATCATTTTATAAATGTCTATAATGTACAATTATTCTATTTTGAAAATACATAAACAAATAATTTTGATTACCTGAAAGTAGTAAGGGAGAAACTATAGCCTCTTTCTGCCATTTTTGTGTACCGGTGTATCGCGTCTGTAACGGATGTGCCTTTTGATTGGATGATAACTTCTGCGACACTAATGCATGCTGGGAAAAATACCCAAGCACAAAAATAGCTCTTGTATTATATTAACGTTAACATAATTTTCTGTTTTGTAAACTGTCTACTTTACGTCAATGTGTAGCTATGACAAAGCAACACTCTATGGACCCCTGAGACCAAAAACACGATGACGGCTGTTGTATTTTTGCTGAAAACTACATTTTCCACAGCTCTTTCTAACATTTCCCATAAGCCTTTACCATGCACAGTCGCAGTTCTGTGACCAAATGACCGTGAGGGTTCCCCTTCTACCGTCTGATAATCTAGATGAATGTTATTGCAAGTATGAATTTACAGTATTGTGTTAGTTTTTTTAGACGTTTTTTGTTACAGTTGGAATGTAAAATTACGCAGGCGTCAGGAATCGAAAGGCACTTTGGTGAGATTTTAGTGTTTGTCTCCTTTTACGCATTTAGAGTAAAGAAACAACGTGACTAGTATTTTCACATGCTTTCACTGCGGAACACTAACTGCGAATTATGGGTTAGGTCGAATATTTAATTTTTATTACGACAAAATACAGTCTATTTTTATAGCACGTTGTCTCTCAGTAAGATTCGTAATACATTTTCACTAAAGCTTGCTGAAACCGTATGAAATATAAAATTAAAAGCATGCATAACATTTAATCTCTTTTCCCGAAGCATCACTTGCGTTGATATACACGACTTAATGTAGTTGTCTTCTTCCATTTGTAAAACCTCGTTGATTTGATAACCCTGTAGTCTCACTATTAAGGAGAAATAACGAAGTTCCTAGTAATCTAATTTAAAAACAGGCTTATTTACGATGTTGAAGAGGCTCGTTGAGTGAAAGACGAATTTAGTACGAATAACGTCGGTCAGATACTCGGAATTAACGTTGTGTACCTTTTATTTTTCCGTCTAAGCCCCAGCTTTAGCAGTGCAGTGTCCAGGTGTTTTGCCCAATTATGGTGGAGAAGAACGCAATGAAGAAAGTTTCCTTGATAGCATATTCTGGATGGCTGCCCCCAAGAAAAGACGAACAATTGAGGTCAACCGTTGCAGAAGACGAAACGAAAACAAACTTATTCCAGTTAAGGTAATTCACATTTGTCCATTAGCCTATAAGGAATGAACATTTCTGCTATAAATGACAGTATATTACTATAATTTTATGACATCATAAATGTGTGGTTGATTTTTTTTTAACCTGTCCTAGTATGTGTATAGTTAATTTCTTTAATTACAGTTTCTTTGGGATTGTGTTTATACAGCAGGTATAATGAGTTAATGCTTTGTCAGATGACACAAATGTCAATGGTCCCTTTCTTTGTAGAACAACATAGTGCCCTGTCCAGAGTGCGGACACCTAAAACTGAAGCACGTTTTGTGTGGGTTCTGCTACGAGAGAGTACGGAGGGAAACTGCAGTGATTCGAGGACAGATAAAGACCATGGAGGGCGGGCCTCTGAACACTCCAGCTGTGGAGACTGTGGTCCTGTATGAAAATGAAGAGTCTAGAGAAGAAGACAAGGGAAAGCGAATAGTTGAAACAAAAAGAAAACGGCCAACCTGGTTTAACACACTGAATTTCTGAGTTTTTGTAAAGTACTGCTTTAACCTCCTGTATGTTACTGTTTAATTGCACCTGTTTAGTTGAGATGGCCACATTCTTGTAAAATGTCCATAAGTGTGTGACAATTATACAAACAATACAATGCACAGACGATTGTAGATAAATTGTGGTGTTAGTTTGCCATCAAAGTAATCTTAAAATTTCTTCAGCAGTGGGTTTGTTACTGGTCTTCTGATAAACTTTGATTTGACTGTACAATATGGTTAATTTTGATATATTTTTTTATCCTACAATGCAACTTGTTCAGTGTACAAAACGTGATGCATTAAACAGCTTTCACGTTTCATGGGTAAAGTGGATACAATATTAAAGTTTGTTAAAAACGTATATAATGGATTAAGAAAGTTGAGCTTTATTTTTGTAAAATTTACATTACATATAGCATATAAGCGTATAGTGTTTAACTCGAACTGCCCGTAGTTTGAAAAAGATTGTCCGCCTCAACTTAATGCAGCAAGTACGATCTTTTCGTTTAACCCGAGACAACGAGCAATGTGTCGGACAACACGTTGACTGAGTAATTCTTTGTAATTCTGCACGCTGAAAATGAGCGAGTGGTCTTTAAAATTGAGCTGCAACAGCCGGTCACGGTCCACACGAGAGCCCACTGCGAGCGCAGCGCTCACGGCATTAGCCTTCCTCATTGCCGCAATGCCCGCTTCACAGCTGACGTCGTCTGTCGAGCCATCTGTGACGAACACAAAGGACGGTTCTGCTTGTGGACGAACCCTTTGGAAGCGACGTACTGGATTGACTTCGCTAGCGCCGAGGATGCGCCTTGTTACACCACCTTCGAAGCGAGGGAGCTGATGTCGCTCGAGCTGCGGGAGAAGTCCAAGAGCACGTCAGGAACATCCTCGTCAACCACCTGCAGAACCGCAAACCGTGCCCTTTTGTGGTCATCTTCTCTGCTCGCTAAAGGGATTTCACGGTCAAGCAGTTCCATGAAGCGGTGAACAGTTACGAAGTTCCTAGCTCTCATTGTCTCAGAGCCATCAATGAAGAACACGATGTCAACAGGTCTTCAGATGAGAGGAGCTACTTAGATCTGTAACGTGATCATACCTCATGATCAGTAATGACCAGCATAGAGGAATCAATGCAGCCTGTTTTCATTTAAAGGGAATTTATATTTACTGTTCTGAAACTGCAATGTCCATATGCTTTACTTTTGTTAATGAAAAATCACTCAAACCTTTAAAAAAAAAAAAAAAAATTTTCCAATTACATTTTTTATTTCTTGTTATAAGGAGAGTAAGAACCACTACATTAGAAACTCCTGGCAGTCAGGACAAGAGTCTGATTAGTCCCCAAAAAGAGGGACTGTACCTCATTGGGGTATAATTTTGCCTGGTAGCTCTGAGCGGGCTGTAAAGTCCCAGGTTTGAAGCCTGGCAGAGTTGCACCTGCTACATTGGTCCCATTTCACTTGGATAAGTACCAGCTGCAGTCAAATTGAGGTTGCAGTGAATTATGTACAGGGGGAGGATGCAGCAGAGTGTGAATAGCTACAGTAGAAACCTCTGGTGGTCAAAACAAGTCTCATTAAAACACAATCATTCACAGTGTAAGTGCTCAATAATCAGGATAGCTACCAAATAAACACTCATGCATGTAATGGAATGTAAAGAATCCTGCACGCCTTATACACATACAGGCATTGACATTTGTGTAATCAGAATTATTAAACTCACATATTACAGTTATTTTAGATATTAATTTCCTTGAGTTTACAGTACTCAAAACATCTGACATCTTCACATTATAAAACTGATAGTTTAACCTTCCATTTGTTATTTATATTCTTGAATCAAAGACAACTGACATCTGTTGTGGTTCCATTACAAATTTAAAGTGGCTGGTACAATGAATTCTCACCCGGGGCACACTTCAGGTCTGGACAGATAATATCTGGCTCTGTAAAATGCCATGGTTAGCCAGTTGTCAATGTTGATGAAAATTTTTGCAGGAATCATTATCCTTGCAGAGGAGAGGCCTGTGTTACTTGTCTAGGCAGAGGCTTTGCTTGATTTCTTCCAAAAACTCTTCACTGGTCAGCTCAGTGACATACTGTACACATAAGTAGATTTTATTAATAATTTAAAGTTCATATTACCACAACAACCACGTTTCCCTCACATAACTCATGATTTCACATTCCTGAAAGTATAAAAGTAAAATTTTATTGGTTCAAAATATAGAACATTGTAAAAAGGGATCCTATATGTAACAGCCAACCAGAGGCAGTCTACAAAACCCAAGGTACTCACAGATAAGCCAGGGCTTCCCTGGTGTTCAGGTAAACCCTGCAAATCAACAGTTACAAGTAAAACTAGCGTACACTTTGTCACTTTAAAGAGTCTGCTTTTTAAATGCCTGACAGGGCACACTTGAAATATGTTATGGTCTACATTTTTGTCAATTTTCTTGTAGTACATACAATTTAGTTGTATATTGTTTAGGCAAATAGATTTACAGCTGTTAAACATGATTGTATTGTTACATTACAGTAATTAACATATTATTACACTTAATATTGATGTTGCTGCTAATACATTATTATTAGTGTGAGTGGTCAGTATATGGTCAGTCTCACTGGAGATCCAGGTGTTGCCTGGAACACCTTCTGGTCCACCCAAAAATTTAATTAATTATCACAGCATCTAACATACTAAATTAACTGAAAAAATGCAAAGAAATTTAGTGAAACAATTGTTTCACTAAGTAATTTCCTCCTAGGACTTTATAAAGACTAAGAGTTATCTCTCAGAAGGATATTGGTTTATTTGTGATCTCAAGGTCCAAAGAAACCAAGATACATTGTTTAGTGTGTTTATTTAAAATAAGATTCTAATAAAAAATTGATTAGGATGAATGTATCCTTGTCCTTTTGTGCTGTTTGTTAAAGAGAAAGTATTTAATGCTTTGTTGTTTTAATCAGCACAATAATGATTCTGCAGTTAGCAATAGTATAATAAACACTTACTTTGTCACCTTTGTTTCCTTTTGTTCCTTGTACCCCCTTAGCTCCGTAAAAGCCTCTGGATCCCTGCAAAAGACATTAAATTGACTTAATAAAATAAATACAACAAACTCAACCATGTGAATATAATACAGTAATCCCCACTACACATTTATATCTTGAATACATTCTAGTAAAAAGGCATTAGGGTCAGCTGTCCCTAAATCACAGCGTTCACATTTCAGATTGCACTCTTCACAGTAAGCCATACAGCCTTACTGGCAGTCCTTGCAAGACAGGGCTCCTTTTGTCGCCCTGTTGGACAGCAGAGGGCGCCAAATTAGTGGAATACATATTATAATCTTACATACCAACACCACCATTCCTGAATAAAACGTTACCTGCACTCCTTGAGAGCCCAGAAACTCATAGCTGTTTTTTCCTGGATCCCCCTAGATTATTAGGTGACAATAAAAAATATATATTATTATTAAAACAGTCAAATAATAATTAAAACATCTTTAGAGTGTTTTTGTGTGTCACTGGAAAAAAATGCATAAAACAAGATAATTTTTCCTCTTCCAACTACATTTACTGAAAATGAAAATGAAGGCTGTCTGATTTCTCAAAAAGGCCATAATTGTTCATTTTTGTTGTTGTTGTATTTTTTTTTCATGTAGTCCAGAGCAGTGAATCCTCTCTCCTGAGCCAAAATGCCCTTGGCTGTGAGGTAGGCCCACTGCCACAAGTGTTTACATATGGGGTCTGTTACAGCAGGACAGAGCGCTACTTTCAAATCAGTGCAGCTTTTGCTTTACCTTATCTTAGTTTATCTTAGCTTCAGGGGCTCAGGGCTCTCCAAGAGGGCCAAGATCCCCAGCATCTCCCATGGAGTCCTGAAACAAACGTTTTACTTATGAGAAAAAAACAATTGTGATCGTAATATAAATAAGGACCACATGAACAAAAGCAACAAGGTAATGTTTTCATTTGATCCACACTCTGACTCAGGCTTATGTTTTGAAAAATGAGCATGTTTGCAGGAAATGTGGGAGGGGGTAATATGACTAAATACAGTATGTCAAACAATTTCAAATGTCAATACTGGAACAAACAATGAAAAAAAAATATATATTTATCATTAATTCACTGTTCATCTGTTCTAGCCATTGTCTTGGAAGCATAGGTGTAGTCTGCTCTGTGCAGCTCCCTCTAATTGTAACTCTAATCTGGTCACGCACTTTGGAAATAATAAAAAGATTAACAGACAGACAGACAGACTAGCTGTTTAAGGTTTGGCAGGCTTGCACTGAAAAACTAAAAAAACATAATTTTTTAAGTGGCAGTGAAAAAACTGTGTTTCCAGACTTCCATGAGTAGTGCCGGTCCTCTTTCTGAGCCCAAGACTACATGCTTATACTGTAGAAAAATGCTTTCACCTTTTCACCTGAAGCTCTATGGTTGTCTACTTCACCCCGGACTCCTGGGAATCTTGGGGGTCCCTGAGGGCATTCAGCAACGGGCAGAAAACAGGGCAAACATACAAGAGGGTCCGTGTCAGAGGGCACACGGTGACTGGAGGGGAGTAAACATACACAATTTACAGTAAACGTGGTGAAGAAACACATTTAGATGAACTCACAGAGCATCTTCAATTCCAGGTATTCCAAGATGTCCCCTCTCACCTTTTGGCCTATTTCTCCCTTAAAAACAGGACACACAACACATAATACACACCCAAACACATACTACCATTCATTCATTCATTCATTCATTCATTCATTCATCTTGGGGTGGCAGGGGGGGATGGCTGTGTGAGGGAGGACCTTGTCTCCTTTGACACCATCTTTGCCACGTGGACCGATAGCACCAGTATCTCCTCTGGGTCCCTGTAAAATTGTGTTGCCCATTACTTGTGTTAGTTATTTTCTGGCTTTATCTTTATCTTTAACCTCAATCATCCACCTGCTGTTAATTCTGTACTATCTCTTATTATTTCTCTCTGTGAAGCGCTTTGAGACAACTTGTTGTGAAAGGCGCTATATCAAAATAAATTGAAATTGAGATAATACTTTTTTGATGTCATAAACATGATAAAGACAACAAACAGCATTAAAATGATGTTATAAATTGCACACGTAACGGCTCTGTTTGTACTCAATCTTTAAAAAGTTTTTAGTAATTTAAAGTGAACTTACTGAACGTGCTGGAGCACCATTAGATCCATTTGCCCCCTATGCAAGAGAATGGCAAGGAAGAAGGGAATGTGAACATGGGTCTGACTACCAGAACAGCCAAGGTTAGCTGCTTAAGCACCCTTTTGAATATACCTTAGTTCTCTTTTGGCCAGGTAAACCTGGGTTGCCAATGTAGCCAACTACACCATGTAACAAAGACAATGAAAGTCATCATCTTGCAGTCCTGGCTAATGTAATGCTGTCATTGTTGCTTATACCAAATGCCTTACCTTTTCTCCCTTGTTACCTTTAAGCCCTTGAGGCCCCAGCTTTCCATTCCTCCCAGGATCACCCTGTAAAAATATGCCGACAACATTAGCTTGAATTTGCTTCTGTCCAATATTCCTCTATACGTTTTCCCTTGTCAAATACACCCAATTTATCTGTGTAGAAGCTGGATTTGTTCAAGGCAAACTTTATCCTGCCAACTGTGCAGGCAGTCAGCAGGTCCCAAAGTGGCACTTTTACAAGGAGTTGACCAAAGTTATTGTAGCTCATTTAAAGTCTCCACCCATAACATGAATAGTGCAGTTAGCTATCTCCTTCTACAGCAAAAGAATGATGCATCAAGGACTCAGTCCACAGTTGAATTTACTAACAACGTATGACATCATATAAAAAGTAGGCTGTTCACAGGGAATTAAAGATTAAATGATAAAGGGAACAGCTTCTGTTTTTTGGTTTAATTACTATAGGTATTGGAGGGGCTGGGGAAAATGTCAGAGCTTGCCTGAATTTCATGCAGGATTGTGTAAGGGTTTTCTGACAAAAGTAAATGAGTCACTTTTGGTTTAAAAAGTAAAGGTCATATGAACACAAGTGTTAAGCAAGGAAGTAATTGTGACTCATTTTTTAAAAGCATGTTTTTGACAATTTTTATTGGTTATTTAAACAATGATAATTGTTTTGTTTGTAGCAGAAAACTATTTGTTAATGAATTAGTGTTGCAAAGCAATATATACCATTTCCCTTTTTTATGTCATACTATGTACTGAAGCATCCTTTTTCATAATGTCTATGTCCTAATTACAAAACAATGACACATTTAATATTATCTGATATCCTCTATACAATGACATAAATGCCTATGAAATGTACAATAAACTATAAATGTATTTGCATATTTACCGAAAATGTTTGCTTAAAGACTATATAAAGTAATAAAAAATTATCAAAATTCTAACCACAAGATTTTTCCCACAAAGCTCAAGTGAATTTAACTTGAATATCAAGCATTTGAGGAGGGGGGGGGGGGGTCTCTCTTCGTACCAAGGCACTTCCCCTTTCTTCTTATACATAAAAATGCCCCACTTAATAATAATTCTACATTAGCTAGTAAAGATGCCTATTTTTACCAGAGCACCTGTCCATGAAGTTCTCACTGCACATCCATCTTCTACAGTACTGTATGTCTTGTTACGATGGGTTCACACCCTGTTCCTTACCTTGCACCCTAGGCTGCCTGGATTATATTCCAGACCATGCACACCCCTGCAAAAAAGATAAGTGGCTGGATACTGCGTGTATGTAATATATGGTTTAACCAGTATTCTATTCCACTTCTGAAAAAAAGTGAATACAGATTTATCCACATTTAATTATTCTCTAAAAAATCTATCCATCCTTATGTTTTATATGACAATGCTAAACCATGCAACTTTATGAAACATGTTGCTGTAAAGAGATTAAAAGCAAAATTGAAGGCAAGAAGCTGATCAGTCCAAACGGGGTGAGCTATACATAACACTATATTCAGCAATAGACAAACAGATGGACTGGTCGGGATAACATTTTGAGGCCAGAAGAACACCATCTCCAGAAGTAACAGCGTTACATAGCTTGTTCCAGTTACAATATTCACAAAACTACAAAAAAGTATGCTAGATTCTATGCAGTGACGTACGTCCCTTGTGACCACCAAGGGGTGGGTTTTGGGTCTGGCGGGAGAAATAGAATATTTCTTGTGATCGCCGTATCTTAATAGTATGAAGTATTATCTATTCTGAATCTATACCTTTATTCAGTGCTGTTCTTATTGCTCAGGAGTTGAACCGTTCACGCACATTCACAGTAGTAAGTACACCTAAATATTTGCGATAATGTATATATGGATGGTGAGTAATTTCTGTCTTTGGTTGCAACTTGACTGCACGATACGAGCTTGTGTTCTCATTGTCACAGGAGATAATTTTGGTGGTTTTATAAAGATTTTTTTCCAAACAAATCAAACCTGAGAAGCACCACGAAGCAAGTACTGTAGTGCTGGATGATGATTTACATGGATAAGTACTGTACTCGGGTGTCGTGGACAGGAGAAAACGAGGCGAGAACTTTGGGGTCTTTGTTTCTTTTAAAATTGGTTCTGGGAATGTGTGCATTTATAAACTAATCCACCTTTCATCCCAGATTAGATATGGTATATCTACGTTCAGTCATTATAGTGTAGTACTGTAACATCATCATCTACATGATAATGAGAAAAAAGCAATGGTTCTTCAAGACTGTAACATTTACAGTTACGCACAACTGCAATTACTAGTAATTAGAACACCTCAAAGTTAGAAGCAGGTTTCGTACGATCAACATTGCTTAACACTAATTTAACTTCAAATGGTCGCACATTAAAATGTAGCTACTGTAAAAAAAAAAAAAACACGATTCGGGAAAACGTTATGTTTTTGAATGTACATTTTATAACAGTAAGAATAAAAAAGTAACGAAACCACACGAAGCAACTATTGTTGACGTACGGAACTGCCGGTTTAGAAAACACACCCGTTTGGTCCTATTGGTCGTGCTTTTGGAATGTACCAACTCTACCAACTTTGTAGGTATGTAACAGAAGACTTGTAATGCAAATTAATAGAAATTTTTAATTTTAAAGGCTTAATTGCATATAACAGTAAAGTTATATTACGTTATTATGACTGAATAGTCGCTGTGCTCTTGTTAACATTAATGTCAGTGTTTATATGAGAAAATGTATTTTAAATTAACACACCAATGAAATAAACCGAAGCCTGTTTTGTACGCAAAATGCGTAGACCAGATATTATGTAACGCTTCATAGACTCTGTGAAGCTAAATCCCGTGGTATAACTGAGGTGAAATAACGAGTCAAGGTTGGTAATGAAGAATTGAACAGTAGTTACATGTAAATCTTTGAAATGCTGTTATATTCTATAAGTAAAGTTTTCCATTGAGACGTATGACACTTGTCAGAAAAATCGCAGACCGCTGCAGGTACACATTGAGGCCGGGCCTACTATGTGAAGGCACATAGTATTTACCTATACCTATGGTAAACAATGTAGCAAGTTAGCTATTGAAAATTACAGCCACGCGACGGTAATTAACTGTAAAACACAATGTTGAATGCCTGTTTCCAGCAAATCATTACTGTTCTCAAATATGCAAAAAACATAATAGTTGCTGAAAAGTATGGTGCATGGTTTTTGAATTAATGTATAGCATAATGGATCGTGCTAATAAATGTTTTATGGATTATGTTGTCCTATCAAGGTGACCCCATGAACAACTTGAATGATCCCCCAGGATGGAACATCAGACCAGACCAGCGAGGAGGCGGAGATGGTAATAAGTGGAATTATGCTCTTCTGGTACCCATGCTTGGGCTGGCTGCCTTTAGTAAGTATGAACACTTCCTCCAGTATGAATGTGTATAGGCCACATGTCCACTTTGTCCCTTCCAGTATCAAACTGTCTGCTTTGCTTTTTCCGTTCTTTGTGAATACCCACAGTTGATTAGTGAAATGTGCACAACTGAAACCACTAGTAAGATTTCGACTTTCACAGGGTGGATCTGGACTAGAGAGTCTCAGAGGGAAATTAAGGAGGTTAAAGACAAGTATGACAGGGATATTGAAGCAGTCACAGAGAACCTGGAAAGGAAGTACAGAGAGAGCCTGACTGAGAACCGGAGGACAGCAGCACACCTTGAAATAGAGCTGGAGAAGGAGCGTCACCGTGTACAGGGCTACCGTCAGGCCCTGGCCTCCCAGAGCCAGCACCTACTGGAGGAGCGCAAGCAGCTGCAGAGGGAGCGGGAGGCACTGGAGGCAGAAAGGAAGAAGCTGCTGCAGTCAGGGGCTGTTGCGGCCCTCTTCCACAGAGTGCTCCAAAGGGAGAACGAGTGGCAGGTGAGGGCGATGGCTGTACTGCAGGAGTTTGAGCTGGGCCTGGTCGAACGGCAGAGCGCCTACTGCAGCATCCTTCTTCCCCGAGAGCGGCGGCTGGAGATGGAGAAGAACCTCCTGGTGAAGGCGGCCAAAGAGCCTTTAGCTCTGGAGCTGAACATGGAGGCCGACCTCAGGGACATTTTCAAAAACGACCGGCACTGCGCAGACCTCACGAACACAGACAAGCGCAAGAACGGCAGCCTGATGTGGCTGTACCTCCGGTACTGGGAACTACAGGTAACTCTGCAGAAACACAAGAGAGCAGAACAGTCTTTGCAGGCCGTCAATCCAAATAAAGACCCTGGGGGGAAAAGTACGCATACTTAACGTTAGGGTGCTGTAAGAATTGTCAACACAGAGAAGCGTGCTGCTTAAAGAAGCCTTTCTGAGGGATACACAAGCTATGTTTTGAATTGTTGCACTTCAGGCCTAAACTAATCAATGTGCCATTGTGGTTCATCTGAAAATATGGACAAAAAAAGCACTTGTGTACATGCACTGGAAAGTTTGCCGTAACTGTTTTTAGCTGTATGTAAGAACTGTAAGGCAATTCATGAGATGATATTTAACCTTTAGTGTCTTTTATTTAAAAAATAATGGAATCACTTAAGGCTCTAAATGTATTGTTATTCAGTATGTATATACAGTAGTCATAAAATACATATATTTCCATCTGCTCTGTGTCATTGTGAAAACACACAATGTGAGACATATGATGTACCTTTCTAAATGTGAGATACCAATTTCTCAAACATGGTAATATTTGCTGTTTTATGATTCCAAAAATTAAGTGTGCATCATTGAAAGTTATAAAGTGACCACACTGGCTATTTTCTTGCATCCTTTTTGTATATCTGTTGTTGTTTTTTTTTTTTTTATCTTGTTCCCAGTGCTGGTCTTTAACGAAGGCACCTTTGTGTTTCTGAGTTTATTCCCAGCCTTCACAGTGCATATTGCCATATGATACAGTGAATATAATTATCATTGAGGTTTACATATATTGCAATTGAGCAATGTTGTATCAAGGTTGCCAGCAGCCCAGTTTTCTACCCCAAAAAGATTACATTATTTCAGCTGAGCATAAAAAAGGGTTAGTTTTTTTTGTACTTGGGTACACTTTTTGTGTTTGGACTGTTCAGTTGGTGGTAGTTATTTCTTTTAAATAAGCTCACCTACAACTCAGAAGCATTTTTGGTCTCACACTCTAAATGCTCATCTTGGACAAGAATCTTTGGTTAATATCTTCTAGACACTGTTTTGAGACATCTGCAGTAGAGAAACCTGGTAGATGCCTCAGTTCATGGCTTGTGGCACTCATATCTCCACTTTTAAAAAGTTCCTCTTCTACCTAACAAGGAAGTTTTTGTTTTGGAAGTTTTTTTGAATGTGTTGAATGCCGGGTCATTAACTCAGCCTTTGCTCATGATATTTCATTGAATTGCCAACACAGAATTGCCGTGTGTGTGTGGGTGTGTGTGTGGTGGGTTCCTACCCTGCCTGGGGCCCCAGGACCCCCATGATGCCATATAGGATAAGCAGTTTGATGATGGATGGATCACTGCATTTAGATGCATTGCCTTATGTACTTTTTTTGGTGTCAAGTGACGGTAAGACCAAGAAACTGGCCATTCCAAATAACAGAAAATTACACGTGACTGTACTGCTGTGTGAGGCGAGCACAGCTGTGTGTATCATTGGTGTTGATACCAGTGGAACTGAATTCTTAAAACTGACAGCTTTATTAACTCCACCAGATGGCAATATAGACAAAACATAATTTTGTGGTTAAATGAAATGATGGTGCACGTACTCTGGTTTGTCGGTCCATTCATTGTTCAGAATTTGTTCAGTTTATGGCTAAATGGAGCCCTCAGCCTGTGCCAAACAGTACCCTGAATGGGACAGCAGTAAGTCACAAAGGGCACCCAAAGTCACCCAACATATGTAGGCACTGAAGACGTCTACTGGAATTTTGGCTTAAGAAGATTTTGCTGAAGTAAGATGTCTAGGTTTTACATGAAGAGCCACATAATGTAGTCCTCTTATCTTTGAACAAGCTGTCAGAATTAGGTTTCATTGCTCTTCTCTATAATGGCATTGTTACTGTATGAAAAACAACTGGATAAATAATATGCATTCATAAATTCTGACTGAGTCATCCTAAAAAAAAGATTTGTTACAAGATATGCTTATGTGGTGATGTCTGTCACAAAAAATAATTTTCAAGGATTTTATGCTGTGTGATCATTTGTCATCAGTATGAGCTCAGAGCCAGCAACAGAAAATACATTCAGACGGCTATATACACTACAGAATGTGATTCTTTGTAGCAAGTATTTGCTCACACAAACCTACACCCAAGTGCTGAATGTGGATTGCAGGCCATTTAATTAATTTATTTTTTAATTGATTAATCCCTTATTAATCCCATAACAGGGAAATTCTCTGCATTTAACCCATCCCCCAGGGGAAGCAGTGGGCTGGCTGCTTTTTTTTTTTTTTGGCACCCAAGACCCAAGGAGCTAGAGCAGAGTGTCTTACTCAGGGAAACACACCTGATGACTGGGCTGGGATTCAAACCAGGAGACTTCCACATCCCAGCTTGATGTTCTACCTATTGATTCACCAGGCAAATTCAATTCAGTTCAGTTCAATTCCATTTATTTTTATATAGTACTTTTTACAACAATTTACCTTAAAGCACAATCTGTCCTTCAGCATGTATGCTAGTTGTCACAGGACTCTGCTGGTAGAGAAGATAAAGCAGATTTGATGTATGTATCAAACAATTTGGGGTGCATGAATTTGGGTTTTCTAAGCATTTACAGCTGGATACAGTCTTCCCACTCTCTGTGGTGAACTGTACCTTTGACGGCATGGTGTGCAGGTCCAGTCCCTGAACACTATCAGCACTGATGAGCAGAAAGATGTGCACAGGGCAGATGTAATGTAGCAGAGCAGTTGGTTATTCCTGTATTGCCATGTCTTGACCACTCAAGCCTGTCAGGAAATAGTAGTTCACATGCTTTTGGGCTTATTATGATGCAAGTTGATATGAGCACTTCTGTTCTATGGTTTTTGTTTTTAATGAGTGTTAAGAAACAGTGAAAGGTGGACGGAACCTCACCCATAATTTCACGCTGTCACTGAAGTTTTTCTTTTAGTGAAGTTTGAGAATAAACATTTAATCATCAGATATGACTATAAATGAAAATATGACTACTTACTGTGTATTGTATCACAACAAAGATGTGATCAAAAACTTTCCTAGTGCAATTATGTAACTTACCACAGTAAAAAGTTGTTGATAACTTGATTCTGACAGAAATATGGAGATCGTGGTATATGTTTGGTCAGGCGTTTCTTGCTGTGTTGACAGATAGTGCTGCCTGTTCTTTGTATTATTCTCCATTACTTCACAATGGGCTTTCAACAGACAGGAGCTGTCCTTCCTGTTCAAACTACTCATTACAAGCACAGAGGGACTCCCTCTTGTAGCAGATAATGGTTTTGCTGGGACTAGTCTCTGCCTTGTACAAATTACGGTTGGCTCAATGCGGTTCTCTTGGGGCCCTTTAAAGCATTTCACAGATCTATTTCTGCTTCGTCGCTTCACAGCAAATGTGTAGCTATGGTAGCTGAGAGACTGGTCTACAGCCTAAGCATAGACACAGAAAGGGCAGATATCAGAGTGATTCAATCAAACACATTAAAATTCAGTGAGCAGGTCAAGAGAGTGGTATATGTACCGCAAGCTAACAAATACAGAGATTTAATTAAGTAACCCAAATAATTGTGGGTGACACATTTTCAAACACTTTCAGAAGTGTACAGCTGATAAGCACCTTTTAATAAAGTGTATTATTAAAGCAGTGTATATTAGTGAAATATGTTTTAAACACAATTAAATTTTCTTATATAGTTTGTGTTTTTGGTTTTGATATGGTTTGCACATTTCAAATGTCCAGATATTTCTAAAGGTAAAGTAAAATATAGATGAAGGGTTGTCGAGTACACATTTTTAAGATATCTACTATCTAGATCACCGGCAGTGCAGAGACCAGCCACCCAGACTGGTTAAAAAACAAACATGACTGCAAAGCTGGACGTTTTCGCAACACATAGGAAAGTATGTGGCAACCACAATCTGTGGGAAAGAAGAAAGCTGTCTGCATGTTTGATGAGTGGGCACCGTGCAGGGCTGTGCTCAGTCTCATTCTTCCTCCACTGTGCAATGCATTACTACTGTCAAGGTAAAAAAGGTGTTTTCCATAAAACAGCAGAAAAGATATGTCTGCATCTACCAAGATAGGGAAATAACACCCACAAACTGCTTACATTTCTCACCTTCTAATCACTAAAATGTAACAGGTGGAAAGTGTACACTTGGAGAGCTGCTGATTTGAGCTAAATTACTGCACATGAACATGTTCAGTAGGAGATACAACAACGTGGCACAATCAAATAGATGGTTTGCTTTCCTATAATATCATCTGGTAATTTTCTGTTATTGGCTCACAACTCATAGTTAGATTTTTAAATTTGTGGATTTTTAGTTTCATGTTTTTTCAAGCTCCTTAGGAATGAAGTTAACAGAAAATAAATGAGACTTTTTAAACAGATATTCATGTTCTGGAATTTAAAAACAAGAAAACAAAATGTCACTACTTGCTCCATGATAAACATTTGTTGGTTTTAATAAAAACATCATGAAAAAGGTTTAAGGTGATACTGAGATGGGATAGACTTTCTTAATAAAGGAAAAAGGTCAAAGGTCATACAACTGTGTTTTAGAAAAAAAACACAAAGTACAATATAACTTTTATTCATCGGGCCATTAACCCCACTTTGAGCTGTGGCAATCTTCTGTATATTTAATGCAGAGGGAACTATGACATTGCCACAGCGATAAATGATGACACTTTAAAAGAAATAGATGCAAAGACCAAGGGATTTTGATGATATAAGCAGCCTCTTTAAAACTATAGATTGTCGATGGGCAATTAGGGAATTCTTTCAGATCATTCAGCACAAAGTGTGGAATCAGATTGCAAGGTCAGGCCCAAATTAACAGTGTATCTGATACAGAGGCCCTGTCAGCTACCCACACTCTTAACAACTGTAAACAGACTGTTTGATAGCAGCACCGGCAATGGTTAGCCTGGGCAATTGTTGAATTTAAAAAATATATTTAAAAAACTTTTTAAGCTGTGTTACTATACCTAAAGGTCAGATAGATATTGAAAAACTCTAAAACAGAAAGGCAGATCTAATAGTTAATCAAACATAATATTGTAGGTATTACTACAAAAACCAGGGTCCATATAGAACTATTGGATATTCTGCATGCGAGTGTGGATGTGTGTGTAATGAAGCCGCCAAGGCTGTACAGAATGAGTGAGGAGACCAGGAATGAAGAAACACACTGTAGAGGTGGATGAGGCAAAAAAGCCAACATATTGACAGAAATAATTAAAAGCTGTTTATAATTTGTAAATGAATGCAGCACATCAGGCCTAGCTGTGACTTTGCTGTGCGCACATAAAGCCATTCAACGGAAGCCAGTGTCAGACTGCATTTCCTCTCTCAGAGATTGACTTAAGCCCCATTAAAGTAATGGAATGTCCCTAATGTAAAAACATACCTGTGTTGGGAATAACCTCAGATATGGTGCTCAGATACATGGTAGAGAACCATTAGCATGAAAATCAGTTTGCGCTATGGGCTGTATAATAATGTTTTTAAATTTTAATTTTCTTATTTGGAATAATATCTGGTAATACTTTAGTGAGCTGGATAAGTCAAACAAAAGTCTATTATTTTGCCAATATGACATTTCAAAGAACTGAGTATAAAATATTGTTTGTTATATTTTTTATTTGAAACTGAACATCGTGAAAGTCTTTATTCAATTTCTATGACTTGCTGTATTGAAAGCATCTAATCAGTACTGTGAATTTTCAATACGTAGCTTGTTTACACTCTTTGAAATGCTAGAGAGAGGATGTACTATTTTAAAGTGTTCATTTTCACATTTAGAGTTCGTATCGCGTAACTATTGACAATATAAAATTCAAATTGTCAGAAATTAGACATATTGCGTGAGCTTTGAACAATGCCAGCTGACTGCATACACATTCTTTGCGCTAGTTAGTGAAATTTTTGACAGATACATAATATCTATAAGGGAACGTGTGCTCAATTTGAGTGAACAGGTAAGGGTGCTGAACCCCCAAAAGTAAAGACGACTTCAAAAAAGCTTTTTTTGTGTTTCCTTCACATTACAATTTATGGTATAGTGAGTGCTGTTCTTTTGCTTTTTTGAAGTCAGATACACAATAAAGTAAATGACGGTTAATTATTATAAATATGATATTTACTCAAGGATAGCAAATGTTCTAAAATTAGAATGAGATTTTTACATTACGTAATTTCAAAGACATTTTCTAAATTACGTACATGGCGGTCACTAAATTAAATTACCATGTCATTGGTCATCATGAAAATTATTATTTTAAAACTACATTAAGCAGTTTATTATTATTTAACACAGACCTAAACAGATCAATGTTTTTGGTAATTTACACTGGGTTTAATGTCTCTATTGGTTTTCAAACTGTTTTCTCGTACTGCATTTAGTAAACATTAATTCGACATTGCAGTTTGTATAACCCATATCTCCAGTCTAAAGAGAGAACGAAATGTATTTGTTTTTGTTAACAAAATAACAATCAATTATAAAAAGGAAGAATGATCGGGATTTTAAATACATTTATGTGACTACATTATAGTTAATTTGTGCTAAAAAAGGTGTCTGCTCCGCTGATTTACATTTGGTGCATAATGCACAAAAAGAGTTAAAGAAAATCCTTAGTAGCTGGGCTACAGTACAGAATGAGGAAGTAGGAGGTGCGCTCTTTGCCTGGCAATATTCCCTGGTGGTATACTCAATGGTTATCTAACATCTGAGAGGGACGCATTGCAACTCTTCTCGGAAAACGAGCGTTACCGTCACGTAACGAAGTCACTGGAGGTGTTTTGTAGGTGACCCCGGTGTATGCATCAACAATCATCCATCCCCATGTTCCCAAATCAGACGGAAAGCACTGCGGCTGCTTGACGGGCGACGACGAGCCTCTGCGCGTTTTAAGGTGAGAGCGCGCACGCGGTGTTTGCGCTTTAATCGCAATAAACACATTACTACAAGTTCGGCTCCAGCCACAAAGTGGACGCATTTCACCCGCGGCTGCTTGAGGTCTGGAGTCCGTGGATGATTTTCCTCCATAACATCATGCAATTGCAGAATAATCGCGACGCGTAAATGGTGTGTTTGCCTACGCGGAAGACGGCATTTAATTATTCTTAATCGAGCGCCCGCTGTTAGATGTTTTCGTTAAAATCTAGTTTTAGGGACCTGTACCATTTTAACAGGAATATATGGCTGTCATCACTTTTTAATCGGTGTCCGACCAGCTCTTCCTCCCTCTGACGATAAGAGAGGTTCTGATTGCAGATTATTCATATTGATTACTATTGCACAAATCAAGTGCAAAGTTGGGCTGGGTGACCTCTTTCTTCCACGACACGAGCAGAGCTTTCTTACAACCTTTACTCATGCAAACTAAAATGTCGTTGTTACTCCTACCTGGATCATGATGATCAGTCGTGTCCATAGTACAAATTACTGAATAAGATTTTTTTTTGTACAATTGTAACGCATATTAGCAGTATATAGTGTCTCATTTACCTCACATTCATGCATTTGATTATTTCAGTTGATATACAGCTGCTATTTCGATATCGTGACCATTTTTGGCACATGTCTGTTACCGTCAACCTTTATCGTTTGCGGTAGACAGTGAAAAAGTATTGTTTAAACTGCTCGATGTATTGCCGGTTTCATTTTAAAACTGTTGTAACATTGCATCTGGTAATTTCTGAACTGCAAGTGGGCCCAAATTTGGATTTAATCCAGTCTTCTGTTTTAACTGCTTCTCATACTATTACATGCAGTAGGGGCTCGTATTCTACTTGAGATTTATTCCACACTAAAAGCGAATCGCGTTATATTAAGTAGAGGCTTTGCAGCGGATCTAGACCCATTAATATTTGATGGCTCACGCTGCAAAACGGGATTTTATGATTTGTTTACACTGACTTGGAGAGGTGTCCTCCTCTGAGTCATGTGTGCTGTTTCTACATAGGTGCGGTGCGGAGCTCCGTTCAATCCTGAGGAGAATGACAATGCAGAAATAAGTATGAACAGTTAAGGAGAGTCATCAGTGTTTTGTGCAGGTGTCAGTCAGGGGCAGACAGAGGAGCGCTTCTTACACTGCCTTTATTGTTGAAATATTGATTTTCTCCATATTAAATTGCATGGTGGCTTAAATGTCCCAGGTGAAACCTTGATGAAGACTGGGCAAACAGATTTTCAAACTGACCAGTTAGTAGGTGTGTTTTGCCTTCGTGACTTTTACATCCTAATCGCTGTAATCTGTCTTGATCCTAGATTACAGTTTTTGAGATCAGATTACAGGAGTTGTCTCATGGTTGTCTCTACTATAGGCTACAATTCGATGGTCTAGCTGCTACAACTCATCTTTAAGGTGCAGTTCAGATTCCATTAGCAGAACACTGTTGGGGTTGTGTGCTGACTAACATTTTTGAATATCTCTGCTTAAAGTGGACATGTCAATACTTAATTTAAAAGTGCTCATGATATAGTTTCCCAATATTTATGATTAGTTAACCTGAGTTCTGCAAGTTCTCCCTGGATTACATAAAATGATTATGAGAGGTTTACCAATTTAATATCTTTTTATTTTCAGCAGCATCTGAGATCAGTTGAGAGCAATTTTTAAAACAAAGGCTGCAGTTTATTTACTTTGGTAAGTGGTGGTCTTCAGATACCTGATTTAAAACTATAAAGTTTACGCATGATCCATGCTTTCTCACTATTCGCATCAGGTGTTAAGTCTGACTGCTATACAGTGATGGGAAAATAACAATAAACTCATGATCTGTTCTGTAAGTGAAGTAAAAGATTGATTATAAAAAAATAAATCCACTTTGGTGTGTTACTCCTGTTACTCCTGACACAAATGACTGTGGTAGCTTTTCTCTCCTTGAAAAATATCTGCCATGACGTGTGTTTGTGGTTGAAAGCAGCCAACACATGATTTCTTCAAAAAAGGGGTAAAAATAGGTCCTTGGTTTCCTTATACAAATTTTAGTTCTGTTACTTATTCAGACACTAACAAGTGAAAGTAAAAGTTTTAGTGTGTGTGTAATGGTCTGTGAGTGTTTGCGTAATGGTGTGTGTGTGAGAGAAAGTGTCTGTGTGCATCTGTATGTATGCATCTGTGCATTTGTGGTATGTGTGTGTGTTTCTGTATGTGGTGTGTATGTGTCTGTGCATGTGGTGTGGTGTGTTTCTGTATGTAAGTATTTGTGTGTGTGTGTGTGTGTGTGTGTGTGTGAGTGTGAGAGTACATGCTGCCTCTTGGCCACCAGCACGCTGCTTTACTCCTACAGAGACATGGAGCGTGTCATTCTGACTGCCCTGCGCCTGCCGAGCTAAAGGCGCGTGACAGGAGCGATGGAGCCTGCCTCGGACCGCGGCGGAGCGGCCCAGATGGAGCCGGGGGCTCCACAGCCTCTTGTCTTCTGCAAGCTGTGCCTTAGCGAGTGCCCTACCGATGCCACCAGCACACTGCAGACATGCAGCTGTGTCTTTTGCACCCAAGTAAGTCAGCACATCTTTGACTGTTTGAGTCTCTTTACTGTAACAGAGGAGGAAGCAGCTTGTTGGTAAACCACATCAAGTTGTGACCAAAATGTTTACTCAGAGATCTAGAAAAACTGTTTTAACATGGATAAGAGTAATAATAATTTTGGATAAACGTAAACTCATGAATAAAAAAAAAAAAGTCATAAGTTATATTAAGAGGACAAGTAATTGCTAATCATAACATTTTCCAGGTTTTTAGCTGGTCTGAATGATGTAATTTGATTACATTTTATTTTATACCTTATTTTTAACAAGGTCTTGCTTACAAAACTTAGTCCTAAGAACAGATTCTTTTTAGACATGAGAGCCTAGAATATCTTGCTCTTTGTCTGTGCCTTAAATGAAGCAAGAATTTTGTTCCATTTTGTTTGTTGATAGGAAAAATGTGAAGTTAGGATGTAAATTCTGTCCTAAGGAAAGTCAGACATCAATTATTTTTCTAACACACAATGCCAGGTGCTAACCTGTCAGTTCTCAGTATACTGTAAATAAAATGTAGTGTTATCTAATACAACCTTTTAGAATAATATGTTTGCCCTTTACTCTTTGCTCTTGTTCAGTGAGGCGTTTCTTCTATTTACCTGAAGAGCAGGTTTTGCATGTGATGAGGCGGCAGTCTGTCCCTTCAAATTCCTCAAACAATACTCCACCTAATATTATTAGTAAATTAAGTGTGTCCTTATGTGTGTAATCATTTACAATGGAAAGGTCACGATGTTCCAAAACCATGTTGTTCACGATTTGGTCACCTCATGTACGGTATTATATTACACTGAGTTTTAAAATGAAACTCAGCCAAGGTTAAATTTTTGTGACCACCATAAATCAGTGGCCACAGGAGATGATGTTATCTTGCCTGTTTAGTGTCTGCAGCAGTATGTGTGCCTGGCTGTCCGCGAAGGCTGGGGCAGCCCTGTCACCTGTCCTGACATGGCTTGCGCAGGGACCGGATCCCTGCTGGATTCCGAGGTACCATGCGAGCACATCTGACAACGCGGATGAAACTAAATATCTTTTGGCTCACATCTGGTAGATTATGCTGCTGCAACATCACGTGATTCCCTTTTTGTTAATGCCCGCCACGTGTATAGTATGGTTCCGTGCAGCACCTGTAAGGGTGAAGAGTTCGCTGTCCATTTTTCTGCCTTGTAGTCAGTGTGCAGTCAGCTTTGCTTTGTGGTTAAATTGAAGAACATCCCTCATACTATACTTGTCAGTACTGCAGCCTAGTGTGTCATTGTAAGGTTGGGCTAAAGTTTAACATTATCTCCAGGTTCTGGCATGTGCAGCTGCCCTGTTACACTGTTTTCACAACATTACGGCGTTTTTCGCAACAGTTTCTCCATAAATCATTTCAGGACAAAAGCAGTCTACAGTAATAACATACATGTAAAAAGATGTAAATATGACAAGCAGGTTATTCTCAGCTGCTCTCAAAGTTAGCTTTACAGTTGAGATTTGATAGTATTTTATACAGTAGGTGTTACTATTGAAACAAATACTTGGTGAATGTTATTCTTAATTCTTATAAGGAAATCAAACCTTTTTGCACGCACCTGTTCAACGTTCAACTGGGATTCTTGAACGGAATAAGATTTTTTTTATCTTTATTTTTTTTGCTACAGGTTGCCTGTTTTGCTCCTGCAGACCAGTTTAAGCTCTACCAGAGATTAAAATTTGAAAGAGGTATGGTGTATCAGCATACTAACGCTATAAAATATTTCAGGCCACTGACCATGTGATAACCAAACAATGCTTTGAAAGCCAGATTTTACTAAACTGTTACATTGTTGTCTGTGATAGGCTGTTGGCTTGTCCAGGATGCCACCTGCCTAGCACACTATCTAGGCTGCCTGGGCTAGGCTCAAGGCCACCTACAGTCCTGTACAGTTTGGCCATAGGAGAATGGATGGTTATGTTGTTGCTGTTTTACTTGCTTTTCCGGTTGGGCCTTCCCTATCACTCAGAGTACATCTGATGGTCAGATTAAATCGGGTCCATTTTATTTCACAGTGATATAGTATTGCCGTAAAATACTATATTATGAAATGGATTCTTATTGCAATGGGCAGATGGGGTTTCAGTTTACGTCATTGTAATTCCAAAAAATATCCTGAACTTTAAGGAGGATTAATGAGAGTGGAGCTGTGGAGTTTGGTAATTCAGAAAACAAATGAGAAAATGCAATTTCTACCACAAGCTGTGGTTTTATTTTAGTTCCATAGTTCTTCTTTGGACAGCAAATAAAGACAAACATGTTAATGACTGAGTTGGTGTTTTAACATTATAGCAAATCATTAAGTAAAAGAGAAAGTTACTCACTGTTCCTATAAATAAACCCATCACCATGGTCTTTAGTATTGTAAATTGTATATGCGCACATATCCGATTACCGTACATTTTAGCAGCACTCGCTAACCAAATGAAACGCAAGAAAAAGCATATTGGAAGCATCACCTTGGATGTGACTTTGCCAGGTGTTAAGCTGGACCCCAGTAGAACCTGGTGCCCGGCTGTGGAGTGCCAGGCAGTGTGCCGTGTCAGGCCCAGCTCCGAGGGGGAGGCCGTGTCCGTCACCTGCCCAGCCTGCCACACTGTCTTCTGCTCCCTGTGTGAAGCGGCCTGGGAAGATGATCACTCCTGCTCTGAGGACCCACCCCTGACCTTGCAGTCCCAGGAGGACAGGTGAGCTGGGGGGGCAGGACACTATGCCCACATGCTTCTGTGTGCTCTGTGTTCTCGCTCTTCAATACCACTGCCCTCTTTTGCTTTCTTTTCCACCCCTTTACCTAAAGTGCAGCCAATTACGGAGGAAGAAAATGTCCGTGTGCTTTTCTACAGTTGCCACCTTGTTAAGACCACTTGTATGTGCAGCATTAGCATTTGCGTTAATTCCATGTAACATGATGGTAGGAAGATGCCTTCAGCCCTTGAGTGTTCCATCATAGTTTGTTTCACACAGGACTTTAGTAGTTTGGCTTCTTGTGATAGGTTGGCTTAAGCACTTTACCGATTAGGTTAGTGATGTGTGATGTGTGTCTTTGCAGCATGCTCACTCACGAGACAGAAAGGACCATAAAGCAGTGTCCCATGTGTGGCGTGTACATTGAGCGTAACCAGGGCTGCGCACAGATGTTATGCAAGAGCTGCAAACACACCTTCTGCTGGTACTGTCTTCAGAACTTGGATGTAAGACTCACTTTTTTATTGTTCAGAGGTTAAATGCAGCACTGAATACTGTTGTATGTTAACTATACATCAATTAAGCATTTATTAACAAAACAAAAGGCTGCATGGTGGCATGGTGGTTAGCGCCGTCGCCTCTCACCTCCAGGCCTGGGGCTTGATTCTCACCTCAGGTCTGTGTGCGTGGAATTTGCATGTTCTCTTTGTGCTTGGTGGGTGATGTCTTTGGACCATGGGAGGAAACCGGACATGCGGGTTAGGTTGATTGGCGTTTGCAAATTGCCTATTTTGTGTGTGTGTGTGTGTGTGCGTGTGCGTGTGCGTGCGTGTGCCTGCACACGTGTGTGTCCCCTGCCCTGTGCTTCCTGGGATGGGCTCCAGGCTTCCCGTGACCCTGAATTGGACAAGGCAGTACAGTGGATGGATGAATAGCAAAAAAATTTTAAAATATGCATGCAATTTTGTATTTCCCTTCATTTTTCTTCTTTTGAATTTAGATTCTTCAGTGTCGGCTTTGATTTACGTAGCCCTTGTGACCCTGTACAAAATAACACAATTTTATTGCTGTGTGACAGATGTCACCATGTAGTTTTATTGTGTTGTGTATTCCATGGTAGGTTGGTCAATAATGTATGATAAGAGCTAGCTAATGAGTAACACATTAATATAAAATTTAAATGTTAAAGTGACCGTTCGGTGGTATCTTACAGGGAGACATATTCTTACGACATTACGACAAGGGACCATGCAGAAACAAGCTGGGTCACTCCCGAGCATCTGTTATGTGGAACAGAACACAGGTGACAAGTTAATACACCTCTATAATGTATAATAAATACATTTTACATGCTCGTGTCAGTTTTGTTAATATCGTATTTATATTATACTGCAGTCACGTATTTACGATGCTTGCTTTTATTTAGACCTGTAATATAGTTTTCCAACTGATGTTTGTACCTTTCTAATTTAAATTTCTTCATATCAGTATTTAACTCACATAGAAATGGATGCCATTTTAAGTTAAAAAGGTAAATAGCTGCATTAGTGAATTGACAAGTTGTTTGTCTTAAATTACCTTGCAGCATGAAATTTTTATGAGGCTGCAGCAAAGGCTGCCCCTCTCTCTCTCTCATTATGCAGGAAGTTAATGTGTTATCTTGGGTTTTGGTGTGAGCGCACGGTCATCACACAGCCTTCCCAACACAATGCGTGTTTTGTGCGGCAGGTGGTGGGGATCCTCATTGGCGTCAGTGTGATCGTGCTGGTAACCTCACCGCTGCTCCTGCTGGTTTCGCCCTGCGTCATGTGCTGCGTCTGCAAGCCATGTCAGCGGAAGAAGAAGAAGAAGAAAAAGAAGGAGCAGGGCCAGCCAGAATCAGCCGTGTAAAAACATGTCTCTCTCTCACACACACACACACACACACACACTTATGAGTGAGCACACAGACATGCACAGACATGCAAATACATATGCACACACACAGACATGCACACGCACAAGAGTGTGCACACAGACACATACATAGACACGCACACGCCCACAATCGCAGACAGAAATACACACACACAAATGTGCACAAATATGCACACATGTGCATGAGCACACAAATGTGCGCATACACCGACAGACTGACACAGATACATACGCACCCAAGCACATAAATACATACACAGACACACACACACACACACACACACACACACACACACACACACACACAGAGCTCTGCCCATCCCCCAAATTCATGTGCCACTTTCCATATTCTATGCCAAACCAGTCTTGTTGGGTGCACAAGTGCCTCCTCTTGCAGTGCCTGGTTAATTGGTGGTCAAGTTTAGTTTTATCTTCCATTCAGTTATGCAAAAATAATGTTTAAAAACAGCAACATGACAACTATGTTATATGACATAATTTCATATTTGTGTGCTATGGAAATTGCATTGTCTACTGTATTAGATACAGGATAAAATATAGGGCTGTAACAGTTATAAATATGAGATGTTTCTGCTGCAATTCATTATTCCATTGGATAGTGTAGACCAAAGGATCTGATGGATTATGTGGAGTGTAATATGTACATATGTATTTATGAATGTGATGTCTTTTTATGTTAACATTTAAGCATCAGATATTTTGTAAGAGGTCATTATAATTGAAATAAACAACAGATATTACAAAATGCGTGTGTCACAGTTGCAGACAGGGACCGAGGCAGGGGAGGTCTAGCTGCAGACACTTTATTGAACAGAACATACTGTAAACAAAAAGCCAAACAGAATAATACTATGAAACCAAACCCAGTACTAGACAACAATGACTTGATAAGGACAGTACGGGAACACAAGGGGGGGGGACAGAACGGAACATAAAGACACTAGGACCAGAGACAAATACCAGGAAAGAACTATCAAAATGCTTCAATACTAGGGAAGTGCAAAACGTATAACACCTATCTTAGAGAGTAAAAGAAAACAATCACCAGGTGTGAACACTCAGAAACAAATGAGAGAACAGGGATTGGAGAATGAAGGGGCGTGACTGCAAAAACATGTACCAAGCAGAACTTAACACTGGCTCACTTTTCCTGGATATCGATAACTCAGTAATGTGTCATGGTGGCGTGGCGGTTAGCGTCATCGCCTTGCACCCCCAGGGCTTGATCCTTGTCTCGGGTGTGCATGTGTGCAGTTTGTGTTTTCACTGTGCATGGTGGGCTTTCTCTAGTTTCCTCCCATAGCCCAGACATGCAGGTTCGCTTGATTGGCATGTGCAAATTGCATATATTGGTAGTGCCCTGTACTGTACTTCCTGGGATGGACTCCGGGCTTCTTGCAACCCTGAACTGGGTAAGGCGGTATAGTGAGTGGGAGTGGTATTTCAATAAAATGTGTCTATACTATAATTTTTTTTTTCAAAAATTTTTCTAAAATGTTTTCAAAAATTTTAATATGCATTAAGCGTATACTTTTAATTTTTGATTAATGCTACATTACATTTTTAAAATTTTTTACAATTCATACAGTGTTTCCTAGCTTCTATTTTTCAGGCTTGATTTCTTGAAATCTGATGTGTATAAGTTGATGACTTGTTGTGACTGTTAGAATATTGGAGAAATATCACAGTTCCACAGAGGCAAATCAGAGCAGAACTAGATCTGACATGTAGCTGAGAGTGAAGTTGTCTTTATTCCTGTAAGGGGAAAGCTCCCTGAAGATGTCACAAGAGAAAAAATCTGAATAAAAGTACTGTACATACAGCCGTGACCAAAAGTTTTGAGAATGACACAAATATTAATCTTCACAAGATGCTTCAGTGTTGTTACATCTTTTTTGTCAGATGTCACTGTGATATACTGAAGTATAATTACAAGCATTTCATAAGTGTCAAAGGCTTTTATTGACAATTACATTAAGTTTATGCAAAGAGTCAATATTTGCAGCATTGACCCTTTGTCAAGACCTCTGCAATTCACCCTGGCTTGCTGTCAATCCACTTCTGGCCCACATCCTGACTGATGGAAGCACATTCTTGCATAATCAATGCTTGGAGTTTGTCAGAATTTGTGGGTTTTTGTTTGTCCACCTGCCTCTTGAGGACTGACTACAAATTCTTAATGGGATTAAGGTCTGGATAGTTTCCTGGCCATGGACCCAAAATTTGGATGTTTTGTTCCCCGAGCCACTTAGTTACCTCTTTTGCCTTATGGCCAGGTGCTCCATCATGCTGGAAAAGGCACTGTTCATCAGCAATATATATACACATGCACACAGCGGTAATAAAAGACATTATAAGAGAAACTACAAGACTGGTGAATTCTCTTGAGTGAAAGGCTGGAGTTCTGTCTGGGCTATTCTGTGGCAAACTTTGTAGATATCTGGACCGATTACATTTATATAACGAAGGATCTGCAGTTTGATTATTGAATGGAATTATTTGCATTTGTTGACAGATGTTGATAAAGGGGGTTTGCCACATATGCTCTGTTGTACTCCTTCATGTGCTGCCTCTCTGTCTATTTGCAGTTACTCTGTGATGTGTGTGCTGTGCTGGGTACACAGGAATTCTACATAGGCTTTTCAACTGGGACTGGGGAAAGAGAGAAAAATTGCCCAGCCTCCCTAGAGAAATGGAATGTAACATCTCACATTCTTCAAAGTTTGGTTATCTATTGTTTGAGATCAATAGCAAAGCACACACAGGAGTTACTAATAAGACAAATCCTAGTCTCAGACGCCCCATCTGTTGAATACAAATAACTGCTGTGGAATAAAGGCCTTGTGCCCTCTCTTGTGGTTGCAATATTAACTACAAGTGAAATAACATTTTTTAAGTCAAGTTTATTTATAGCGCGCTTAAGCAACACAGAGTTGACCGAAGCGCTTCACAGTTCATAAAAACAGAAGATAAAAACAAATAAGATACAAAATACTAAAAAGAAAATACGTATCAAGTCCCATGAACATCAATAAAAGGAAAAATACCAGCAAACTAAAATACCAGTGAGATTGCAGGAGGAGCACTCAATACCCCCTCAATACCCCCGTCAAATGCCACCGAAAATAAATGCGTCTTTAAATTTGTTTTAAAAGAGGCCAAATCAGGGTACGATCGGACAGAGAGCGGAAGAGATATCCATATTTCTTGGGCAGCGACAGAAAAAGCACGACAATCCCATTCCTTAGAGTTGGAGGAGGGACGCCGTAGTAGCAGGGGGTCCGACGCGCGTAATGACCTAATAGGAACGTATGGGTGAAGTAAGTCTGTCAAATATTCAGGAGCCAGTTTATTGAAAGCCTTGAATGCAAAAAATGGATTTTATATTCCATTATGAAAATATGTTGTTTAATAGCCTCTTACACGAGCAAATGTGTTACTTCACTAGATTAACCTTTGAACCTTTGACTATTAGACATTATGCTATACTTGATGTAACACCTCTTATTTATCAACATGATGGTTTTAGTGCTATTTAATATCACTAGTTTTACGAAGATTTGTGAAAATATTGCAAAGCCCAGATGTGCACAGAAAGAATAAAAAACAAGTAAGTATATATTAGTGTACATACTTAAATCACACAATATGCAATGGTCAGGGCTCTGGTTAAAATAAATCTATTTCTCTATTTTATTGTCACTTTCTCCAACAGAAGGAGTTTATAGAGCAAACCGGTGAGCTGAAAGTTACACCAGGAAAGCAGCAGAAATATGAATGTATCTCTATTAGGTACTTTTGAAATCCATCACTCAGAAATATTTCTTTTTCCATGAAGAACTGAATAAATTAATGTTCCTTTATAAACAATACAGATATATTGCACAAATATGACTGTAATTTTAAACTGGTTTATTGCTTTCTGATTTGGAATCAGTTCAAATTTAATCTAATTCTACTGATATTTATATAGTTACATTTAATTATGTCACCTGCTAACTGAATTCAGATTAAGTAAGTATAGTCTTTACTGGCCTGTGTAGAAATAGTGTTGTCAATAATTCAAACTAAAGAGAATCAATACACGATTGGTTAATTAATTGTTTTGCAGTTTGTTGTGTTGGCGTTCCGTTTGTGATAACAAGATATAAGTATGAAATTTTAATGTATTTAACAGTCTGGTGGTTATTTTACATGGGGAAAAGATTTTAAACAATATTTCAAGTCTGAAAAAATTACTTTCAGACAGAAAACGAGTATTATGAATATAAAAACATGGTATTAAATACACGTCAGTAGTGCAGAATTTACAAGATTGCATTATCATTGCGGAAAGGTGTACATCACTACAGAGCTGTATACATCGCAGGCGACAGTGATATGCCTTTTTAGTGACATCACATCATACTAGCGTTCTCATAGTCTCCTCTCTTTCCAACAGTTCTGGATTGGCCAATGGCCACATAGCGTGAGCTCTGCTCACCAAGAGCAAGCTTTTGAGTGGTAAATTTAGATGTGTAGAGGGCGGGACAAAGGCGGAGATTTCTCGTGGTTGATACTATGTCTAATTATCATAAAATATTCAGCATCCTCTGGAACTATTATACCAGCACTAGTATCTCCCTCCAGGTTTTAAGAAATGGATTAACTGAAGTGTCTTTTTGTGTTCCTTTTTATTCGGAAAATAAGAACAATTTGAACTTAAAATTTATTGTATTAAATATCAATTTCTACTGCCAGCCAATTTAGTTAAAATAAATTTAAACAGCTTTGAAATAAATTTATTTCATTTAACCTTAAATTTGCAACGGATTATATTTATGTATTTTAATAATTGTAGGTGGTTGATGCAAGAACTTTCGTTTTGTCTACCCTTCCAGTTGAACACGTTCATTTCTTGAGTCTAGTACTTAAGTTCACAAAATGTGGACCTTTCTGGGAATTGCAAGTTTCACATATATTTACAAAAAATGCGATGCCGTTTTCAGTCACGCTTACAAGGAGGTCGTAGTAGCTGCGCTGATGTTCTTCGCTGTGGGTTTGTTGCTGACATACACCCGCTTTCGCAAAGGACAGACGCACAGAGCACAGCGGTTCCTGAGCGTGCCGCTCGAGCTCCTGTCATCCCTGCCGTTCGCAGGGTGGCTCTACTCCAAGTCATCGGCACGCTGCGCCAATGCCAGTGACATCTCGTCTAAAAAGGTAGGCTATTGTACGAGTTATAAATAAAATTAAGTGAAAACATTTAACTGTCATTTGTTCTCAGATGCAAAAATCTTTCATAACATGAACAAGCCCTCTTTCTTTCTGATATTTAAAAAAGTTAATAAAGCAGATTTTTTAGGCATTTCAATCAATGCAACACTGTATTTACCAAGTTAGAGTACGAGTCATTCCAAATTATACAAAACAACAACATGAATACAAAGTACAGACTACTTACCACACCCACTGAATATAGTTAAATAAAAAGTATATCCGACTTCCTGTAGAAAATATTCAGTAATTTTGTCATTTCTTCACAAGATTTGTGGTCGAAGGAAGAGAGTGGAACACACACACTGTTCATGCAATGAGAACGCGTCCCCGCACACATGTGTGTCTGAAGAACCTGACATCATTATTGTCGGAGCTGGAGTTCTTGGATCCGCTATGGCAACAGTGTTGGCGCGAGACGGGCGAAGGGTCACAGTGATCGAGAGGGATCTCCGCGAACCGGACAGGATCGTGGGGGAGCTACTACAGCCTGGCGGATATCGTGCGCTCAAAGATCTGGGGTTAGAAAGTAAGGGAGATTGTTTGCCCAACTAAAACAAATGTTTCTGTGTGAACTTACAAATCGCAAACGACATTAAGAACACTATACAAACAAACACCCGTTTTGTTCTCAGTAAGAGTCAGAGCAGAACTTCTGGTGTTGTTGTGCACTTTAACAAAGCTTTAAATGTCGCTGGCACATTAATCTCCTTTTGGGATGCACAAATTGTTAGAGGCATTGGACAAAACCTACTGCTGAATGATAACACGATAACGGTAACAATGATTACTGATTAGGAACAACGAAGTGTGGATGTTCCAAAACGACAGTATGGACAAAGAGGAGGCAGTTACTAAGAAAAGTGTCCTTTGCTCTTCCTTATTTTCTAACATTACCAAATGAGTGAACGCCATGGATCTTGTCTAAATTCTGCTCTCCTGGACATCAGGTTCTGTTGAGGGTCTGGATGCTCATGTTGTGAATGGCTACGTGATCCACGACTTGGAGAGCAGCACAGAGGTGGAGGTGCCCTACCCGCGGCAGGAGGATATCATTCAGTGTGGACGAGCCTTCCACCATGGCCGCTTCATCATGGGCCTACGGCGCGCCGCCCAGGCAGAGCCAAAGTAAGCGCCTCAAGCACATGCTTCTCACGGGGCACGTGATACACCTGGCGTAGCCTGCACCTCTGCTAATATTGAGCCTAAACTTTTCAAGGAAAATCTATTATCCGTCATTAAAGCACAGCTTTACATTCTAAACTAACATTCTTGAAATATGTTAGTGGCAATGAGCTAATTACCTATTGGTGATGTTATTTTTTGTCTTTATAGTTTGGCAAAAACAAAGTAGTAAAAGAAAACAGTTTAGTCTTAAATGGTTTTTAAAATTCTGCAGAGAACACCAGTTCCTAGATATGAAAAACTACTTTGTTTAGAAGATCAGAGGTATGTGGCATCACTAACCTCGTGGCATTTTGTTTTGTTTTTTAAGTGTGAAGTTTTTTGAAGGCACAGTAACCAGCTTGGTGGAGCATGACGGGTGTATCACAGGTGTTCAGTACAGGGTGAAGGAAACTGGAGAAACCAAGGCAAGAATCTGCAGGATGCTTACTGTTCTTTGTCATGTAACAAGATGCTGATGTCAAAGTATGTTCTGAAAAGCAGTATAAAGCAGATCCGATAAGCAAACAAAGGTGACTGGAAATTAATGTTTTGTCTGAGCAAACATAATGTAAGAAACACTGCACTGTGGGGTAAAAGTTATGCAATGTAACTATTTATGTTGCTGGTATTTTTATCAGGTTCGTGAAACTTTCGATAGACATTTCAAGCTGTGCCATCTTCTTTTCACGCCTTTTTCATCCATTACAGGAGATCCACGCACCGCTAACCGTGGTAGCAGATGGCTGTTTCTCCAAGTTTCGGAAAAACCTCGTGTCTGACAGAGTTAAGATTTCATCTCATTTTGTTGGATGCATAATGAAAGTAAGGGTCTCTGTTGCATTTTACGATGAAACATTTACTCATGGAACTGTAATTCGATGTGTCTCATAATGTCTTTAATGACATGATTTGTGTTCATTTGGACATATGAGCACCATAGTTGCGGCAGGTGCTTTCAATCCACTCAATTTTTACCAGGATTCCCCGCAGTTTAAGCCCCATTATGCCGAGCTTGTGCTTGCCCACCCCAGCCCTGTCCTCATCTACCAAATTTCCTCCACGGATACGAGGGTCCTGGTGGACATCCGAGGGGAGATACCCAGGAACCTCGTGGAGTACATGCAGGAGAAGATCTACCCACAGCTGCCGGGTAAACAATGGGACGCCTGTTAGAGGCATAGAGCTGGGGAAGTGGAGGCTTGAAAAGCTGCCACTGCTAGGAGCTGTCAGTCACTGATTTGTCTTAAATCCACTTTATTTTGAGTACTTTATTGGTCGGATTAAACCAGACAGCCATAGTCAAAATGCATCAGCTCCATCCACTTTAGTTTGTTTTAAAACCTTACATAATGGAGTGTGACAGCTCACAAGTGTTCAAGGTAGCTATTGATAATGCCTGTCCTTGATCCTGTCCCCTTAGAGCACATAAAAGAGCATTTCCTAACTGCACTACAGAACGACCGCTTGAGAACCATGCCGGCAAGCTTTTTACCCCCTTCTCCCATAAATAAAACAGGTGGGTTTAGACTCCGCTTACATGTTAGGTTCTATGTATGTAT
>JABJVR010000106.1:3726241-3767798 GCA_025773905.1 Chitala chitala | reverse complement strand
TATATACACACAATCATCTCTCTATCTCCCGTTGTGTTTCAATAAGACCCATCTTTTTTGTCTTTGATTAGATATATATATATATATATATATATATATATATATATATATGCCTTAATTTTATTTAATTTGTTCTCTGCATTTAACCCATCCCCCTGGTGGCTTCCAGGTAGCTAGTATTTGGGTAAAACAATGCTACAAAACTATAATTCAGGGATTTGGAGAGCACAAGGGGCAACATTTAGGACATAAGGCAAGAACGCAGGCCCAGGAAGCCAACCACTTCAATAAGAGGCCAACACACAGTGAAAACACAAAAACTAAACAGTGCTAAACAAGGAGTACCACATAGATATAAATGGTAGACATTAACAAATGGGGTAACAAGAAAACTAGAAAGTAGAATGAGGGGACACAGCCACTCGAATGGAACCAGGCTAACCATGACATAAACAAAACAACCCAAAAACTATAGCTATTGTAAGTGTTATTTATAATTAATTTTGGGGTCTTACACAATAACTATCTAACTGGTTCATTTTAAACTGTAATGTGGCAAGAAAAAATAATTTAGTTTCCTCTGTGTGAAAGGTGCTTCGTTATAAGAAAGAACTACTAATGTCATTCTTTGTGTTGGTATGTCTTTATTGTACTTTCTACTTTGTCTTTGAGCATGTGCTTTTAAAACACTTTATCATTTTAAGCCTCACGCTGATGCTTAAAAATGTATTGTTGCATTTTATTGTTGTTGATTTATATTTACTGTGTGGTATTCTGTGGGGGGGTGATGTTTTAACTTATTTTTGTTATAGTATCACCAATCAATGCTCTTATTTTGAAGCGGTCCTCCTGGGCTGACAATACAGGACTCTGATAAGGCCGTGGCTATGGCAACAGGCTTCAGGGTTGGAAGCTACATATTGAAGTTGACAGTGGAGGACCAGCAGGGGGCAATGGACAGTGCCTTCCTGAACATCACAGTCAGGGAAGGTAATAATCAGCAGTAAAAAAAAAACCTACTAGATGTCATCCATGCTATGAGTTGATTAGTCATGGTGTTGCAGGCAGGCAAACCACTTACCTACATCATTAGTCAATGTTTTATTACCACTGAAAAGACTAATAAGAGATGTCATGGATGAGTGGCATTTTACCCTAATATAACAGCTTATAATATTTAACATGTGTAATGTTGCTAAGCTAAGTGAATTTACCTGACAGGAAGGAACCAGCCCTTTGTGGTCCACACTAGTGGCAGTCACACACTAGTCCTGCCAAACAACTCCTTGGTACTGTGGAGCAATGTAACTGGTGCTGACCTATCCACTGTGTACTACCATTGGGTCCGGGACGTTCAGAGCCCTGCGGCAGGGGTGAGTAAAAATAGAACTGAATCAGTTCTCTGCTTCTTGAATATTTATCCATTTTTCACTGACACATGACAGTGAAATGTTTTTTTCCTCCCTAGTGGGTATCTTGTGTGTCTGTGTAGCTTTAGTAATGTATGCTATGGAGAGTAGGGGGATTTTTTACTAGTAATTTGTTCATCTACAGTTATATGGATAAACGTTAACAATTTTTTAAATATAATAATTAATTATATTTTATTAGGATTATACTGAATTTCACTACTCAAGAAGTTAACTGACTGTCCTTGTGAATGCTATGTGAGACACAGGCAACCTTTTAATAAAATTACTGCAGTTTGACAAAGTAGTGAATATTGATAACCTACAAAATTTGTCGATTGCTATTATTTCCCACTAAAACACTTATGATTTAACATGCTGTGCATTATTTAGTCCCAAACCTCTTATTATAACAACCACAGGCAAAAACCCAGCCATAGCCTCTAAATCCAAGCACACTCAGTCCAACTTCTCTTATCATGACATAAACAATTATGTAACTGAAACATGATGGAAATGTGTGATCCTTGCTAAATAATGTGTTGAGATTCAGGTGTGAATCATGCAAGTAACACGGTCTGCCCATTAGGATGTCCTATACAGCTCGGAGCGGCAGGCCTCCCTGCACCTGGCCGGCCTGGTCGAGGGCACCTACCTGTTCCAGCTACGCGTGAGTGATGCCCAGGGCCGCTCTGGCTCGGCCACTGCCGCTGTGGAGGTGCTCCCTGGTATGACTCCCACCACCCCGTCCACATCTCCTGAGAGACTCCCAACAGGAGGGGAAACTGACTTAGTTGCACATGGATACATGGTGCCATGGATACATACACTACCATGGCACCTCATGCAACACGTGTACCTGATGGCACATAAGGATGCTGCTCTGTATTGTTCCACCTGTGGGCCTTAATAACAATGACACATTGTTTTGGTAAGTGTGTGCTGTGTCTCAACAAAGTGGTTTTGACACTGGGAACGGTGTGTTACTGTGGGTGGACTTGAGTAATAGACAGCATGTTGTTTTGTCTTCTGGTGAGTTATTGTATTCAAGAAAGTGCTTTGACCTGTGGGTTATTCAAGGTATATATGTAACTGTGTCTTATATATGAGTCCTGGGTTGACTGCGTTATTATTAAGACTTTGCGTTACCATCAACGACATACATTCCAGTAAGTGTGTTAGATGGTGTGCATCATGTGTATAGCTGCTGTTTATAAGCTCAGAGATGTGTAAATGATGAAGGGTGCAAATGCTCAACATTAGGCATTTGAAATGGTCCTGTGGAGTGTATAACGGCCAAGCCACAGGGCATCAGTGGGCTTTTGCTTACAGTCACGAATGTTGGGATGAATAATAAATACGATGTGATACTTGTGTCTTGGTGATATTTATTTGATGAAACTATTGTACTTCAAAGGAAAAGAAAAAAAACTGATTTTTTTTCTCTCTACTTGCCAAGTGCTAACATGTGTTAACAACACATTTTAATCAATAGTGTGAAGCTGATTTACAGTAGCAATTCACAGGTCCTTCTGGCATTGTCATGCTGACATAAAGATGATCACATACTTGTTGGATGTCTCAGTGCTTAGTGTAGCAGAATGATCAAGGAACATTGTGGTAATGTTGTTCAATAAAATGGACATGTTCAGTAAATTGGTACATTATCTATAAAAACATTAATGTGTACACAGAGAAAAACCATGTCATTTGGAGGCTTTGGAAAGAGTGACCAAGCAGCTAGGTGACATGATGTTATGCTACATGACACAGTATAACAATGTGATGTGATGCTGTGTAGTGTAGTGTAATGTGTGGTGGTGTAATACGATGGAATGTGATCTGTTTGCGCAGATCCCCTGAGGTCAGCTGAGGTGGAGCTGGAGCTACGAGTGGCGCTATCCCAGGTGAACCAGCAGCAGAGAGACACTCTGGTGGGACAGCTGGCAGCGCTGCTGCACGTGCCTGACGCCAGCGTGTTTCTGCTGGGTCTATATGCTGGGTCTGAGGCCAGGTACAACATCAGAAGTTGAAATTATAGCTGTATTCTCACTGACAGTGTAGAGTCCATAAAGGCTGTAACATTTACTGAAAGAGACCAGAGTGTTCTCTCATCTGTGTTTAAATTCCACTTTTAAATATAACTAATAATGGTTGTGTATGTTACGTACCTGTAGCACGGTGCTCCAGTTTTCTGTGAAAGCCCAGGGTGAGCCAATGCCAGGCGCCCAGCTGGCCCTGCGACTACGCTCCCTGCTGCTCCGGGACCGGCCCGACCTGCTGCTTTTCCCGGTGCTCCGCGTGGACACCACTAGTGAGTACTGACACTAACCTCATAACCCTGACTCTGTAACAGTGCCGATGACAGTGCCAAACATCAGCATTACACTTGCATGGCTGCATTGCCAATAACACACATTGGCAGCTTTATACACAGCTCTGTGCAGAGGTTGGAAAGTGAGAAAGTTTCTTACCTGTTACTTGCCTGTTGTATTCTGTAATGTTAGTATGCCCAGGAGGGGCTGGGCAACCATTCGACCTTGGGCCCCTAGAGGCTATTTTTCTCCACACTGTGGAGTTTTTGGTTCCTTTCCTCCATCGTTGTCTGGCTTTAGCTTCAATCATCCGCCTGCTGTAAATTCTGTAATATCTGTAATTTCTTTCTGTAAAGTGCTTTGAGGCTGTTGTGAAAGGTGGTATATAAAAATAAATTGAACTGAATTGAATTGTTCCATGGTGCAGTGTGTTTGCTGCACTGTTCAGGCCGTGGCCGGTGTGACCCCTTCACCAAACACTGTGTTTGCGAGCCTTTCTGGATGGAGAATCCTGTTCGCCGTTTCCTGCTGGACAGGGAAAGCAATTGTGGTGAGCACCAGTTCTTCTTCAGACCCTTCAGTGTTCATGCCGTCTTCGTATTTAGATATGCAAGTAAATACACACTTGGTGTCTAAGCTGATAGTTAATACCTGAACTGTACACTCTTAAGAACAAGTGACCTTGGAAAATTGTAATAGTCTCCCATCTTTTATACATCTGTGCTTCTGGCTGAAGACTGGAGTGTCCTCTATGTCATCATCATCTCCTTTGTGGCCTTAGTCCTCCTTCTGTCCACCAGCTGGGGCTGTGTGTGCTGCTGCAGAAGGTACATGACCTTTCAGTTGCCAGCAGTCCAAACTGTATTCAGGAAGTGACATCATAATGAAAACCCAGATTTCAGTTAAGGGAGGCTTGCTGTCAATGGTATGGAAAAATAGGCTTACAAAATCTTTCTAAAAAAATCAAATTATCTCTTATGTTTTTGACTTTATCAGTATTGTAAGAAAAATTGCTTATTTTAATGTAATAATAATTGATACTTTTATATAAAGAATGAAAAACAAGTATAATTCATGTAACGTGGCAAATCACATTTAACTTGTTTTTAATGGATGTCTCAGACGGAAACGCACAAAAGTGAGGAAGAAAACCAAGTACACAATCCTAGATAATATGGATGATCAGGAGCGGATGGAGCTAAGGCCAAAATATAGTGAGTCTTTATGTGCTTTTCATCACACCACAGAGATTTCCATACTTTGGTGATGGGCGACTGTAAAAGTTACATTTTTTTTCCACTGTATCACATCTTGGCACATTAGCTAAAACTACATAAGATGCCGGTCTGATGTCTCATAATTCTGCTAACTGTACCTGTCTTTAATTGTGTAATGTGTCTGATATAATGCAAACCGGGCATTTCCTCGTACAGGCATTAAACACAGGAGCACAGAGCACAACTCCAGCCTCATGATGTCCGAGTCTGAGTTTGAGAGCGAGCAGGACACCATCTTTACACGTGACAGGCATGAAAGGAGTAAGAACCGGGCCAACGGCACGACTAGGAATGGGGCTGCCTTCGGTGCCCGGCCAGTGGACAGCTGAAATGCGTACGATTTTGTAGCTCTCAGCGTGCAGATGACTGTTCGCTCACAGGCTTGCATAATTACATAAACGCTCTTGGACACAGACTGTACCTGAAAGAGGTGGCAACAGATATAAGCCCCTGGAAACTCGGATGTTTCCCATAATGCTCTGGGAATTGTGACTGATGAATGTAAATGTGATTTAAATGCCCACTGACAAGTCTTTCCTGTTTTTATGCTTTTAAAAATATTGTAATTGCCAGTCATTTGTTTTGTGAAAAATGTGCTGTTTTTCTGGTTGCTCTGTACAGTCCAAATCTCCAGTCCAAGACTCTTCTATGATCATAAGCAAATTTGTATGAGGAAAATGTTGATGTTAAAATTGTGGAGTGTTAAGATGGAAGGCACTCCCACTGTAGGGCTACTTTCTGAGCTTTTAACACTGTTATAATTACCTGCATCTATGCAGGCCTTCCATTCTAAACATTTTACAAAGCTTTCCCGGGATCCAGTACACAGCATCATGCTTGTCTATCCAGTCAGAGGTGGTCACATGACACTTCTTAGGGCACATTGTCCTTATGAAGGCAAAAGCAGACGTGTGACAACCAGCCATACTCAGCAATCACAACTGTAGCTCAATGGTCCAGACTCAGGGGTAACACAAGGGCTGCCATTAGAGATGATGTTAGTAATCAAGCACCAAGTATAGCCACGAGACTTATGCACAACTAAGGGTTTAAAAACAAAAAACAGGTCTATCTTAGCATGCACCTTAAAGAGGGCTGCCAGAATGACAGGAAGGTGGCATGCAAATGTAAAGGTTGACATCACAACTTTTTTAGGCAAACATCCTTTGATGTGGGCATTGCAAAATGGTTCAAACTGGTGTCACTCACATTTGGCTGTTATGTACTTGAAAATCAGATGTTACGGTTGTCCTCTCATCTCTTTTCACTTGCTTGTCACTTTCCTCAAGATGTATTATACCAGTTGATGTTGTCCAAAATTCACTTTGTAATGTATTTATGAAGGATATTTCTTTGTTATCAACAAGCAAGTCTATACAAGTCTGAGACCAAGTTTTAACACGACCAAAGCACCTCATTGCAGAAACTAAAAAAAAACCACAGAATTGCTCATTAAACATGATTTCCTTTTATATCCCTATGTTTTATACACATAACGTGTGACTTCACAGTGTTTAGGATGGGAAATCTCCCCCCCACAGAAAAAAAAAACCCCAAGGCCAAGGATGAACATATACAGACAGCCACAACTGCACCATCAAACATGACATTTTTACACAGAATTAGTAAAAACTGATTTCACTAAACAAAAAAAAATTGGTTTATACCAGTTAAAAATATACTGTATACACAAGAAATTAAACAGTTTATACCTACCAACAAAGAACTGAACTATCTTACATTAAAATGTGGTGATTCTACCAACAGCCATCAGGATAAAAATATATTTTCCACTTTTACAATATGTCCAAAATACAGATGCTAGTAATCAGATGATCATGATTTTTATTATTTTAGTAAAACTCCCTAATAACAAACTTGTTCATCATTGAAAAAAGTGCTGCTAATTAATTTCATATCCTATTGATCAGTTTAGATTTTATCATCACTTGGCAGTAAGGTGGTCCACCAACTACCCGTTACTTTGAAATACCCAGGAAGACTGGTTTTCCTCCAACAGTGCCACTGGTTTCCTTCTGACAATAAAACTGGTCACTCACACATACGGGAGTATTAAGGCAGCTTAATTATCTGTCGCTGATGTGTCACCCAGTAGCACACACTTGGATTCTCTGGTACAGGTTATAAAAAAGGTACCCATTTTATAAATACAGCTGTCATCATTTCTGAGAGAAAGGATGCAAGTGGGATGAGACCACATCTTTGTGTCCTCCCCTCCAACCCTGCAGCTGACACCTTCCAACATGCCGGGTTTGCAGAGCTGCTCAGGGGGTTAGACCCCCAAAGCACATGTACTTGACTTCCAGGTACTCGTCGATGCCATACTTGGAGCCTTCCCTGCCCATACCAGACTGCTTAACTCCACCAAACGCACCCTCTACTGCAGATATCATACCCTCGTTGACCCCCACTATGCCCACTTCTAGCTGCTCTGCCACACGCCAGATCTGACTGACATCCTGGGAGTAGAAATAACCTGTTGGAAAAGGGGGGAGCCAGTTGTTTTAAGAAATACTGACTATAACAGTAACTAGTTTCATGGTGTATTAACCAAGGGTGAACAGATGACACAGAGTGTTAGCACTCATCACAGAAACTCTGTCTCATGTTGTGCATTGGGCTCACCTGCTAAACCCACACTGGAGGCATTAGCAATGGCAAGTGCTTCCTCTTCTGTGTTGAACCTGCAACAAACCCATCTGTACATCAGCTGACATTTTCCCAAAGCAACTTCCACAGTGTACAAGGTGAGTACTCGGTTAACAATCCGAGGCACACGCTCTAAAAGTTGATCTAGGGTCGAACAGCTCCCTTTCTCACTTGAGGATTGGGATAAGAGGCCCAAACGTCTCGTCCTGTGTGCACAGCATGTCAGTGGTTACGTCAGTGAGAAGCGTGGGCTGAACAAAGGCACCCTGCAGCCGCCGGCCCCCCCGCAGCACAGACGCACCCCGAGCCACAGCATCAGCAATCTGGTTCTCCACCTGCAGCCAACAAACCATACACCAACTCAACAACTCCCACATCAGTCAGTCATAAAACACAGAGGGTCCCTATGTTATCAATTCAGACACAGAATTATTGATAGTCCTGCCAAATAGTACATTGGATTCTTAAGTGTTCTTTAAAGAAATAAACCAGCAGAAAAACCCACTGCAAAACACACACACACACACACACACACACACACACACACACACACACACACACACATCCATATCGTCTCTAAGTTACAGGGTGTTGCCTTCTCTATCTGACTGCTAAGATGTTCCTCGTCAGAATTAAATTGTACAGAATGAGTAAAACCAAACAGGGTCTTCAACTACAAACAGTGGGGTGGGACTACACCTTCTCAGCAGCTCTGATGTTGATAAGGGGCCCCTGTGTGGTACTGGGCTCAAACCCATGGCCCAGCCGTAGCTCGGTGTCCATGGCCTTTCCCAGCTGCTGCACAAAGCTGTCATGTATCCCACTCTGTACCAGGAACCGGTTGGAGCACACGCATGTCTAGGGAACGAGAACACAAAAACAATGCTGGAGACTATCAAACCAGAACAGCATGGGGAAAGGGAGGTCAGCAAGGAGGTATCCAAAATATACACATTCATACAGCTTTATCTGTTACACCACATTCCATACATTATGAGAACATGCTGTGCTTATGAGCATGCAACTTTTTGAAAAACATCTATCATGCAATGTAACGCTGAATCATTAACCACGACACCTGTTACCATGGGGACATTTAAGACAGGACACCCTCTCCCAGATGTTTTGGAGGTAAAGCAAACAGCTGTCCTCCTCACCTGACCAGAGTTCCTAAACTTGGAGGCCACTGCCCCAGCCACAGCCTTCTGCAAATCAGCACTGTCGAAAACTATGAAAGGGGCATGGCCCCCCAGCTCCATGGAGACCCTCTTCACTGTGTCAGCAGCATACTTCAGGAGAATCTATGGCACAAGGTACCATAGGCTGTCAGAAATGGAGGTACGCCTCCCAACAGATTAATTCCTTTCAGTTACTCCCCTCCAAAACACAGTTCAGTTTGACGCAGAATGTCTTGTTAAACTAATGCAGACTACACATTGGCCCCATGAAACAGCAGAAATTTTTGCTGCCCACCTTGCCAGTGGCTGTCGAACCAGTGAACGAGACCTTCTGCACCAAGGAGTCTGTGCAGAGCAGCTCTCCCACTGAAGGTGTGCGCTGCCTGGAGCAGGGAACAACATTGATCACTCCAGCAGGGATCCCGGCCCGCTCAGCCAACTATAAGGAAAAAAACCACAGCAGTTTAAACCCACTATGGGCTCCCGACAGCATGTTTGCCAAAGGGATGAATTACACTATTCAAACTAGTGCTGCAATAAACAAAGTCTGACAGATCTGTATTCAACCATGAGCATTTTATCCTTGTTTGTGCTTTAACTACACAGTCAAACTGTCACTTACAGGTCATGCAATTCAAATTTTCCAATACAATTACTCCAAGTTGTGTTGTCATGGAATCAGCCTGACCTCAGCAAGAGCAAGAGCGGAGAGAGGTGTGTCCTCAGCTGGTTTCACCACAACAGTGCAGCCAGCAGCGAGGGCTGCTCCCACTTTCCTGGTGATCATGGCGCTGGGGAAGTTCCACTGCAGGGGTAGGTGCGAGGGGAAACGTGACATTTGATAGTGCTGCCATCTCATTTTGGCAGACTCTACAGTACTCCACAAATCAGCTACAGAAAACATGTGAAGGCAAGGACACCTGTTAGCCAATCAGATGCTTTGTCACGGATTTCAAGCACTAGCCGGAAAACAATGCAGATCTATAACCTGGGCTCTTAGTCCCATATCACTGTCATTCCCCCTCCCACACCCACTACAATTTTTAACCCAGTCAAGTCATTGCCAGTACACTGAGCAGTGTCAACCTAGAAGCAGAGGAAAAATGGCCTAGACTCCTCGTATTCACACCCCTGAAATGTCCCACACTCAGAACTTGAGGAGGGAATCGACAATCAACCACACAATTAGCAAAACACACAGGAAACATGTACGTTTAATGTCTCTCAGTCACAAACACGATAAAAATCCCAGTTCACCGGTGTAATGATGGAGGTCACTCCCACAGGCTGCTTCAACAGCAGTATCTTACGATCCTTAGCAGGAGAAGGGACGATGTCTCCGTACACACGACGGCCTTCCTCTGCAAACCACTCCAGGAAGGAGGCAGAGTAAGCCATCTCCCCCAGCGACTCCTTTATGGGCTTCCCCTGAAACATTTGGCAGCAGTGTAGGCAAACGGCAGTGGGAAAAACCAACAATAAGCTACAGTATGACAGCACGTGACATCTGAACAGTTGAGTGACCCTTAGTGTTTCAGCAGGGGATAATGTTTGCAAAAACAGGGCTGTCTGGTTAAATTACAGACCACATTGTAGGAGTACTGACATCTAAGACTCTTTCACATTAACCGATGGCAACCTTGTCAAATGAAATAAGCCCAGGTTTTAGGATTTCACAAATTATAACATGTACATCATAAAACATAACTGTACTGCAAAGGTCTGGAGTCGTTCCCACCAAGTTTAATAGGAAGTACTCCGCCTCATCTCAGTCCTGGACAACCAGGAGTGTACTCACACTTTCAGCAGTGATGATTTTGGCTAGGTCTTCCTTGTGCTGCAAGATCAAGTCATTCCACTTCCTCAGCAGAATGCTGCGCTCCTGAACATCGGACACATTTGAACACAGCTCAGAAAACAAACCTCAATAACAATCCTGGCGGCAAGTTTTTAGAACAACTTGGCATCTAATGTCCATGTCATATTATGCATCTGTGCCAAACCAAATGGCAATGAATTGTGGTCCAGGTCATTTATGCACATTTTCTCCCAGTTGCATTAGGTGAGAACACAAATGTTTCTTACAAGTGAGAAAAAACAATGCCTCTTTAATTCATTCTCTTCAGACTGCTGTGGTGGGCATTGTGTGAAATTTAATAGTCATGTGAGCAAGCTCCCAATAGGCAATTGGGGAATTAGGCAAAGGTATAAGATGTAGTGGATAGGTCCAGCTCAGTAGCACTGTGCTGCTTCCTGCCAGTGGTTGTCAAGCAATGTGTTTACAATGATAATCATGGAAGAAATTTTTTCTGTTCTCCGACAGAGGACGACAACTAACTTAAAATGGACAGTTTGGTTGCAAATCATACAAAGAAACTTTTTACATTTGGGTCTTGAACAAGCACTTTGGGGAACTAAATAAGCAAAAGGAACATTTATCTACATTTGGTGTTTCCCAGTTGTACACATGGGAATGCACTGGGTTGTGTTACTGAGATGCAAATAAACCTTTGGAATTGACTAATCAATTTATTCAAACAACGCATTGCTGGGAAAACACTATAGGGGTTCGTCAGTTTTTATGCGCTGATATAAGAAACCACGGTTAACAATACGTTTTCTGAAGAGTAACGAAAAGGAATGGCTCTTACATCTGCGGTTAGGAAAATGTTTCTAAATTGTTAAATGGCCGTTCGCAGTTGATGTACTTAAGAAGATCGCCGAAACAGTAGCATATCTGTAGTGAACAAAATCAGCATACGCTTTTCTACAACTAAATCCGGAATGTGTCCACTATACTGTATATTGTACGATGGAGATAAAACGGCATATCTGGTATTTGTTATTTAAAATGCTTCCGACAAGAAGAGGCGCACTGGTGCATGGAAAAAATACAACATATAAAATAGAAAGTGATAGTAAAGCACGTTTCGAAAAAAGGACAAAATAGACGTGAACAACGGGGCTGACTGCTAAAACAGCCCCTTCTGCAAATCATTTTGCTGTCCATTCGCGCACAGAACTTGCGTCGGTGTTTCTCGGTTTAATGACTTATAACGTTTTGCACAATTTTTCCCGTATGCCTCTTCTGATGTAGCTCACTCAAAGTGTGGCCACTACAGTCCAGCTCACCTTCGCCGTCTGCCGCTTCCACGACTGGAAGGCAGAGTAAGCTGCATTCACGGCCTCTTTAGCCTCGCTGGGTCCGCAGTCGGACACGCTCGCAATCTCCTCGCCAGTCGCTGGATCCAGCACTGGAAACGAAGAAGCGGCGGACACCCAGCGACCGTCGATAAACCCCTGGGTTTTTATCAAGTCCGCAGAAATACTAAGGCTATAGTTCCGAGTCAGCACTGGTAACGTAGATGGACCTGCTGCAACCTGGCGGAGAAAATAACAGCCTCTTAAGAAAGTGGCCATTGCAAGGGCGAATACAGACGTCTGCAACAAAACCCTGCAAAAAATAACTATTCAGATTTCGTGCAACCGCCAGCAGCACCCTGGCGTTTCCTTGTAAACACCGCTACAAGGCCGACTTCAGAATGAAGTGACAGGCTGTGGCGTTGCAGCACACGTGATTTGAATGATCCAGACACAGTATCTGTAGGCGCAGCTGTGCACCAAACCCAGGCTTCGGCTGCTACAGAGATGGGCTTGTTTCTCCAAGTATGGCTAAAGCGAGCAGATGATATAAATAATAACCACTGTAGAACAAATACAGTACACGTTTTTAAATGCAGTAAATCAGTCATGCTACACACTGTACAGCCGAATTACGTTTTAAAGAAAATAACGCAACGTTATGAAAGTTACGCAATTAGATCTTTGTTCTCCATTCTCTGCGTTTGTTGTGCCTTTTCCCAAAAGCAAACAGGAAAAATAAAACCAGCCAATCATAACTGGACGTGTGTTGTCCAATCCTGGTTCATTTCGCACTTAGTTACTGATCTTGGATCAGAGGGATAATTTACCTTACCTCCAGTTAATACAGTACTCGTCTAAATCCAATAAATGCAATCCTTCTCTGTCCATGTGTCCCAACTAGGCACCATCTAAGCAGGATGGCTTAATTGAGTTGGTGACACTCAGTGTACCCCCCTGAAAGGGGCCTTGGCCCAGGGGATGGTGTGAGCCCAAAGGGAGTTACTCCTACACCTGGAGCATAGAAGGACTCCACAGTGCAATTCATGGTTTCCATTATAAACTTGATATTCTGTAATGTTAGTATGCTCAGGAAGGGCTGGGCAGCCAGTCAACCTTGGGCCCTTGGAAGCTTCCCCCCCCCAACTCTTTTTTATCAGTCATTCACCTGCTGTTAATTCTGTAACATCTTGAACATCTTCCTGTAAATCACCCTGAGGCAACATGTTACTGTTAGGTCATCAATGGAATTGTTAAATTCCATATTAAATCTCTGCCTGAAGGTTTTTCTCCACAGTATATGTGAACGCAGTACATTTTAAGAGATATTGTGAAGTTTTAAAAGTCATTGTTGCATAACAGTAGTTCCATTCAGCAATTTGCATCAGAGGCACAGGCTTTACAAATGAGTCGTTTTACCCTATGCTCGGCACCTTGCGAATCAAGCCTGTATCTCACAACTAAGAGGTTCTTTTTTTAACAACAGAAATTATCCCATAAATCCACAAATAAAAGTTAATTAGTAAGCGACAACGATAACTGACAACCATAAAAAGATTTAATTCAAAGCAAAGTTCACAGCAGAAATATTTCAAAAACTGAAGTCAGGTAGGTAACTAGCCTTAAGCAAAGCATTTAATGTTCCATAACAATCTGAAAGAGGCTGTGCAATAAGCATTCTCCTTCCATAAAGGTGGTGTCATGCAAAACACTCAGTTTGCTTTCTAGAGGCTTCAATAACAGAACCAATTGTACTGACCTTTTCAACAGCCACATGGACAAAAAGCATGGTGATACTACCCAAATAATCGGTATATTCAAAATGTTTTAGACATACAAGTTTTAAAATACAGGCAACAGTGTTCAGCTCACACATCTGGGCTGGTCAGTACAGACAGGAAGGATGGGTTAGAACAGATCCACCACTGAAACATAAGTTAAGACAGGCCGTCTCTGGCAATGTGTCCCATCGATTGGAAACTTCAAAGTCAACTCTTTCATTGCCAACATTTGGTGTGCACGTAGGCCACACAAACATTTGATTGGGCACAAGTAAATAGTACACAAAGGAGTTTTCAAATACACTGAGCTAATCAATACATTTAATTTTTAGTTCAGTATAACAGAAGTAAGACAAAGGCTTGAGGTTGGGTGGGGAGTTTTAAGAGGAACAATACTTATAAATTCACTTTCCACATATTTTTATACATAACTCAGAATTAAATACTTGTTTATGGGAAAGCATAAGAAAAATCTGAAAGCCATGAGCAATTAGATTCACTACAGCCAAGTATTTTCAGGTTGCACTCAAGCACAGCAAGAAGAGGAAATATTAAATTGTCTTAAAATCCGATCTTGAAGTCTATAAACCAGCAGTTTATTTACAGCCAACATTTTTTTGTACAAGTTACACAAAAAAAATAAAATATAAAAAAAAAGTTAAAAGGCCTTTCAAATTATAACAGTGAGCAAATACAAAAATGTTTTGTAATAAAGAAAATATACAAGCACTTATGATGAGTTTAAAAACCTCAAAAAATAAAAACACTCAAGTAATAGGTTCCACTCTTTTGCCAATGCCAATATAAAAATCTGTTGCAAACTTTGAAATCCAGCACTTCAATCTTCAGGAGATGAGCTGTAAAACAAACATCACAAGCTTAGGCCACTGTACAAACAATCAATATAACTTTACTCCCCCGAGTTAGCATATCAGCATAGACAGCAGCAGTGCTCACAACATCATACAGGTTCCATTTAGTAATTTGTGTCAATCTCAGTACATTTTAGGATAATTACAGTAAATGTCATACATAACCCATGTGAAAGTAACACCGGATGTCTTAAAACATGCAAGTAAAAAGAAGCCAGAAAGTATTTAGACCCCTTCAATTTTTCACATTTTGTTTTGGTGCAGCCTTGGAAAAATAAAAAATAATAATAAAAAAAAAAATCTAATCCATCCATGGGTGCCAGTCCATCACAAGATGTGGCACAGAGAGTAAAACAGACATGGGCATGAATCCTGCCCCTGTGCCAGCCTAGAGCACATTAACAAAATAATGAGTCCCCTTCTGTGAGCCAACACTGACACACACAGCTTAGTGTTGGAGAATGCTGTACTATGGCACTTGTGTAACTTTGTACTCTCCACTCAGCTGCAGCTCCATGCTGTTTCTCCTCCTTTCCACCCTTGGGTTGGGTTTTTTTTTTTTTTAAACCAAAAACTTATTTTAGTTATCCATCTATTTAGAGAGAATGTGTGGGAACAAAACATGGTCCATATAACACAAGGTTCAAACTATCCTCATAGAAAATACTCACATTTTTCACAGTCTCCTTGATGAAAGCCTTCCTGCTAGTCAGATCATGTTCAGGGTAGAATTCAAACACCTGAAAATTTTCAAGCACATTTCATTGTAGAACCGTAAATATAAACAGAACGTGGTTATTAAAATCATCATAAATTGCCCTTTTTTACAAGAGTATTCATAAAAGAAAAATTTACTTTGTTGGGTCACAGAAAAATGACTCGTGAGGTCAAAGAAAACTGTACGTGAAGACCCGGACCGAGCCGTGCGCTGGCACAGACCTTCTTGTAGACATGCTTCATGGTGACCTCCTCCAGGTCGGCATCCTTCAGCAGCCTGCTGACCGTCTCCCTCAGCTGCTCGTCCGTCGGCGGTTTCTTCAGCAGTTTGATGAGAGGCTCGTCGTCTGAGGTGTCCTCCTCCATGTCCGACCCTGTGACAGTAGTGCCGGCAGAGGTAAAGACAACACAGCACCAAAAGCGCCTTTTATGTCAATGTCACAACTGCTTTAATGAACAGTCGCACGTTTTCACTTCAGTCCTCCTTATTTCTACATAACATCAATCCAAACAGCTTGCCTGGGTGTTCTAATCTAAGAGTTTAGCTGCAATGTTACACGCCAGTGTGAAGCAATGGGGCATTCACAGAACCAAACTGTGAAGGCATGTGCGGCTTCACCTTTGTCTTTGTTACTCGTCATTTTACTGCTGCTGCTGTCTGCTTTCTTGGTTTTGGCCGCTGGCCTCTTCTTGGCTCTTTTCTGCCTCTAAACAGGAATTTGGTTTAAAGTTAACAGATATTTATACACTTGTAAAATTGGATTTGTTCCCCCTGCCGCTAACCCAGAATTGCAGTGACCCAACACCAGGCTCACCTCTAAATGATCGCTGTCATTGTCTGACACAGACACCTCCGATACATCCGACACCTCTTCTTCTGTCACCTTGGTGGCCTTGGCCTTCTGCTTCAATGACACAGCTTTGATGCTCTCCGTCTTCTTCTTGCCTGCGATGGCCTTCCGGCTTGTAGAAGACTTCTTTGCCACCCCAGCTTTCTTTGTTGCCACCTTCTTAGCAGCAGACGCCTTCTGCTTAGTAGGGGTCTTGCGCATGGATTCCTTTGATTGTTTACAGATGATGAAAACAAAAGAAGCCACTGCTATCAGGTGCACATTTTATAGTCCCATGTGTGCGTGCCACACTGCCTCAGCATCCTTCAGGACAGACCGCTTCTTCCCTTCTCTTATAGTATAGACACAATAAGCTCTTCCCACCATCGACACATCCACAATGTCTTATAAAGCTATGCTAGTAGTTAGTATAACACCAAAGGGCTTTTGATTTGTCTCACCTTGTCTGTGGTATTGTCATCTTCCCCTTTCGTATCACTGTCGAGAACCTTTTCAATATCGTCTTCATCAGAAGTACTGTCCTTGTCATCTATTGTCTCTTTGCTCTTCGGTGCCGGACCCCGATCTTTGTCACTGCGACCATCATCATCGTCGCTGCTTGAATCGACAATGGCCTTGGATTTGCTACTCGTTGGCTTCTTTCTCTTCTTTGGTAATGGCTGTCAATAGAGGGGGGAAAAAAATATATATATATGCCTCAGTTCTCACTTTCCAAATTTAAAGAAAATTTTGCTTAATTTGTTATGCCATCGCATAAGTTTCCACAGTGGTTTGACCTATAAGCCAGGTATATGGCCAACACCATTTCAGTTCTGCCAACTAACACTCCCCAAACATTATGAAATTTAGTTTTGAGGCTTCTTGGTGCACATCTGGTGTGGCGGCAAAAATGCATACACAAGCACAAATCTACACCATCAAAATGCATAAACAGGTGACAACTAAACTGGGCATTATCACTTCTGTCTACAGCTGTAGGACTGAGTTTTTATTTCCTATAAATGACACACACGCATATAAATAAATTCAAGTGATTATTTTGCGGGGAAGGGGGACAGCAGCAAAGCACATAACTTACACGCTCTCTTGTCTTTGGATTTAAAAGAAATGTCAAAATTCTGTCTACTCTCACGTCATGAGTTCCATTGGTTTCCAAGTCCAGGATGGTACAGATAGTCTTCAGTCCAGCCATTGTAAGCCTTAAGAAAGCAAGTACATTTCCACATATACATAAATACATTTTTGCACAATGTCACTCAAAAACTTCAAGACCACTGTCCACATTATAAGGGCATTACAAAATCTTATAATGGCAATTATCTTAGCTTTGTGGGCAATGTAACAAATGGATAATGCAGGGTTCTTCCTGGATATAATTTGCTATGAGAAAAAATATCCTGCTGGGCATAACAAGAATGGGATTTTTTTGGAGAGCGATGGGAGAGAGAAGAGAAAAAAAAAAAAATCTCATAACTCTGTGGTTACAATGGGATTTTTTGATATATAACATACTATCACTGAATGAAATGGCATAGTATTAAAACTATCCTCAAATTATTAATACATGGGTACAATGTTATGGGAAACTGTCAACTTCAAATGAATGAGTCAACGAAACAAGTGATGAACAACAACTATGTAAGTGAACTGTAACATTAGCTTTAAAAAGTTATTTCTTTGATATCTGATATAAAAAAAAAAAATCTTTTTTTTTTTTTTTTTTTTTAATCTCTCCAATGAGTGAATGCCTCATTAAATGGAAAACACTCAAAAGTGCCTCCCTCCAGTTTGACCCTCATGACTACATCACAGTGCTCTGGGGACAGCCTGTTTCTAACTTTGGTGACAGTGAGATTTTGAGCACTGAAAGTGCGCTCACAATCACTGGTGTGAACAGGATGCACTAAAGCTAATGATGCGCTATCCGTTTCCATATTTTCTTAATCCCAAACACAAATTTGAACGCAACTACATCTTTTTTACAAGCAATCCACTCCTGAATGAGTGCATCCACAGAACACTTTATGAATGGTGGACTGGCTACATTCTCTTCACCATAACTATGGTGTTGTGCATTGCAATAGAACTCTGCCAGTCTGCCAATTTCAGCATTTCCCCACTCTTGTAATTCATCATTCAGTTTAAAACATTCAGTGGAATCTGTACATGTAGCATCCTAAAATTGAAAACAGAAATTCTCATTTAAGTATAATATTCAAATAATATTCAAAAGTTTAACAGCCTGGATGCGATATTTATTTGACTAATGCGTGAAAGTCGCATATTTTGGCCCCAGCAAGAACCCTGATAATGGTTTATACACAATTTCACCATCATTATATACACATATTTATATACGCATATACATGCATACATATAACTGTAGCTACATCCAGTAGCTTTGAAGAGTACCTTTTCACTACTTCTCTCTTTTTCTTGTATGGTTCACTGTTTGCTTCAAAGGTGAACCCACTGAACTGACGGATGTTTCTCTTCAATGATGCGGCCTGTACAGGAACACCACAGTGAGCAGAAGCAAAGAGTGCAGAAGGTGTTGATCATCACCGAGAAGGTTTATGTTGCAATATCTAACAAAAAGAAAGATGACTTCAAAGCAGCGCAGTAAAACAAAGCAATCACTGAAAAAACAATTTGGGGTAAACATGTTCCACTCAAGGCAATTAACACCACAACAAGTTTAAATTTCGTAACAGAAACATGTCAAACACCAAACAACAAACAAACTAAACTCTAGCAGATTAATAGAAACATTCTCCACACACACACCTTTAATCAATCCTACTGCCCCTAATAGTGGGTTTTGTGAATAATATTTTTCCACCCCACAAACGTAACTTCAGTGGTTTCATGCATCACATAAACCTGCAAAAAAAAATAAATAAATAAATAATAATAATAATACTTACAGCTCCTGGGCGATTAAACAAAATTTTGTGAAGAGGTTTAAGCTCCTCTGCCTTCAATCGTCCAATATTGTACGCCACCTGTACAATCTCCCCTAGCTTCATTCCTGTGCCTGCAGGAATCGAGATACGCGTGTTGAAGATGTACTGTAACGCAACACTCCATTCCATTCCAGGTGAATAAAAAAAAAAAATGCTTCAAAACAGAAACAAACTGTGCACAAACCCCAGACCTGTGAAAACATTTAGTGACATGTTTATTTTTAAGGTGTTTGGCAAGGATCGTGTTGGATTAAGCATTTGCTTTAAATCACAAACCGAACTGGTACTGCATTCCTCGATAAACTGACCAGTAGAGCAGCTTACCTTCTTCGATTTTCACCGGTTCTGTTGGTTTTCCAAGCTGCAAATCGAGTCTTTGGATTGATTTTTTCTCCCTTTTCCCTTCAATTATTTCAACCTTATCTGTCAGGACAAATATTTCAAATTGTACTATCTTAAAAGATTCTTATACACCAGACTCACAAGAAACCATTAAAAGCACAAACAGGGATCAGATGAGTAAACACTTACGCAGAAGAACCCGGGTTTCAGGACTGTGCCCTTCTGCCAATTCCTTGTCAGCACCACCTTTTACATTTTTGGACGCTGGCGCTCCTTCAGAGGCCACCGGCTTTTCGGTTAGATTCATGCCCCCTTCCTGGGGTGCCTCCGCCTCAAGTTCACCTGACATGGTTGCTGGGTGGCCGAGCATGGAAGGGGAAAGACAAGGCTGTCATCGACCAAAAGCAAGGCTTATGTACAGACAGTACCCGTTCATAAGTACGAATGTAAGAGTGTTGAAGTTCAAGTATCGCATTTCGGGCGATACGCAGAAAACGTGATTTTAAGAAAACCTGGTAATAGGTCGTTAAAAAACTAATAAATTATGCAGCTCTAAACTAAATAGCTATATAAATGTGATTTTGTTACATCAGTATGACGTGAGTAACTCAACTGCTAGCAAGCCAACAATAAACCAAAAGAATGAACATCACTACCAGATGCAGTTATGTACTGGTGACGTTGATCACCAGCAAAATTTTGCTACATGTCTCTTATATAGCCGCTGGGGGGAAACAAATATTGGCAACGCAAACAAACACTGGCTGGCTAATATTAGGCGCGCATTTCCACCAGCGTGCTAACGTCTCCGTTTAGCCGTTTCACGTAATCCAACATCTCATAGAAACTTCCATCACGAAAACAAACTGTGAAAAAACACCAGCGAATACTACCACATGCAATCTTACTTAACATAAAGTTGGGTATTTCGCACCTGGATTGGCACAAACGGAGTTATCCAATTTTGCGCTGAATTTCGTAGGTTAGCCATCATGCTACAACGTCCCGCCCACAAATAGATTGTTTACCAAGAATTAAGTATTTCTGCATGACATGTTGGCGAGCAGCCCTGGCGTTAAAATCACTTTCTCTAAACATTAAAGAATCGAGCTGTTCGTGTAATTCATCGGCGAACCGACAAACTCGTCCTATAAACCACACGTACACAACAGTAGTAAACTAAAATCATCACTTACCTAATCATTCGCGCAGACTGGAATCTGTAAATTTCAGACAGTTTCAAAATGGCGGTTCAGAAAGTGGGCGGAAAGTCGTCGGCCTATTCGTGAGGGGGGAAAAATAACCCAGCAAAACATTCGAAAGATGGCCAATCATACTTCTCGAAACATTGCCCAGAAACCGAATAAGACATTTTCATTGGTTGATCCACACATTTCCTGTTTTCTTCAGATTTTAGACGGCTGCCTATGATCCTTATCATAATGCAGCATGGCAACAGCTGTAAATTCACGGGGTTACACATCTTGCAGTGTGAATTAATGTATAATTTCGAGTTGTGTATAAATTATGCTTATGTGCAAAGAAATTATTATAAATTTGTATAACTGGGTGTTGTACTTTGGAACATTCTTAATTGTAGAAACTTTCAAACATAATGTCTGTGTCCTTTACTGCAATTGATATTTATTACCCAATTAATTCTTTCATTTTCACAAAATGCTTGTTCAAAGCAGGGTTGTGAAGATTCTGGAGCTGAATCTCGACAGCACAAGGTGTAAATCAGGGTAGGTACTGAATGCGGCAGCAGTCCAAAAAAAGAACTCATTCATACACAACCGCCACAGACATTCATTTGACCCTTGTGGTTTTGGACTGTGACGGGAATTTTAAAACCCACGACTTTGACAAAACTAAAACCCAAGACCCATTAATTATGTGTAGTGTTAGAATTTGGTGGAAACACAACAGCGTAAGTTCCACGTGGATGTGTACAAGTGTCATAAAACATGAGGTATTCTAAACAGCAGATGGCGATAAGCAGCTTTTATTTGAAAGGAAATTGTGCTTATAATTTTCATTATTGTTAAATACTGTATTTTTACAATATCAGAAATATAAATATATCAGTGCAGTTAATTGTATTGTCGTGTAATTTATAGTTACATTTCTTTTTCTATTGGATATGAAACAATTCAAATAAATATGACTTGCAGTTTTCACATCTAAATAACGTTAATACGCATTATTAACCTGCCTTCTTCGGAGCCGTCACTGGAGAGATTGACAGGTCGACATTGATAAAGACCCACTGCATGAGAAACGCATCAAAACGCAATACTGTAGTCTCTATGTGAATTCCAAACAAATCAGACAATAGCAGGAAAACATACAAACATATTAATTGTTGTATAACTACAAACTGTCTATTAAATGTACTCCAGTTGAAAATGCAGAAATGCAGTAATTAAATAATTATATTTAGTTGCAGCTGAATTAGTATTAGTTTTCAACTCTTCAATGTATTTAGTTTTGCTCTAAAGACAAATAAGACCTATGACAAAACATTAAATTTTTTATTTCAGCAAAATGTTATATATATAAACAATGTGATACTCAATACACCGGATCTCTGTGGAATTCTGGTATAGCTATAACCTTTCATGTTGTTTAGACTTAATGTTTTCTTTAATAATTATAGAAGTTGTTATGAACCGCTGTTTAATATAACTTATCTTTATACATTTTTTATTACTTTTAAAAGTCTATACGGTAAAATAAATAAAAAATAAAGAAAATAAAATATTTAAATAGAAGATGATGGATCCTAAACTAATACAATAAACACAAAGATAATTATAATTAACTGGAATGACTAGAATAGATATTTTCACTGAGATTTTCACAGAATTTCACCTAGGAAACATGTCGCGTATCATTCTTTACCTTCTGGTGAATTGAAGACTTTCTTAAAACGACATTTACGATTCCCATTCAAGATCTTGACTAAATGAATTAAACAAATCAATTTATGATGTTTAAACATCAGCATTTATTTTTTATAATATATCCTATATCAAGTCCTCAAGTAAAATCTCGCATAAAAATAAACGAAAATGTGCAAAGGTAAAATAAACAATTCTGTAATGATTCTCAAAAACTAGACCACCGCTCATTTTGACAAGATGTTCAGGCACAGGACTGTGTTGCCTAGCAGCGGGAGAGGTTTGTTCTGATTCGCTCGTGAGAATAACTGGCAATGAAACATTTTTTTAAACAGAGCAAGTATCTAAATGAACATAAGTGAGACAACACTGTCTCTCGAGCACCGAAATTTGTGCTTTGTGAAAAGTAGATTTGTTATATGGTTTTCAAATTATAATTCCTATTCGCTCACATAATCGCAGTGCTCTTGCATTGGTTGTTATAACGCGTTAAATGACAAAAGCGGGGATCTCAATTTTATTCTAATATCCAAACTTGGCAAAAGTTAAAGGTATGTCTTTACAATTTATGTAGTTGCTGATTGATCATAGCATGATCAAAACATGGCTTGGTTTATATTACGTTGTACACCGCTTGTTATACAGTAGACCCTTATATTTAGTATGCTACATTATCTTCTGATGTATGCGTTCTGCGTTGCGGATTTGGCACATTTTAATGCAACTGATTAGTATTGTGATCAAGCAATAAACTAAAATTACTAAGGTAAGTGTAACTTTCTATGGCTTTCGTTTTGTTTTACATTTTTATATGTGTGTTACAGTGAGAAAATGCAAATAAGTTCATGATATGCTAAAAATAAGTGATATATTAATTTTAGTGCATAAATACGCTATTGTTGCAAATATAGCTTTATTATTTTTCAGATATTTCTATTCTTGTTCTCACTTGTAAAGCAAAATTTTTGCAATGTTATTAATTAATAGGTATTCTTTCTAAAGAAACATCTCTAATGCTTACACATTGTAAAATCCTATTTGCACATGGGCTCTGATAACAAAACTTTGAATAATTCAGGTGTAACTTTTCTGCTCGTGTGAAAACGGTGTCATTAACAGAATGGGGTTAATGTGGATTTAAGAATTTTGTTATGCTAAAATGTTTATAACATGTATGGGGAACTAAAATTCCTTCTCAGTAAATAACTTTGAATAGCATTTTGACTGATTAATGGGCTGATCCATTGCCAATGCTTTTAGTATGAAAACAAACAGTTTGTTAAGATCAAAGTCAAACAGAATTGTTACTTAGCATACTTAGAATAATGAATTTGATGGTGAGTGAAATTCACAATGCAGACCTAAGAACAGATTACAGGCATGTGTATTCATCGCCTTTAAAGGTCTTTTTCTTGCCTTCCACTTTCCTTCCGGTTTTATGGAGATCAATTTCATTCTGCACGAACCAATCCTATTAAATATGCAGGTGTTAAAATTACTACCATGACAATGCCATATAGAGAAACTTACCGAAGGGAATTAATGATCACAAGAATAGTACCATTTGCTCTATTAATTAAGCAGAGGAGCTGAAATATTAAAATCTTGACAGGAATTTTGAAGGAGCTGGATTTTACCACAAGCTTTATTTTCCACTCTGTATCTGATTTGTGATCAGTGACTGTTTATTAGATGATTAACTGATAATTCATTATTGTGACTACATCATGAATGATTACTCCAAAGCCTTTACTATGTACATACTCATACATGGAACAATTCAGTATTCATGAACTTAAAAAGAATAACTGCATGTCACTTATGACAGTTTGTTATTTTTGAATAACAAATTTACAAATTATATACAAACAGACATTCAGTGTCATCAGAAAAAGGAGAGTGAGACTTAGACTAATTCTGGACATGGAGAGCTAAACAGGAATTGTAAGCCTATAACACAGTTAAATGTTATAGCTAGCTTGTAAGTTCTCAAGCTAGTTACTAGATGGAACTAATGATCTGGGAAAACAGAATTGTAAAATCCAGAGTTTGTAATTAAACAACCTGAAGTTGGCTGTTGTGTTTTTTATGAGGCAAGTTATTTGCATAGCCAATCAGCAACAATTAGTGTTTTGTGTTCTTGCAAGGCAGGTTATTTGCATAACCATTTAGCAAAATTTTTGCAAATCCCCACTCTTGAGCCCAGCAAGTACCACAGATGAACTGGTACTTCCATTAAGAGGAAGTGGAGCTTTTGGTTTTAGGTGGGAAATCATTGGAAAAGCACAGGTCCAGTTTAAAATATTATCAAAGGTTCTGGTTTTAGTTGCAGTGGAAAAGTGCCCTTAATTAACAGTATGATGTTGATGAATTCCTTTAAACATAATTTTATTTTAAACCAAAGTTGTTTCCTCTCCAAGATAGTCATTAGAAAGTACTGTTTTCTCTCCCAAGCATTATGCTGGCATTGTCATCATGACCAGCTGCACGTCCAGCCCTGATGAGTTCTTTGGGGACAGTGGCTCTCTACTCTCCCTTGAGTCCAGTGTCTTCTTTAGTGAGCCACCCCCTCCACCGAGCCATGATCCCCTAGATGTGTTTGTCATCAACGTGGGGGGCAGCCGGTATATGCTGTCCCAAGAGCTACTTTCATTGTATCCAGAGACCCGCTTGGGTAAACTAGCCTGTTCTGGTCGCGACTCTGCCTTGGATCTGTGTGATGATGCCGACTTCCTGGAAAATGAGTTCTTCTTTGATCGGAACTCACAGACTTTCCGGTATATTGTGAACTACTACAAGACGGGCCGTCTGCACGTAGTGGAGGAACTTTGCTCCATGTCCTTCCTGCAAGAGATTGAGTACTGGGGCATAGATGAGCTCAGCATTGCCTCATGTTGTCGGGACAAGTACTATCGCAAGAAAGAGATGAAGGAGTCGCTGGACATACGCAAGGATGGTGAGGTGACGGACAGTGAGGAGGAGGACTTCTCTGGCGCAGTGTGTGAGAGCCTCAGGCAGAAGCTGTGGGAAGTCATGGAGAAACCAGACTCTTCAATGGCAGCTAAGACGTTTGGGACATTGTCGATCTTCTTTGTGGTGGTGTCCATTGTCAACATGGCGTTGGTCTCCCTGGAGGTCAGCATTCTGCCACCGCCACTTTTGGACGGCCTGGAGTATGTATGCATTGTGTGGTTCACAGGGGAGCTGGCGCTCCGCTTTGCCTGCGTCCGTGACAAATGTCGCTTCGGCCGCAGTGTGATCAACATCATCGACCTGCTGGCCATCCTGCCCTTCTATGTAACACTGGCGGTGGAGAACCTACACGGGGGCTCCACAGAGCTGGAGAATGTGGGCCGTGTGGTGCAGGTCCTCCGCCTGATGAGGTCACTCAGAATGCTCAAACTGGGACGACACTCCACAGGTAAGGTGTCTTGCACACAGGAGGAGTCGGTGCTGGTTGCTGCGATATTTGACTTTTCATTCCAGTTTGTAGTTCATTTCAGCTACCAGATCAAACACAAATCCAGGGCATCTAAGCGTCTTAATAGTTAATTTAATTAAAGAGTAAATTGTACTTGTAAAGCACATAAAAAGTGTTTCTAAAATTTGTAGGTATTAATGAATTTACAGTGGGTGTAGAAAATGCAGTTCTTAGATTATTATAGTAAATATTATAGTTTCAATTCAATGCGCAGTAGTTAGAAGCGTATTAAATGAAAATTTGTATCACTGCTTATAAAGACATACTGGTTCATAATTAATTGTAATGGAGAAATCAGCAGAATCTCATATATTAAGTGATATTGCAAGAAATAGGAAAAAGGTAAACGAAAACCTGGCATTTAGCTGTACCAAACTTCCCAGTGCAAAAGGATGATTATCCCACTGGTTGGCGAAGGGTCCTTTGGACTGTGTAAATGGAAAACGTGCTTATTCAGTCACATTTCAGCGGTTTCCCATGGAGATTCTCTGCAGGCCAGTTCAAAGGAAAAACCCTTATGTGGCTGACTTTGATCTTTAAAGTTTTGGAGGGAAAATGTGTTTCTCTGAGGCTAGGGAAAAATCTATTTAATAATTAAAGAAATCTTGTGCTATAGGGCTAATCGTTGCCCCTTCCTGTGAGAAATGATGCATTAAATTTTTTCCTAATTTAAGATGTTTGCTGTAACATCAGGCTGACCTCCTGAGCTAAGCTACGGTACCATAAAGTTACTGTCGTTGCATGTGCAGCATATGCACAATAAATTTTGCAGTTCTCAGTGTGATCTAACCATGCACTTTCTACACTTGGACGACACAGTGGTTTTGCCATTCTCTTTGAAATTATCTGTTCATTTTCTTCTCATGGGGTTCAACTACCAGATGCCTTGGATTTTGAAACATTTTAAATAATTCTTTTATTACATACCATGTGACATCTTTGTTAATACTGAAGTGGTCTTAGAGTGCAGTGTTTGTTCACAGCTAAATTATTACTTATGAAAGCACAGTTTTATGGAGTTAATATGATGTACAGAATCAGGTTATAATACTTGATACCTATGTGAAGACTAATTAAAACAGGATCATTTCCTTTATGTGTTATCCTAATCCCATTTGTTATTAGCACAACGTACATTTAAAAAATACCATAACAACAGTGTTATTGACCACATGGAAGAAAGCCAAGTGACTGAAGTATTACTGGTCCTAACACTGAGTTCCCCTCACTTATTTTGTTTTTCAAATGTGCTACTTTAACATAAAGAATAGAATAGAATAGAATAGAATAGAATATCTTTATTTGTCATTGCACAACTGTACACAGGAATTTCAATGCATCTCTCCCAGTGCCAACAAACAAATACAAAAACATCAGAAGACCAAACATACAAAGTCTAGCATCCATATACAAAAGTATAGTATCCATGTCAGTAGCATTGCACCCATATAAGAAGGCCATGTATCGCACCCTAACGCGCAGAGTCAGTTCACTTGCATAGCATCTACACTAGTGTGAGTTCAGTACCTTAATTGCACTCGGGTAGAAACTTCCTGTCAGTTTGGAAGTACAGGCCTTTATGGACCTATATCACCTCCCAGAGGGCAACAGAGAGAAGAGGTGGTTGCCTGGATGCGATAGATTTTTGATTATAGTTGAGACCCTATGTGAGCATCATGTTTCATATATATATATGAACTCCAGTGTGGGGAGTTGTGTGCCAATGATGTTTGTGCTGATTTGATTACTCTCTGAAGTGATTTCCTATCATCTGCTGTACAGTTATTAAACCACACCAGGATGCCATGGGCGAGAACACTTTCCACAGAGCAGTGATGGATCTTTTTTAGTTTATTTTAATGGATTTTGGTATTTCCTGCCTTTTGAACTCAGCTTGTCAACGTTTCACAAATAAATGGGAGACACTGGGTCACAAACAGAGGGCTGTAAGAGTATTCACTATTCCATCAGTGAATATCACGGGTTAGTGCCAGGTACCGTAGGGTGCTAAAACATATTCATGCTCCTCTCTCGTTGAGCATAAAAGTGAAGATTCAGGTACCCTTTCAATAAGCATTTTGTAGCTGCACAGAGAACATAAGTGTGTGTGTGTGTGTGTGCCTGTGTGTTTTGCCCAGGCCTGAAGTCTTTGGGCATGACCATCGCTCAGTGCTACGAGGAGGTGGGGCTGCTCATGCTCTTCCTCTCTGTGGGAATCTCCATCTTTGCAACAGTGGAGTATGCAGTGGAGCACGATGCCCCTGGCACCACGTTCACCAACGTTCCCTGCGCGTGGTGGTGGGCCACCACCTCAATGACCACGGTGGGCTATGGGGACATCCGGCCTGACACCACCCTGGGCAAGGTGATCGCCTTCCTCTGCATCTTATCGGGCATCCTCATCCTAGCCCTGCCCATTGCCATCATCAACGATCGCTTCTCTGCCTGCTACTTCACCCTGAAAATGAAGGAGGCCGCTCTACGTCATGGAGAGGCGCTGAAGAGGCTGACACGGAGCTCCGCCTCCGATGGCGTGCTGGGCGTGAACTTGCGCGACGCCTATGCCCGTAGCGTGATGGAGATGCTGCGGCTGCAGGGGCGGGAGAGGGCCAGCACACGCAGCAGTGGTGGTGATGACATGTGGTGGTAGAACTCACACCCAGTGTAACAGTTACTGTAGGACCTCCAACCTGAACATCCCAGGAAGGGCCCCACTGTTGTACTCTTGAAAAAAGTACATAATTTGTTAAAATGACCTCTTGTAGAAATGATTACAAATAGTAAGTTGCCTTGAATAAACATATCAGCTAAGTAACAAAATAATAATAATTATTAGTATAAAAGGTACAGTGGTATATTCCTTTGGAGAACTGAAACAGTTTAGCCAACCTTTAATTAACTAATTAACATTTAAAATGCATTACTAAATGGCCTATATTACAATTTGTTATTGCTGATTGTTTTTCATATAAATCATATTCACTCATAATCTCACTTTTCATTTTTCAGTGGAGAAAGCATTAGCTTTTTGTTGTTTACTCTTAAACTACATTATTCAGCATGTTGCCTGAAATATTGTCAAACTGTTATGCCATTTGTTCAGCTGCCTTTTAAAGATGCTCACTTTGAAGATTATTTAAGGAAACTGTTCTTTGTCTCTCATCAGTTCCCCTTTGAGACTTACATACATTTTAAAGCATCGTGGGTAATTTTTAGAATGTCACCATGACCTTACATAGTTGCTGGCCCAAAAGGCACAAGAAAACTGGTCCAACAGAAGCCGCATATACTATTTGTGTGCACACTTCATTGAATTTACCTCTTTCTGTTTGTTTTAGCATATCTCACTTTAGAAACAGAGCTTTAGTCAGTCCAGTCTACCTGGCTCTTGCATGAGTTGCTGTATTAATCAACGAATTAAGTGGTAACTAGGAGGTGGAATGCACATGTGAGGAAAATCATGTGTTTTTTATGTACAAAGTGGACTGTTTTCACTTGTTATGCTTGTCTTTTATCATTTGTCCTGTCTTTTATCATGTCTTGAATTTCTTGTCTTTGACATGTTTTTTTCATTATGGAACGGTTTCATGTTTGATGTTTTCATTGCCTTGGTCAGTAATTTTGGCTCCATAAAGCCAAGGGGAAGAACATGCTCTGACTGACAGAAAGTCCTGTATAAACTGTATTGTGATGTGGCGCAAGGAAAAGTACTGTACAATCCTTTAAGTAATTGTCGGTTTGTATACATTATAGCAATTAGTTTCTTTCTGAAGATTCTAAACAATAAATGTTCTTTTTGTGTCTCTAACGCTAAAGGCTTTGATGTTGTATCTGACCTTTCATTGATATTTAATTTAATATCAAAGAGCCCAAACAATGATTATTTCTATAAATCTGAGCTCAGCAGGAGGATCATACGAAAATGTACTGTGGCCTTTCTGAGATGTCATCATTTCTTCCTTGTTACTGATTGGATCTGATGAGGTTTTTGTTTCTTACCTTTAGTCCTGTAACCTTTGAAATCTCCCTGGGCCCTGGGTTTCTTTAATCTCAGTCTAGGTCTCCTTACCACATTTTTTCTACTGCTTACAGTGAATCACTCACAGGCAGTTGCGCTTCCTTAAATGGTCACTGTGCTGCACTTTTGACTGACGCTGTGTCTAAGCTCTTGACATATTTCTGGATATTTAAGGTGGAATGTCACTTCAGCCATTCTGCTCACCTTATTACTCTTGTCCCTCTGAGTCGTTGGAGGGTATTTACTGTAGACGTAGGGCACAAAATAAGAACCACAAAATAAGCAGATGAGCAGCTGTGATGTAGAGAAATACCGCCTATTTATGTGATTTTGTACTTACATTAAATAATGGTGTCCCACTGGACAGGACACAATATTCATTTAAAAAATTATCTGCATTACAGGAAAATAAGCAAAAACATATGTATTAAAAAACAAGAGCTGAAAGTACCATAAAGCCAGCTGTTATGACAGACGTTTATTACAGTAAATAAGGCTAAACAAAACTTGCTCATTACAAAAGGGCTACAGTGAATTTTCCAAAACAGACAACGACAATTTTCTACGCTGAAAGATAATCTGAGGTTTTCATGCTGGCAGTGAAGGATGGTAATGAGATCCCAGACTACTGTGCAGCTTTCAAACTCTTCTCAAGCCCCTTGTATGCATGATCAGGACACGTGAAGCAACCATTGTGGGCTCCATAATGGTCCGGCTTGTGTAACATATCTTGCCCATCTATCTGCTGCTTGGATTTTTTATGGCCTATTTGAGTCCAGGTTGCTCACGGGGACATACTGTTTCAGTGGATCCGAACCACTGAGCTGGAAGACCTTTCCAGGTAACGAGCTCCATTACTCTTCTGTGACTGTTTCTTTTCTTCTTTTCCCCCCTTGCCAGCCAACATTGCTCGTTGCAGTTCTGACAAATAGATAACCCTGCACAGTTTCCTGTTTCCAGCAATAACCTTGCTGGGAACAACTCTTTAACAGATGTTAACCACAGTCAGTCATTGTGACCCCAACTCATCTAACCATTTGTAATAGGGTTCCCAAAATCACTTGTTCATGAACCACCTGGGACTAGGGTTGCCACCTATTCTACATAATATCTACATAAGTGCAAATGTCCTGAACCTCTGTGCTTGAGTAAGTGACAATAGACGTTTCCACCAAAATGTTTTTTCATGCTTTTTTATAATTTAAGCAAACTACCAAGATGTTGGCAAAACAAACTGAGAATCAGTTTACGGGCCACTGTTATGCACATATTTTGAAATTCACCCATCCTGCCAACTCCATCCCTGCGCTGCATTCGCCCACCTTGCCTGAGGGCACGTGTTCCTTATTTTTATTTCTCAAAGGTAGCAACCCTACATGTGATGCTACTGTAGCAATATCACTGGGGACATGCTGCAGTGCGATGTGAGTCCTTGCCTCTCACAGCAACCTTCACAGAAGGGCAAGGCCTGAATAAAATGGTTGATTTGTCACAGAAATTTCATTTGCTCAGAATCTTAATTCTTAGTACCTCAAGGCTAAGTTTTGAAAAAACCAAAACGTGTAAATGTGAAAATTTGAAGTCTGTGCATGCAAATGCAGACTATTAATGCAACCTCAACTAAGAGTTTGTGGTCAATGCAAAGCACAGACAACTGTGTGTGATACTTTTCCAACCAAAAGCAGGAGGAATATTACTGAAACAAAACACATGAGCCAAATGGATTACATTCCCCCTCTCCTGCCATTAAAAAGACAACAGGAGATTATACAGGTGCACACTTGTTTCTGTGAACATTGTCTTTGAATATATGCATGGAAATGTGCCCTTTATTACATCCCTTCCTTGGTTCTAAGAGAAATTATCTTTGAGCACATTGCATAAGCAGTATTGACACGATTTATGGCTCTGCTTACATTATGTGTTTCTAAATGATTAGGTACCATTCATTTGACAGTCAAGATGTAGGATAATGAACAGATCCCTGTGTTGTATTTGCACAGTGGCATTTTTCAGTTGAGCACTGTTCTATGGAAAGTCTTAAATCAACATGCCCCTCCGTAACCCACAGTCCGCAGCTCAGCCGACTATTGACGACAAGAATTACCAGTTTCAGCGACTTCAATGCTGTCTTTTACCAGGCTACACACAGCTTCCGAACAGCTATACAGTCAAGCCGGAGCAAAAGTTTGCTGCAATGAAAAGCTGTGAAATATGAGACAAAGAATAATCACAAATATAGAATATAAAAAATGAAACATAAGTAATTCACACACTACTAGACATGTAAACACTACTTTATTAAAGAACTGTTATTGCTCTTGAAATAGTTTTGTCTTATGTTTGTCTTATTGTCAATGTTATATGAAATTACAAGTTTTGAAGGGCACATATATATATTAACTTGAGAGAGGTAGAACTAGTCAACACAGGCTGTTCCACATCAAAAATTCCTGTTACCAAGATACACAAACACACGCACACACGCACACAGACACAGGCACACATACATACACACAAAATTTAAGGGGATAATGTCCCAAAAATAGGTCAGAGTTACTTTAGCTGACATTGAGGAATGTCAGTGCATTATTAATGGACTGCTATAGTCTGGGATCAGAAATCAGATGTAAGGGAGACAATAGCGTAGGTTTTACACACTGTGTCTCCTCAGAGACCCCCCCCCCACTCTGCCCCCAGATGCTCCTTGATTTGGTTGATATTACATAGCAACAGCTTGTCTGACGTGCTTTTAAACCCTGAAAAAAAGAAAGTTCCACTTTTTATAACAGCTTCTTCATGGATGCAAATCTCTGCAATCCTGGTTAACTGACTTTCTGTTAACTGATTTTCTAACAATGTACACAAATGCTTAAGAGAAGGAAACCCATTAATGTTAGTCCTAGGAGTCACAGAGAAAGCAAAATCACCTGTACAAACCTCATGCTGTCACCGTTCTAAAGATGCTGCCTAAACATCAATGAACATTTTGGGTTGTGTTACTTAATATAATATTCTGTGTTCTATGCAATGCCAGTTCCATTCTGGCAAGAAGGCCAATTGCTATTTGCTCAAGATGGGTACCAGATGGAGGCCTGGAGGAGTGGGGAGAAGGGGGCTACAGCAGGGCAGTACTGCTGGGGCAGAAATGTGGAGAGAGAAACACAGCTGTTGTTGGGATGTTGTTTACAGGCCATGAGAAGACTCTGTCCCCAGAGGTTACTGTCCCTACAGCAGCATGTTTATTGCCAGCACCGGTGGGCTCATTTCCTCCACATCATCCACTCATCTTCCTCCACATCACCTGTAGTGGACTGTGAACCACTATGGTAGAAATTCCCTGGTAATCAGGACAAGAGTCTGATTAGTCCCCCCAGGTGAGGGACTTGGGTGTTAGCTCAGTGGGCTAGTCCTCTTGTCTGGTAATTCTGAGCAGGCTGTGAGGACGTGTATTTGAATCCAGGCAGGGCTTCTCCAATTTCACATCCATTCATCTTCCCCCACATCATCGACTTGTCTGAACAGGGCAGTCACCACTGAGAGTGGCTTTGATTTAGGCTACACAAGACTGCCGTCATCTTGGCTGACCATCGGTCTTTGCATTAACCTGATATCGCTCTGTTTTACTTTAATGTCCCATCTACATTCCCCTGGTTTACATGGAAATTTTCATTTTGGACTGCTGGTTTGCAGTAGAAGACAGAAAGGGAAAAAATGTTGTGGTGATCAACTAACCTACAGGGATATGATGTTACAGTGTAGTATCATAGCCCTAGGTACAGGTCACAAGGGATAGTGTTAGGAAGGCTGATTGTTGAAAACTCACAATAAACCTGTTCTTTACCCAGAGCTTGCATTTAAAACACTGTTGACACACAGATTTAGTAAAAAGCAAAATGATGAAAAAATGCAATGATACAATGAAAGTGAATTGCGGCAATCTTCACCATGTATTCACACGTACCCATGTGTCACCTGAATAAAAGTCCACCGCATTGGGAGAATCAAATAATCCTAATGCATTCAGGTTTGAAAAACCAAAAAGGGTGGGGGCAGCTAGCTGGTAGCACTCTTGATCAAAGACCTTCTAGATAAGTGTCATTGGGATTCATTTGTAAAATTCAAAAACAGACACAGTAGAAATTCCCCCTCTGAACAAGAAAGCTTGGCTTTCAGTTCGACACGGTTTTTCATCATCAAAGCTTTGTGCAGATAAACTATAGTTGCATGCATTCAGTAGAACAGCAATATTTTCTTTTCATCACTTCTTCTTTCATCATCTGCACGAGGGCGATGAACTGAATTTCGCTTAATTAATTACTGAACAGCACCAAGATAATGAGAATTCCAGCAACCTGATGTGATGAACATTGTAGCTCTTGAATTCACCATCATAATCAAATTTGGCAGTGTTTCAATAAGCAAACAAGAAGCAGAAAACACTAGCAGAAGTCACTCATGGTATACAAGAATGGGAACATGTTACCTTAGATAGTGATGTCAGGTTTATCATCCTTTGCAGAATACCTCTGTCTCAGCTTCTCTGCCTGTGTTCATGGAATGGAACATTTTTACTGCATTTTATATAATTAATAGCAGAAAAGGATGAGAGGACAAAACACATTTCTTCAGGAACAAACAAGAAAACAAAGAAAGAAGGAAAGAAAGAAAGAAGGAAATAAACAGAACACTTTGTATTTATTCATTATTGCAGCATGTTTACTGTTTCGATTCAGAATGTGGGGAAATGGCTTTATTTTGCTAATTATACAAATGTTTTCTTTTCGGTTGCTTCAAACCAAGCACATCAGATGGACAATAAAAATGTCAAACAGCCCAGTATAGGTGTGGCTTTGGAATAGTGACAAGGACCATGAGGACCAAAAAAAGCGGTCCGGTGTCACCATAAAACATAAAAATCTGTAACCTAATGTAAATATTTTTGAGCAATAAAAAGGGGTGAGAGAACTGACAGTACATTTCTGTCAGAGAAATCTTGTCTGTTGCTTGTTCTCTGTATATATATATATATATATATATATATATTCTCCATTTTCCCTGAGGTTAAAATACGAGGGTGTAACATTCAGAGAACTTAAATCCACAGCGCAAAAATCTGTTTTTCATACTTCTGAGATTAGGTAAAATATAAATAAGAAAATAAATAATGTTGTAGCTCTGAGCTGATTTGTCTGGATTAGAGGTCTAATTTTGTGCTACAAAATGCATTATTTCCATGTATTCCTGTTTCTCTGTGAATTTGTCAGCCATTTAGGAAAGCAGAATAACATCTGAATTCAGAAATGCTGCTGCAAACACTAAAAGCACTTCTACAATTCTGTACCAAGGTATTCATGTTGCTAATGATTGCGTGATTGTTGTAATATCATTGATTTTGTTCTAAGGAAGCTGATGACATTTTATGTCTAGTGTCATGCAATCACAGGGGAGGAACACTACACGAGTGAATGCATGCAAACACACACACACACACACACACACACACACACACACACAAACATTTATGTCTGCTACAGACAAATCCCAAAGAGTGCATTGCGGCTCTACAAACATCCTGTCTACAGACATAACATCATCTATTTGATATTCTAACAGGCTTGTCTGTGCCTTGTGCTGAACAGGTACATCACATATCTGTCCTTTGATCTTCAAAGGGAACAATACTTTTACACACTTTGTTGTTGGCTGGAGAGACAGAGAGAGGTTACAAAGTGACAAGACTGTATAATTAATTCATTGTGAATGTATTGCAACTTTTTAAACCAATGCTAATGCAACCATTAATTGGGTACTTTCAGGCTCTTTGCAGCTTTGTGAAGTGGACCCTCCATATTGTTTGCCTCTGGGCTCAAAATGAGATCCCAGTCAGAATGAAAAAATTGAGGTTAATTGGCTTTCTTTTGATACCCTGCCACACCTCAAGCCTCAAACAATGCCTATCAGATATGGACAGGTGTGCATGTGCTGGAGGACTGTGGTATCAGGTAACATGCTGATCTTTGATCAAACCAAGGGCTGCACTTAGCACCTCATTGGCTTCATACAATGGCAGCTGATCAGCCATGACAGGCTTTTCCAGAACCATAAGACTACAGGCTAAAGATACAAAGATACATTCATTGAAAGGGCAGTGCAAGACTGGGAAAAACAAATGACAGTTGGGTACAGTATACAAAGGAAAATTGACTTGCTATGATGCACAAAGTGCAAGGCTGCCAGTCGATACTCGAACTAATTTTATCCAGATATACAATTTCTCAATTATCATTAAATGCAAATACACTGAATGGTCATAGTCTCCACATGTACACATGGCTATATTATCCAAAATCAATAAATTACAGGGGTTTCAATTTGTCAAAGATAAATAAAACCAATAGAGGTCAGTGTTATATATACCAATTTTCAAGTAAATTATTGAAATTTCTACACATTACATAATGTCAGTGCTAGCATATGGAGATGGAAACAAACTACATAGGAACCATCATTTGAATGTGCAACATTCTATTAAAAACAGTTAACGATCGTGTTAAATGATCATGTTTCCCCGCTACATATTTGATAAGGAACTATGCGTCCTGTAACTATTCACCCTGTTGACAGTGAAACCCACACATGCACAGGGAAAACTCCTCATACAACATAGATTTGAATCCACATCCCTGGAGGTATAAAGCAATGTTACATACTGAGTCACTGTGTCACCTAATATAAGGCCACATCAATAGGCCTGTCAAAACTCAGTAACACCTTTGGGTTATGTAGCTTTAACACTAATTGTACCTCATACATTGTTTCTACACCCAGTTTTTTTTGGAATTGAAAGAATATATTTTGTAATTGCACCAAACCCACACCTCAAAACATTCACTATAACATAAAAATATGTCTTTTGAGAAATACATAAAAAACATGAACAACAAGCTTGCTTATATAACTATCAAGTTAATAGGGAAATTGCTGTGTATTATATACATATACCAAAATTACCCTACTTTACAACGAAGACATCACTATTTCAAGATGCCACGGTGTCTCATATCTCTAGGGGCATGGGTTCAAATCTGTACTTTGCAGATTTCATCTGGTTAGAGAATGGGTACATGTTTAGTTATTGAAAAGATGACACATGAAAAATGTATATTGCTTTAGCATTATAAGCTTGTGTTATATGAGTGTAAATCAATCTATTCTAGAAAACAATTTTATTATGTACAATTGAAGTTATTGTTTTATGTTGATCCAACAGATTTATTTCACTGCAGGAAAGGCACCAGCTGAAAAACATCCATCATTACCATCCATGTCCTACAGGTACAGACAAATCATCATCTGCCATCATTAAGACTTATACGGTATTAAAATCTAATTAATAATGTTGAAAACTCTATATAATGCTATTGGTTATGGATAAAGTTTTGTCTTATTTGCTTAGCTACATGGAAAAACTGTCATTTATTTTGACCCCTCAAAAATGAAGTTCCCAAGCTGACAAGGGTGGTAAATAATGAAGTTCAGCAGCAATGCTGAGAATGAGATCAGGGTTACAGGATCCGTCCTCCACCAGGACAAAACATAAGTTACTTCTTCCATTTCAGTCATGTCCTTGTATGCAAGACTCTCCTTGTTTTAATTTGGAGATTTAGGTCAGAATCTGGGACACAATTTGGCAAAGAGAAAGTCATTGCAGTCATACAGAACTCTTGAAGTCTGTTGTCTGGAAAGGCAATGGGAAGTGACAAGGAGAGTCAGAACAGAAGCTTAGGGGAAAACATGTGACAAGCATCCTATTTAATACTCAGTATAATGCAGAGGTGCTCTGATCTTCATTGGGAAATCCTGCTAAATTGCTCCATGATTGGGTTTGCTCAGATGGTGTTTCAGCAGTCACTTCGAAGCAGTTCCAAACTCTCAGTAAAGACCTAAACTTCCCTGGATTCCTTTGGGAGTGTATTCACTGCTCTCTTTAGGCCTACCTAACAGTGATAAATAAACAACGAGACATTTGGATAAATATAGCCTACTGTATTCACATGGGTTTATCCATGACTGTTATGGTGAAGTAAATCTACATGATATTATTGCTGTCATGCAGGGAAAACAACAAGCACAGACTGTTTGCCATTTTTAAATCCTACCACTTCTTTTTTAAAGCCCTTATTAGTCCTGCAACAGGGAAAATCCATTCTTTGCATTTAACCCAGCACCTGAGGGACAAGTGGACAGCCATTTTTTGGTGTCTGTAGAACCAGCACAAAGCATCTTGCCTAGGGACACACCTGCTGACTAGGCTGGAATTTGAACCAGGAGACTTTCACATCTCAGCCTGTTGTCCTACCCATTCAGCCACCAGGTTGCTGGTTCTCTGCATTTAGCCCACCCCCCTGGGGGGAGCAGTGGGCAGCCACATCTGGCACTCAGGGAGCTAGTGTTTGAGTGTCTTGCTGAAGGACGCACCTGGCGGCTTTTTTATTTCTTAAGATGGTGTCCTCTATTTTCCCTTGCCTCAGACTGTTTGTGGTCTGAGCAGTGAAGGCAGGCCTGTTAGGAACCTGGGATGCAAACACACTTGTCCTACTTTAAAGTAGAAGGATGAAGGAAAAAAGTATGTGAATGAACCATAAAAAAATATTTTATACATCTCCTATGTGTGTCTGTAGTTAACAGTCCTTTAAAATACCAGTAATATGTGTAAATGTACCTGTATAGTTTAATATTGTAATCACTACATTCTTCTGTATTTGATGGCAGTGTATAAAATCAGTTTATTCTGACTGAAATGCACAAATTATTTTAAACTGGACAGCTGACAATGGAAAAAAAAACTATAATCATTCGACTTCAGAAATACAACAAATAACTAACAGCTATAGAGTACTAAACAGGACCAACTCACTGAATCACCTTAAAACATTCTGATCTGGTAAAGAAAGTATAATCTCTTCTTAAAGTCCATGGTGATTTGAACAAAAGGTCTCATTTAGAATATTTTGCTCAGAAACATTTTTGTCAATCACAACACAACTTTTATATTCAACCTTGTATTGAAGGAATTAAATTTAATTGTGTTAACAACAACAATAAACAACAGCAATAAATGCCTACAAGCGCCTGACAATTGTTATAATCATCAGCCTTAACATATCCCGCGATGTATAAGTACAAAGTATTATATAGTTGTATCTACTGTATGTATTTTTAGTACCAACGTTGCTAACAAACCAGATGCCATATTCCACGGTAAAAGATAGACGCGATTTACCGATGTGGCGGTTCGTCACGAGAGCGTCACTATCATAAAAGAAGTAAAAGCAAATGCAAACACCTTGAGATAAAGACACATCCTTTCTCATGTGTAGAGCCAGTACGAGTCATACCGGTTACAATTACAGGTCCGTTTCGGTTCCAGATACAATAAAAATATATACACACTAGTGAGCTTCTGTTGTAATTATAACAGAATGGTTTATAGAACAGTTGGGGGTATCGAGAGGAATTTTATTTAAATTAAGTATTTTTAAATAATACATTGTCGTTGGGATGCTGCTCTCTGCTGTTGAGGTATTGTTGGTGCATGGACTTTCTTTACACGTACTGAGCGCCATACCGCCAGAACGTCACGCAAACAAGCACCGTATTTCTGGACCGCGGTCATTTACCTATAATAACTGGAGACACAATTTCTGACAAATTGTATTTTATATCTCTTGGTGGATGATGTAACTTTTTATTTTTCGGTTACCAAATCGTTAAATTCTTCCATATGATTCCCTTTATTGCGCGATTGAAAAAAGTAATTACACGTAAGCACGGAAAAAAAGCTTCACCTGGAAATTAATAAACATTCATGTTACATTTCATGTTTATAGATTTTATTTGCAACCAGCTTCTTTCGAGTTAGACCTCTATGCTCCAGTAATTCATAGGCGAATATATCAATTATATTTCAATATGTTTAAAGTCGACAGCAGTCTACATTATACGCCGTAACATTAGATATGTTGGTTTTCTTTTAAATTTTCTTCTATCATTATTACTCATACCGCATCGCTGTACAAAGGCTGTTTCGAATCTCTGTCCTTTGTTTGAATTTGGTTAATTAATAAACCTTGACTGTTTTTGTCACTGAGTGTCGCACTTCTCGCGACTTAAGTCTACTTAAACAGAATGCAGTAGCGGAAAGATCGTCTGATGATGTTCTCATTTAATTAAATCATTGTTTTATGTGTAAACTGAAGATATTGTATGGTTTATTTACATATTGCCGTAAACAATTAGGCCTCGGTCTACTCCGTAGCTCGCTTTGGCTCGATTTTCGGTAAATGCGTGTAGTTAAAAGTTAGAGAGCAAAGTATTTCCAGGTGGCAAGTGAATTTCGGATTATATTCAATGCTCACCAAGTGTGTTGCTGCGCAAACTTTACCAAGGCATAAAATTATGCGACTGTTTTACACATAGAGACCAATTAATTAATGTGTAAGTAAAACAGCTGAGATTTCAGGCATTGGCGAAACTTGACAAAAAAGACATTTTGAAGCCCACAGAACCTGTGACTGGACTTCGGAAATCGGCAAGACGACGCGTTCCCGTTTCAAACAGTTCAAGCTGTGTGAACGTGACACTTTCCCTTGTTGTGTATGTTGCTGCCCATCTCGCACTTTCCCTTCAAATCTACTTAACTTTTTCCAAATGTATGGGCAGGAGTTACTCATGCACATTAAATTATATTCTTTGCATATGAACCCTGTTGACTTCAACCAAAAACGTTACCATGTTTAATCATTAAATTTCCACCTTTGTTATAAAATTAAGTTTTTGCACTCATGATGTAAAATGTATTTAATGCTTACCATCTTAAAAAATGAATTTTCAGTTAACAGTACGCTATAGCACTTGACATGCCAAGCTTTTGCGTCAGTAATCAGTTGGGTTTAGTGAAATTTGTCAGTCAGAGCCCTGTGAAAACAGAAAACAAACGAAATCTGCTTTGCATTCTGTTCATACACAAGTGGCAAAAATTATAAATTAATCTACTTCTCGAAATGTTTTTATAGTACTATTAATACCAGAGGGAAATCACTTCTCTGCATTTAGCCCATCCCCTGAGCTAAGCAGTGGGCAGCCAGCCAGCTTATACGGAGGGTCTTGTTCAAGGACACATCTGCCAGTGGTAGGATTTGAACGGGGAGGCCTGCACATCTTACCTTAATGTTCTACCCATTGAGCCACCTGCTGATGAGCATCATATTCGTACGAAATGTGATTCCAATACTTTACGAGTTTCAAAACACTAAAACACATTAGGTTAGGCGACAGACCCGTTGAATTAAATGAAAAACAGGAGAGAAGATATTGCAAAATCCCCTTTTATTTAAGACACAGAATGCCTGAATAATCAGGAAACCCGTTTAAAAACCTACTTCGTTGCGAAGTGAACGGTCACTTTACAAAATGAAAACATAAGCAGCCGAACCCCACGTTGGAATTCGATTCGAAGTGTCAAAGCACCAAAAAAAAAAAAAAAAAAAAAAAAAAAAAAAAAAAATTTTTGGTTTCAAATTTAGGGAAATCAAACGGGTGAAAACCAGTAACAAACAAACATGGGGGTTTGC
>JABJVR010000106.1:3686970-3726231 GCA_025773905.1 Chitala chitala | reverse complement strand
AATTGGTTGCGAATTGAACGTTCACTTTAAAAAATTAAAACAAAACCACCCCAACCCCACGTTGTAATTCTATTCTAATTTTAAAACCACCAAAAAAAAAAAAAAAAAAAAAAAAAAAAAAACTTGTTTCGTTGCAATCCCCTCCCCCTACTACACACAGTACCGCCCACAATTTGTAGGCACTCAATTCCAAGAAAAGTCTTCTGAGTCGTGGAACTACTACTTCCCTTGTTCTTCATCCGCTGTACAAACTGGTTGCCAAAATCCCGAACCACGTGTATTGAAAAATATATATATATATGGCTGTCTTAAACCCACATTAAAAGGAGACATCAAAAAGAAAGTCCTTGGTTTGGGCCCGTTACAATTTTAAACGGACAAAACTCGGCTCGTTACCTGTCTGGGTCGCAGGCGCCCTTGGTTAGGCGGAGTAGAGGTGTAAACAAGACCAGTATAATTTCAACTATAGTTAGCTGGTTGGCTACATACAGTACACCAGAGTAAAGGTTGATCTTGTGCGACTCGTTACATCCTCATAGAAACAATAACACTGTAATAAACAAGTGCATTCATACGAACAGTCACTCAAAAAGGACGACGCTCTGAGACAAGCAATTCATACTCAGAAAACTACTCCTAACATGAGCTAGCTAGGTAGCTGTAAATAACATATTGCTTTCCAGCTAGTCATAAATTTCAACCGCTGTACAAGAGGACTGGGAACTGTCCAAGAACTAACATAATCCTCTTCCTTTCGTCAGAATCCAAAACTGTCCGTTTAAACAATTTATAGAGAATCCCATCTGGTATTAACAGTGGATGTTTTCTGCAGACTTTGAATGATCCATGCGCTCCGATGCGGAGAACTGAAGTCGCCGTACAGCTTCCTTGATCAAATTCCCAGACAAGATCAGCTCCTGGAGCAGCCGATGGGGGTCGTCCTCTTTCCCGGGTACATCGATCCCCTTTCGGTTCCAAGTTCTGAAACGGTCCCATTCCTGGTCACTGGACCCTGGTATACTGTACGGACTGGACCGGCTACGAAGCCCTCGGTTCCGCAGCCGAGTGCAGCAGCCCGTTCGCCTCTGCAGCGCCGCACTGTTGTTGTTGTTGCTGTTGCTCTGCGTGACGTTTCCCCCGCCGCCGCTGCCGTTCAGACCGTGTATACACGAGACCGTCTTTTGATTCGCACCAGCATTGTTGCGAATCTGCAGTGCCTCGCCGATCTTCGTAACTAGAGCGTCTACCTCTTTAGAATCCACCGTGACAGACTGCTCCAGAAGAATGTATTTTTCCTTTCGGTACGGCATCGTTCGTTTTTTTGGGAGTTCGTTGTTTATTTTTGAAAAAATGAATGGGGTAGTTAGAATATGCCCCCTCTCCTCACCACGCTGCCCAACGGAAGGCAACTCCTCGGGCTTGATTTGTAAACAATGGATGACGCATAATCCGGATTCTACCATTAAGAACAGGGGTGACAAAGATTTACAACACTCTTTACTGTTATAACAATAACCGGTGTGTCTGTCATGCAGTCAATATTTTTGTATAATAAACAAAGCATCTGGATCGTTAAAGACATGCCTAGCTGCTTCAGTTTTTACAGAAACTCGTAGTGAAGGTACAATATATTACTTGATTCCCCCACTGCATTGCAAGACCATAAATCCATTAGAATGTAACGTCAGCCCATAGTTACATAATTCAGCTGCATAGTGCCATATCTATAGAAACAAAATGAGATGTATCATATTAAATGTGTACAGTACGTAATGTTCACCGTAGAAAATCTGCGTGCTTCGCTGTTTCTCTTTGTTATTACACTCATTGATTTGACAGTGTTTTACAGTTCAGTCAAATAAGTAAACCTTTGGAATGTATTAACAAATTTCTGTAACGTTGTTATAGTAACAATTATACAAAAACCGGGATTATATGTACCAATAGCGTCATAATTGCCATTTAGAATGTTCTGTAACGGCATTCGTAACTCCTAGTGAAACAAAAGCAGGTCACATACTTAACCGCGTCGCTTATATACACGTGGTATACACACACACGTAAATTTCTTTAAGAATCACGTTTTATTTTGTGGTTTACCACAAAGACATTTCTAGCTAATTTGATGTCAACTGTTTTAGAACTTGCTATGTGCTCTTTAGAGCAGTGTACTAAGAATTATTGATTAAATGAATACGTGCTAAAGACAGCAGCGTTGTAAATGACGTTTCCGTGTTACCTTTATATTTTTACAATTAATTCGGTAAGTTAAATAAGTGATGGTACATTCATAAATATCCAACCGTACACTGTAATAATATATGGCATCTACATGGATAGTAATTTTTGCTAAGGCAGTATTAAACGAATAACTATATACCACGGAAAGCATGGTAAAAAAAAAAATCATCAGTGGGAAGACATAAAAATAGCAGTTTGATTGTAAACGTTGCCTGTTTCTAAGAATCCCCCTGCAGTCGAGCCAAAGCTTTGCGTTGAACTCAAAACAAGAGCACCAGACCGCTCGTCAATGCTACTGATATCCATATAAGGATGAGCAAGAGGACCCACGTGGTCCGTGTGCTTAGCTGAACCGCCTCGTTTTTATAGATTGCCTGGTTTGACACCGCTGACTAGATGTGCGAGTACAGCCCTGGGTTGTTTGTGATAGTGCATGGCTAAAAATAACGTATTTTCTAGATGGAGTTTTAAATTTGCACGCCAGTGTGATATCGTTATGGGTCCTGTTTTCCTTGAGAATAGGTGCACGTGGTCACGAGCTCCCTCACTGTTTAATTTACGATAACAGTAATGTAAACATGGTGGTGAAAAAACCAAGCTCAACAATTTCTCTTTGTTCAGACTAAAAACCGGTGACACTGGCTTTTTGAGAGGCATTACAGGAATATTTTACCCCTCAAGTAATGGAGGAAATGGGAGGGGTACGGTAAAACAGGCACTGAGTTTATTGATATGTGCCTGTTTGTTTCTGTATATACAACCGTCAAACTCAAAAATGCTTGCGAGTATAACAGAACAGAAGCTCTTGTCTGATTTCAGAGTGCATTGGTTTAAAATACCTTAAAACTTTGTTTCCTAATAGTAATAAGCAATATTTTGACCTTTTGACTTTCTTCACATTTTTAGTACATGTAGTTACATGTTTCACTCATTGTGTAATTTAAGCATTTGACTCTGTCAAATGTGTACTTTGTGTTTTTTGTGAACCTGCACGATCAGTTTTACCGGATATTCGCGTCATTGTAGCTCCTGTGGTAAGAGAGGTACTTCACACGTTAACGTTATGCGAGGAAATCTGCGGACAGGAAACAGTTGCGGCTGTAAAAGTTCGTGGCTGATTGTGTTGAAACATTACAGTAGGAAAGTATGCCACAGAATGCTGATGCAAGTTACTTAAGAGTATTTGTTGAGTTTCTCCAAGCGTTAAACTAATGTATTCAGAATTTCACACAGAATAAATATTTCCCGAGTGTCACTAAGTGTACAGAACGTATCATCAGGACTTCCACAAAGTTAATTTTCTGTGACCTTGTCAGTTTCGTAAAAGAATTTTCATAACAGTATGTATTTGAAAAGGTTAGCAGAATGTACTTGTACTTCTTTGATGGTACATTCGTTTGTGTAAAGGTTGTTTCATTTCTGCAATGTAGAGTTTCGAACATTCTTCATTGCATTGGATGCCGTATATCATATTGCTCCTCTTCTGTTTAGGTGTTTTATCTTTTGGGTGGACAAGTCTTAGTGTGTTAGAGGGTTTGAAATTAACTGGTATTTGGTGTTTCCCAAAAATCCTTTTCAGTTTTTCTGATATTTCAGTCATGTAAGGGATAACAAGGTTCTTCTGTTGGTTTTTAGCGTCAGTTCTGTCTTAGTTCTAATGGATCCAGAAGATGCCCTGTTAAAGGACTACTTAGGATATCCACAGGCCTTAAGGGCTGTCTTCAAGTGTCTGTCCTCCTTCTTACCTTTTTGTGGAGGTGGGGATGTTTTCTGCCCTATGGTGCAACGTCCTGACGATCCCTAACTTGTACTGCAGTGGATAGTGGGAGTCAAACAACAGGTACTGATCAGTGTGTGTGGCTTTCTGGTAGACTTCTAGGTTCCCATTGGTCCCGATGAGAACTGCACAATCCAGGAAGGCCAGCCTATTGTCTTTTGTGTCCTCTCTGGTGAGCTTGATGTTAGTGTCAATAACTAATAATTAATTAGTTATTGTAATTAATGATCATACAAATTAATTACTGTAATTAATGATCATAAAAATAATTAATTTGGTGGATTTTTGAATCTGTGTGGTTGTTCATCAACCCGTTTAATAATTTAAGATCCAGGAGCTGGTCTTCACATTTTTTACATTATGTTTTACACTAGATAATGTGTTTGCATGTCTTGGTACTTATAAAAATATGTAACGACAGCAAGGGCAAGCTTGTTGAAATTATGCCCATATGCCCACATTTCATGTTGATCATATTGAAAGAGTTCTTAAAATGACTGCTTTGAGAAAATTGAATCAACAACCGTAAAAACAAATGCTAGATCTCTCATTTGTACGTTTGCTGAGGCAGTAATCAAAGTAAAAGGTAGCAGCTAATTTACAAGCAAGCTCTCATGTTTACTGTCCCCATTTCTCTCCACATCAGTCTTTCACCAAGTGCTAACCTTTCCAGGTGTTTCTGTGTGCACTCGGTTTCCCCTCCAACTTTTCTAGTACAGCCAGTCAAGATATCGTCTACTTACAGTGGGCCTGTTTGACAATTTTCACCATTTCTGTGAATGGGAGAACACCAGTTTTTTTTTTTCTGAGGGGGGTAGGGGATTAAATAAAAACACCACGTTGGGCCACGTGATTCTGGTAAGCAGAGATCTAGGCTCACAATAACTGTACAAACACAGCACCCTCTGCCCTTTCCTTACTTAATGTACCCATATAGAATACCAGCATGAGCTGTCTGTCAAGCGTAATGTAGCCTTTTCCCAGTACTGCTAAAGAGGAAAAATGGTACTGTCCCCTGCACAAACATGGAGACATTCTGTTCTGTTCTCTGTGCACCTTACAGTATGTTTATGAGAGGTGAATGCCACAAACCATTAACAAAACATGGGCAAAATATCAAAAGTACCATAACAGGATAGCAATGAGTTTGTTTTGCAGGTTTGTCAGTTGCACAAAAGATGAAGGTGGTTTATCTTACCAGTCCTGACTTGTAGTTAAACTACCGTTGTACATGTTTAAAGCTCAGATGTGATACAATACTTATAATGATGAGGCCATGATTAGTCATTGTTCCAGAAGAAGGTACAGACCAGTTGTTCACTAATCCTAAAATAATATGAAGAGTGGTTCAAATAGTGCTTTTTCCTGTTTACCTTTTTGGCTTCACTTTTGTTCTATACTTTTAGTCCAAACCAAGCAAAAAAAATGTTCTTTCAATTTTTGTTTTAAATCCCACATGATGTTCACATCACGTGGAATTCCCTACAGCTTTCTCTTCTCCAGGTTTGGCAGCAATAGCTTGCAGTTCTGTCTAATGTTTGTAAATAATTCACTAGTCATGCCAGCTCCAAGAAAGTCACTGGATTCTGCTCAATAACTTTGCAGGAAATATGGAAACGATGGTAATAGAGTAAAGTGTTGTGACGTGAAAATATCAGGCTGAACTTCATGCAGTCCAAAGTTTAGGCTCATGTTTTGCACATCTTCACTGATCCAACACTTCAACGAGTAACTTGACTGTGAAGTAATAACACCATACAATTTCTGTCTTGTTTTTTGTTTGCAAGCCTTGTGGGTTTTTCACAAGGGTATAGAAAGTTGTAAAGGACAAATGTTGAAAAGTAAAAAAGGAGTTTCCATGGTTGACTCTGTGATGTGAATTATTGGGTTGCATATTCTCATCTTGAATATTTTAAAATTAATAATTTTGTGCTATTAGACTGTGAATAGCGTTGATATTATGTGTCATGGGATGGTTTATAAGCATCATATGAAGGCGATAGTTTTCATTTGTTCTTTTTCATTTAATTGTTGGAAATGCACAGCAGATGTTCTTGTGTAGTAACCAAGGAAGATAAGTCATGTGTAGGGTACAAGTCGTCAATAGCTCAGGAAGTGCACATTTCTGAAAGTGTACAGTTATAGTGCTTTCATGTTTAGAGCCATTCAGAGGATACTACTAAGTAAGTAGTAAGTAAGAACTAATTTTAAGAATAATAAATGTGCCTCAATTGCAAGCATGATCAGTTACATAAATTACCTTTTTATATTATTATAACTCAACACAGAAAATTATAGGCACTGCATAATTTTAGGAACCACCTGTATACCACCTAATATACTAATATGTATTTACACACACACACAGAGGAGACTAGGGTAACATCACCAGTATCTCCAATATGAACAAGGGCCAAATTTGCTGTGAAAGTTCTGCTAACTTGAGGTTGCTATATTTGAGTACTAATAATAAAACTGCCACAGGCAGTTCCTATTTTTAATTATGCTATGCTGACATGTACATTTTTTTTTAATTTCTAAGAAACCGTGTTTGTTTAAAATCATGTAAGCATGTGGTTGGAACTCTTTTATGGTCTTGGGGTATAAAGTAAGGTTACTTGCCTGTTGTTTATCTCTGCCCAATGTTTGCGGCATTGTGGCATTGTTTTTTTTCCCTGCATGCTTATGTTCACAGGCTGCTTTCACTTTCTACCTTAGTGGTTGTGAGGGTGCTTACTTGTGCTACTGTGAAGGAGTGCGGTGTTACTCCCCTTAGACAGACATGGTTATAGGAGCCTTGCCACAAAGGAACTTGGCCTGACCTCTTTTTATGATGTCTCCTGGATAACACTGGAATTTCCTAGAGAGATGCTGGAGGCTAGCAACACTTGTTAGAAGTGCTCTATATCAACGAGCTCACAGCAGTTAGCAGCATTTTCACTGCCTTAGAAAACAACAAATGCTTATCAGCACTAGCAGGCTTTGAACCCACGTCAATGAGCTCACATAAGCTAGCACCGTTAGTGAGCACCTGTCGGCTAGAGCTGCACCGGTCACGCTGTTTTTCAGAGACTCTGACTTTCTGGGCAGGCAGCCCACATATCACTGCGATGCCCTCTGTGCCTTGTGTTGTTGGACTTGTGCCAGTGCCTGAGCCAAGCAGCTATGTTTACTACAGACAGTAAACCACAGCTGCACACTGCATATGAGTGCATGCACACACGCGCATGCACACGTGCGCGCACACACATACAGAGTCCTCTTGCTTTTTTTTTGTTGCTCTGGCCCTTCTCCAGGCTCAAGGCCAATAGGTACATTGTGACAAAGTTCAAGTGTAAACAGCTCTCTAGAACACGTAGTCGTCACGTCTCACTGTCAGAGGCTGAGGCATGTTATGCCTTTATGGCAGGAGGCCAAGGTGTATAGGCTTGTCTGACGTTATGTAAAACAGTTAAGGGGTGCTAGTGATGGGGCGGTGACTTTAATTCAATTAACAAAGCTAATTTTCAGTTGCTCGTACCTCAGAGCCTAATTAGGGAATCGTCTGTTGTTCTATCTATAGGATGTCCACAACTGGCCAGCAGCGGTTTTGGGCAGACTGCAGAGGCAGGCTGCTGAGCCATTGTGAGCGTGTCTTCGAAGGGACGGAATGTGAGAACCGAGATCGAGGTCAGGGGCCACACATGGCTACTTGATGCAGATCGCTGCCAGTCAATGAGGCGCACAGCGGTATAGGCCACAGAGCTGCTGTCTCTGCATCTTAATACAGCTCCAGGAAGCACAGGTACATTGTTTCTTGCCAGGCCTTCTTGGAAATGCCAACAGCCGCAGCTCACCCCTATGTTAAAGCAGCTTGGGTCTCGGTTGGAGAGCCCAGTGCATTATCATGTTATATTATCGTATGTATGTTCATAGACCTGATTATATACTGTACATGACTCACCATGAGTGTTTTTCATACTTTTATTCTTTCAGTTTCCCCTTCCTGCTGGCAAAACTCTTGCAAAATCAAAATACAAATTGTATGGTATATAAAAAGGGTAAATATACAATATATAAAACTTCATATTCACTATCTATGTGTTAATCTCAGCATCAGATGGTTAATATATGTTCTGTTATAAAGTTAAATTACAATTTATAACAAATTATGAATTAGAACAAACATCTGGAGTGGAAGCTTTGAGACAAACTTTGTAATTAATAGTGTGTAATTATAACACTGTACGTTAAAACTTCAGTTTAATAATAATAATCAGCTTTTATTGCCATTGTGTACATATACATGTTACACATACACGTCTCAACAAAATTTGTTCTCTGCATTTGACCCATCCTCTGAGGGGAACAATGGGCAGCCACATGCTGCACCTGGGAAGCTGGCACTGAGTGTCTTGGTCAAGGACACACCTGGCAGCTGTGCTGGGAGTCACACCAGGAGCCTACCACATCCCAGCCTGATGCTCTACCCATTGAGCCACCAAGCTGCAAAAAATAAAAATAAATAAAATAACAGTCATTGTCTGTGCAAACATTAAAATGCAACAGGCACATTTTTATTTATTCCTTATTAGTCTTACGATGGGGATTTTTTTCCTCTGCATTTAACCTATCCCCTGAGGGGACCAGTGGATAGATAGCCACATGTGGCACCCAAGGAGCTAGCACTGTCTAGTGTTTTACTCAAGGACGTGTGTGGCTGTGTAAGGATTCAAGTTAGGAGACTTCCACGTCCCCGCCTGATGTTCGACCCATTGAGCCACCAGACCGCTAGTATAAACTGTAAAGTTTGTTTCTGCTTGTTGCATGTATAACCTTCCCTCTTTTTTGTTTCAGGTCATACTAATTTGTAATGTTTACGCCCAGAATAATATACCTTGTTATTGTGGAATATCTGTAATTTTCCACTGGTAAGAATTCATAGTCTTCTGATGAGCCCTGATCTGACTCTGACTTTACACATGCCAAGTTAAAGAAGGTTCTCTGTATCTGAGTTGGATACAATGAAAAGGCCGGTGACTCACATCCTGACACAGGTCTAGTGGAGCCTCACCCAGCTGCCGCAGGGATGGAAATCTTATCAGGCAGGGAACAGAATTGGTAACCAAAGAGCCCGAATCAGCTCAAAAGCTCCGGAAATGTGACTGGCAGATGCTTCAGAGCATTAGGCCCGTCAATCGGCTAATCAGTTTTTACGTCGTATAATGCATTTGTGCTGGGATCACTAAACCTGGTAACAGGATGTCTCCAGCTGGGATCAGAACATCCAAGTGAGAGCAGAAAATCATCAGCTTGAATCATAATTCAATAATTCAGCCATCATGAATTAGTTACAGTTTGTTTGTAGTGACAAGATCCTGATAAAAGTAGTTTCTTCCAAGTGTAAATATTGTGAATAAACACGCGGATAATTGTGAGATCACTGGTGACCAGCATTTAATCATTCTCTTTATTGATTGTAGGAGTTCCAGCCCTCCAGAGGACACGTGTCATGGTTTACACATTGGATGGTGTAAGAGTTGAAGAGCCCTAAGAGATATGAACTACCACTATTTGCATACCGTTTTTATATTTCCATGAAATACATCCGTATTTCAATAAATAAAATCTGTGGTTTCTGAAACACTTGAAGTTAGGCATTGTTCTGTAATCTTCCAAGGAATTACCGACAGTTCTCTGGTGACACATTGGACTCTCTGATCATCATGCTACCAGTCATCTAAGGCAAAGCACAAGAGGTGTGTTCGTTTTTTAATTTACATCCACCTATCAGTCAAGGACAGCGCAGACACAGTAGTGTAATGAAGCACATGGCGTCACCTGCGATAGAACATGTAAAGAGACACATGCCATGCTGCCGCTCACTGAAGCTGGAGCGCAGAAATGTACACTGTGTACTTTAAGAACGCTGACACATGTGATAGGGCATGTTCAAAAAAAGCCCACGCCCAGGCCCTGCCCTTTGTCTCTGCCCCACCCCTTGTCCCTGCCGTGTCTCCTCCCCTGTTGCTGCCGCTCTGTGGCGGCTTGTACGTATGTTCTGTGGCTTGACCATGTGGCGGGAAGTACAACATGTTCTACTTTTTCACATGGGCATCTTCTGTTTTGTTTGGTAGTGAAGTAAGCAGTTTATTATCGCCCCCCCCTTACCTCCTCCCCCTCCTGTAGTCTGGTCTTGAACAGAAATAGAGGCACTGGAGGAGAAACGTTAGAGGTTATGCTTTTTAAGTGGCTTACAGAGAACATGACTGAGCATGTAATGGCAGATCACATGTTTACTGTTTTGGTTTGCTCTCTGCCTCCTTTCCAGACCTCACTTTTGCTCTTAAGTAGTGGCAATCTGAGGGGTTAAATCAATGAACGAAAGAACACGCTCTACACCCTGTGGGAGAACTATAAACTCATTGTCTCCCCCAAGATATCCTGTAGGTGCTGGGCTGCACACTTCAGGTGGAGTGTTAGTAGGTAAGTACACCATGCTAAGTATGAGTGAAGGTATGCATTACCCCATCTGCTCCTCAGTGTGATGCACAGAAAATTTGATGGATGCCTGGCTCCTCTCATTCATAATCCTGGAAGGTGTCTCTTGCCCTAAGGAGTATCCTGTCCTTGGCAGACAGCTAAGGAATTCAAGTCACGTGCTAAACCCTGCTTTAGGTCATTAGGGGCGGGGGCCTTTCATTAGTTAGGCAATAAACTCCATATGCATGTGTCACAGGCAAGTTTTTCACTCTGTTATTTTGTGTGAAATACACCCACAAGCCTTCATATGACAGTGGGGTTAGTCCACAAGGTATCAGCGCAGCTAAAGAACATCAGATTCGATCAGTGCTGCACGGCTTAGTGTCCCACGTACTTGCTGATTGGTTGCTGTCTTACTGGTCTGAATACTGACTCAACGTGTGCAGTAGTAATTTAAAAATAAGAGAACAATTCAGGAATTAACGGAGGGTGATATCTTAACCACTTAGTCCTGGTGACAGTCGCAGGGAAGCCTGGAGCCGATCCCAGACCACATAGGGTGCAGGGCAGGGCGCCAACCCACCACAGGCAATTTGGACACACCAATCAGCCTAACCTGTATGTCTTTGGACTGTGGGAGGAAACCGGAGCACCCGGAGAAAACCCACCAAGCACAGGGAGAACATGCAAACTCCACACACACAGACCCAAGGCAGGAATCAAACCCCAGGCCCAGAGGTGCACAGCAACAGTGCTAACCACCACGCCACCATGCCACCTAAATGGGAATGACCAGGTGTTATAAATTCCAAGCCTTCAATTTGTTTAAAAAAAAAAAAAAAAAAAAAAAAGAACACTAGACCCCCTGGTGGACAAACACAGAACAATCATGCTGAGACACTGAAGCTGGCAACAAAGGTTTGGATCTGAGGTTCTTTATTTGCACTTGTGGATCTCAGATAGGTTTGATCTCTCCTTTTGAGGTGTCTATACATGTATAAAAAATATGTGTTGAACTGATATTGCAGCGTTTCCTGTTTACATTTTTTCATCTTAATGTCTGATGAAAAATACAATAAACAGTGAAACCAGGTTGGGAAGCATTTAATATTCAAAGGTTGAGAAGGATTTTTGCTGAACAACCTTTTACAGAAACTTGACATTAATGTAATGTGCATCTGTCTGTGTATATATGTATGTATGTATGAATTAACTTGGTAATCCAGTTGACATTCTACATTTTGTTTGAAGTGAGTCATCCATATACACTTATTGCAAAAAGAAGAAGGACTGGTAACAACCGTTGCCAGCTCAGATGCCCACAGAAGCCCTGTCTTTGTTCCCTTTATGTACTGAAGTCCTTGACCTGATTTCCTGCAGTAAAGTAAATGCATAATCCATCACATACATTATCCAAACACTTACCTTTTTGCAGGGATGTGGATGCCCTGGAGCCTATATCAGGAAGATTATGGTGTAAGACAGGGTACACCCTGGAGAGCGCACCAACCCCCCATCGGGTGCGCGCGCGCACACACACACACACACACACACACACACACACACTCTCTCTCTCTCTCTCTCTCTCTCTCTCTCTCTCTCTATTTGGAAGTCCCACTTCACCCTAACCCTTATATCTTTGCACTTCAAGAGGAAACCAAAGAACTCAGAGAAAACCCACGCAAATGCAGTGAGAACATGCTAACTCCAAAACGATGACGGCCAGATGTGACTACACGACCTTGGAAGCCTGAGGCAAAAGTGCTATCCAATGAAATCACAGTGCCACCATATAACAAAGTACCAATAGCTGTAAAAAAGATAAGGACAATCTGTAAAAAAAAAAGTACGCTACAGGTCTTTGTTCTCATTGATTAAACTACCTAACATTTTATAACAATTATAATAATAAAATGAAACGCAACGTTTGAATGCGTTCATTTTAACCACAGTGTCATTCTCTGATTTGAGGTTGATTGTTCCCTTGGTTCTGAAATATATACGTATGCCATTAACACGGAATAGAAACCGTAAAATGTTAAACGTAACGTAAGTACAGTAGTACCAACGTCATACCGCTAGAGGGAAATAGAACTACACAACAGACTTAGAGTGACTGTATTTTAAACACGTGGTACAACGACGGTGACCTCATGCACCTTAAATATTTTTCTATTCTGTATATATAAATACTCTAGAGAGAGAGAGAGAGAGAGAGTGTGTGTGTGTGTGTCTAGTGGAACAACACAATTATTCAGTGTTCATTAACACAGAGATAACATAGTTATTGCATTTCATATATGTATCTATGTGTATTATACACTTACAGATTCACACACACACACACACACACACACACACACACACACACACACATATATATATATATATATATGTAATTCCAGAAACCTCATGTCACCACGATAGTGAATTTGATAAAAATATGATGTATTACATCAAACCTCTTTCCTTCAAGGCGCTGCTCTATGACCTTTGAAAGCCCACAATGATCAATATAACCTTATCAAGGAGATTTCTCTGAGCTGGAAATCAGGCAAGGTATGTTTCATTTCCAGTAAGTGACTTTCTGTGTATTTCACTCAGCTCCCCCTCCCTACATATCCATCACTACCCCCAGCCCTATCCTGCACATTTGCCTCTGTATGAAAATCCAGGGAACTATTTTCCCACAATCCCCTTTTGATTTCTGAACATACCTAACAGTTTTGACAGTGTTTTGTGTGCTGGTATAGTAGAGTGATTACCTTTTGTTTGTTTCTGGCAAAAATGCTTTATACTCATTACTGTTTAACACACATGCCTGTGTGTCATGTGCAACTGTGTGCATGTGTATCATGTGAATTAGTGTGTATGTGCACAAGTTTGTCGAGGTAAAGATTGGTGGTTCAGGTGATGTTAATTTGGACGTTCATGACTATTCATTTCCATCTTCTAGGATCTTCAGGTATTATTCTGTGTTTTCCCAATGTGTGGTGTTTTTCTGGCAGGGATGTTAAAGGTCATAAAAGAAAACTGTGTGCAACAGGCATATCATGGTGTCTAGCCATGGCTTGCTTTGGGTGAAGTCATCTATGCAATTTACCCTGGTTTTTTTAGCACGTTAATGTTTTGCCTTCCTGGAATATTTCAGTTTACTCTAAATTGATTTTTGGCAGGTTTCCTAACATACAGTGTCAGAGCAGGACAGCTGGATTTCTCTTTATGGACAGGCGGTGTATTGACACGGATGCTGCCCCAAAGCACTCCACCAGTGCCATCCTGGACACCACTTCTAGCTTTAATCCCACTACCATCATTATGGCTTCCATCTGCAGGTTTTCGTGCCAGTCCTTTTCTGGCAGTTTGGATGATTAGTATGCTTTTTAATTACAGTCGCAATGAGGAATTACATGGAGATCTAACACAGAGTGATCCTCTTATTAAATACGTCCTTTCAGATTTCCATTTGCTTGTTTAACAGCCACATCCAGAGTGACGTGTGTGATGCTGCAAGGAAAGGTGCTGCGATTTGTATGCTAGGAATTACCTTTTCCTCAGCACTCAGCAAAACCAATTTCTGTGGTTAATCTGTGGCTTTGACTTGGGCTCGGTCTGGAAACAGTAAAGTCCTCCTCTCCACCAGCCTAAAAGGGATCATGTTTGTTTCATGTGCCGAGGGCCAACTGTTCCAAAACCACCTTGTTAATCCCCTTGTGTGTTTTTTTTTCTCCAGCCTGGAAAAGTCCTGGTCATCTGGATTCCTGATGTGAACTCTTCTCAAAGCCAAATAGCACTGGCAGATGGTTGCCAAAAACAGGGTGAGAAACGTGTGTATGTCTGGTGAAAGTAAGGGTGTGTGTGTGTGTGTGTGTGTGTATTTAGGTTAGGGGAAGGTCAGGGTGTCTGAGCATCTGATGTGGATGGGTGAGATGTATACATTGAGATGTATGAATGTGTGTTTGTGTCTGTGTTTTGTGTGTAATTCAGTTATATGTTATCTTAAGTGTCTAGCAGTGTGTATGTGATGAGAAACAACTACAGTACATGAATCAGTGTTAGGTTTGAGTGTCTGTATGTGGGTGTGTATTTGTGCGTACACACGTGCGTGTACGTGCATGCATGCCTGTGTTGCCTTGCGCATGTGTGCCACTGTGTCTTTGTGTGTGTCGGTGTTTGTGTGTGTGGCTCGGGTAGGATCTTGCTGTTAACTGCACAGACTTCCGCCTGACACGATTAGCCTGCTGCGCATAGGAAGCCACATTTTAATGACTTTGGTGTGCTCTTTGTAATCAAAACAAATTGGAACAGGTCCGTGCTGTCTTCTCTATGCCCCCCAACCTTTCAGGATGTTGTTTATAGCTCTGATAAGGAAGCAAAACCTCTAAAGGTCTTATTTACACAGAATACAAAGATACTCTTCAAAAACTCCTCAGTTAACTAGTGGAACAACACAATTATTCAGTGTTCATTAAAACAGAGATAACTGGTTCCCATGGTTATTGCATTTCATATATTAGCACTACATAAACCACGTTTTCTTGGAACAAACACCAGGAAGGGAGAGGAGCATTTTTCCACATTTTGTGTGAAATTTAGCATTATTAAAATTATTGCTATTTGTTTGAAAGGCAAATTACACCATGCAGCATATATAGTTTTATATAGTTAATTAAAATATATCGTGTATACTTAAACAGTATTTGTGTGTATACTGTATATATAATTAAATAAAGAACAGATAAGCTGCATAATGTTTTATATACACATGATATGACTTTGTTGTGAATATGATGATTTGGCAGTAAGTCCATGATGAGATAAAAGACCGGGGACGTTTCTCACAGCACAGCTTTGATCCATCCTATCCTGTGTGTTTGGCGGGCATATCCGGGACGAACCTTAATTGGTGTACCCTTGTTATCTACATTTCCAACGGACCTCATTTGTCCCGAAGCACGGCAGCAGCAACAAGGGGCTATTTTTAGGAGGCACAGATGCGCAACACGTCTGCGTCAAAATACGCGAACGCATCTCACAACCTTTTTAACGTCCTACTTTAAAACTCCACATTTACTCTGACTGACACCACAGTATGTTTTTAATCATAGTAAAGCCTTTTCCGGCTAAAGCCATTTAAAACATGGCATTGAGGCTCCAGGTGAAATAACCAGGCGAACAAATTTTTGTCTCATTATCACTAAGGTCCGAATGCATTTTTCCTCTATTCTCTTTAGCGTGCTTACAAGAACGTGCTTGCCACAGCCACCTTGCGATAAAGCGCCGAGCGTTTCCTTCAGCAAACACGCTGTGCCAGCGGGTCTGTCTGTCACCAGAACCTGCTCTCCACGCGTCACGCACATCCCGCTTAGCGATAATTCTGTGAACGAGGTGCCCCAGGTGGGAGCGGCACATCTTCCGGCTCAGCGCACCTGACAGAGCGCGGGACGTCAGTCGGGCTACCAGTGGTGTAAGACTGAGCCACAGGACGGTGGAGTGAGCGCAAAGCAGGGCAAGGTTGTACAACACTGTCTGTGTAGGGGGGGAAGTTTTTCTTTCCCCCCTCTTCTCCAGTCCTCAGCAAACTTTGGGAGATGGCACTGTGTGTTTTAAATATTGGATTAGCTGTTAGGAGCACTACTTTTATTAATATGTTCACTCTTTATTAATTCATTTACCGTACTTATCGGCCACCCTCCTTTGGCATTTTTTATATAGTTTTTAAATCAGCATGTAAAGGTTGGAATTCTAGGAGCGCAGATGGTAACCAAGAGCTCACCTCTACAGAACGCTCCAGAAAATAGTTTAACTCTCACAGCTTGATGGCAATGGACACCAGAAAGATAGGCTATTTATAAATATTAATAATACAGCAGCAGTAAACATTCTGGGTAAAAACGTTCCACTTATCCTGGTTTGTTTCAGCATGTTTCCTATGAGCTGCACATGAGCTGCGTTTGTACTTGTGTCACACAATCTGCTCAGACCTGCGCAGCCACAACCTGCACAAAGCTACCAGACAGGTGGGTTAGCTTGCTGAGCTAAAGACAAGGTCCTCCACAACTAACCAAACTCACAACCAGGGGTTTCTACTTGTACTTCCACCACACTCATCTGTGGTCTTCATAGATTGTGAAGCTCGTTAGCATTGTTCACATATTCACGCTGCCTAAGCCGTACCTCAGTAAACAGGGTTATCAATCCGTATCCCTGCTCCAGGCAGCTGTGACAGTGCTGTGGATACAGCAGAGAATATCGTTACATGTAGTTACCACCTCCTATTAAGTCTAGATGAAAGATCTTTTTGTGTTATTTGACAGTTTGAGGCATATATACTTAGCCAACCAAGGCTTAGCTCTGTTAGGTTGTGTAATGTAGTGACCAATAAGAGTGCAGTCTCAAGGATGATGACATTATTCCTCGGGTTGAGACAAGACTTTGACTCGTTACCAAGCAGAGCACTGAGGCCTTTACCTCCGGGGTGTAGTCTTATTGTCTTGTGTGCTATGAAAGAGGGGGGTTTGTAACCTACCATTCCCCCAACCTTATCAAAACTGCAGCTCTGAAGCTGCAACAACACTAGCGCTTTCCAAACAGTATGACTTTTTTTTGGTCGAGGGAATTTTCAAGTTAAGGTACATTCACTAGCAATTTTACCCCAGGTTTCTTAATAACTGACAGTCAGGCTGTAACATAAGGGCAGTGCTGTATTACAAATGGTTTCCATGAACCAACAAATCAATTGTCAACCCACCACACAAGGTTATTTTGACCTCATCCAGTATACAGTCTTTTGCCACGGTGCAAGCACAAAGCGTTCAGAGAGAAATGAATTACTCCTGTAAAGTGATTCGAGGCAGCACTTAAAAAGGCCAGGATCTGTGATTGCGGTGTCCAGAATGGCTCCCGGTTTTCGGTCTTGATTACATGAGGCGAAGGTCAGGTTTTCAATAAGACGTGCCCATGTCACATCAACACCTCTCGCTGGCTCCAAAGACAGACAGTTTAAAGAAAACCAATCGCTACCACAAGAGGGCGACATAGGTACTTTTGTAGGCTGATTCTCTTTATGCAAGGCTACAAAGCTACCATCCTTAAATGTATGAACATTTTCAATTTAACTCAGCTCTTAATTGGTTTACTGAAACAGCTTCTTGTAGTCAGACAGTTCAACTAAAAGGCACTTTACAACTCATAGGATTGCAGCTTTTGGAGAGAGGAGATTCCTCAGTGGGAAAGTGTTACCTTTTATGTACTTATGTTCGTGAAGATCTTTGTGTACTCCGAATAGGGTGTAAATGCAGTACAACAAAGGCACTTTGCCCACAAAACAGGCAACTCCAAAGGCTGTTTGGAATAACATAATTGCTATGGTGATCAAAATAAACGACTCTGTACGTATCCATACTCCAAGTATGTATGATGTGTGTTTGCTACCAGAAGTTATAGGCATGATTTATTTCCAGTGTATTTCATTCTGCGTACGACTTTCCAATTCAGCGCTGTGTTTTGCACACAGACCTCCCTTCCTCAACACACTCTCCCTACACCCACCTCACACCCCCCGACAGGCACTGGTTGTTTGAACCTACCCATGGAAAGAAATGTACACTCCATACTGCTCTCCCGTCACGGTCAGGAAACAATTCATAAGGCCAGCGGAGGCGAGTCGAGAGAAGATGAACCCGCTTCGCTTGGGCGGTGGAGAATTTGTCACTGCCGGTGGATGCAGTCGTGGACGCGGCCGAGGGGCCTGCGAGTGTGCAGAATGCTGATTGGATGCCAGTGTCCTGGAAAATCAGGCTTGGGGGATGGTACTTGGAGGACAAACACATTCCTCAGGAAATGTTACATATGCTGAACGAAACATTCCTCTTTATGGCAAGCAGACCTCAGAAGCGCTGCCTTATCAGTTAGTTGAGGAGGAATAAGGAACTTGTTGCTGGTTCAACTCCTGTGAAAGGCACAGTTTTCATACCTTCAAGAGGTATTTAAGATTTTAAATGAGAAATCTACCTAACTATAATGGCTGGATGTGTTTTGGGAATAAAGGTTCAATGACAGGACCAACAAAGTAACAAAACATTTTAATAAATCTGCTGGGAAAGTACATTTTCTTTATTTTTTTCCATAGCTGTATGGTCCAATTGCCACACTTCTTACAGACTTAGCTGTAAGCGGTCATGATGGAGTCTGTGTCCTCCATCCGTACCCCTGCAGCTGTGTCCTGGCGTTGCTGGGAAGCGAACATGCCTGAATATTTCATACTAATTGGCGCTGTAAGATAACATTGGCAGTACTTTGAGCTGTCGGGTCTAGCAATGCATTATTAAAACTTTTCTCATTCACTCTTCCACTCTTTCTGTCTCCCTCTTTGTGTTTTGTTCTTCGTATCAAAACAAAGGATTGCAACTCTGTACTGTAAATGGTGTGTCATTTACTGTTCTATTACTATTTACCAAATCAGTTAAGATAGTAGGACACGTATGTAGCTCTGCTTTCCATATCTATCACACATAATGTGTGTATAAAGGAAATGAGCGAGCAAAAGACCATCTTGTCACGCAAGGTCAGACATGTGACTTCACTCAAGGCTGATCAGAAAGTCTGCTTGGTGGCCATGATTGTTGGGCAGATGGGCTTGAAGACAGAGAAGGAGCGAGAAAGAGAGTGAAAGAAAACAAGGGGGAAAAGAGGGAGACATAGTGAATAGCTAAACAAAAAATGGGCAATATTAAAAATGCAGTGAAAAAAGCCTCACCTCTCTGACTGCCGACATCCAAATTAGATACGCTGGCATTTAAAATGTGGGGCGAACGACCAAAATCAAGGAGGCCGCATCAATAATAAAAGAAGGGAACTTATGTGCGCCCGTTCCTTCTGTCATCTAAGCAGGCAAGGTCACGCTTTCAACTAGTGCTAGTGCTGCCAGGCGCTGCAGAGCCTGCCCCTCCTAACTCCAGTACTCCTTCCCAACCTCCCCCAACTCATTATGCACTTGGGGATTCCTCTTCAAGAACTTTTTCCTTCATAAGAGAAATTATTTCCCTGGTGCACTGAAAAAGAACACAATCCCCCCCTCCATCTCTTTCTCTCTCTGTCACTGCCACAGGAGAGGTGTAACCTGCGTCCCTGTCAATGTTGTTTCCTGATTCCTGCTCAGCATGCCCTACATCCCATATTTGACACGTTACTACACATCCGACCCCTACATGTTACAATCCGTACCCAGTACTTTACACCCTCATTACATTCCTTACATCCCACTTTCTGACCTATGTAAGTTCCTGACCTCCTTCTCACTGCTCCTCATGTTCTACTCTTGAACCCTTACACTTGTAAGTACCCCACTGTTCTGCACCCTGTCCCCAACACTCCCTGCCTTTAATCTGTTTTCCCAAGATATGGTCTCTGACACCCTGCCTCCTTACTTTTTGCTTTTGGTGTTAAGGCTGTAAATGTCTCTTTACTGTCTACATCACACGCTACCTATGAGTGAGTATGTCACTGTTGTACTAGCAAGTTTAATACAAGCATGAATTAACTCGCATCAGAAAAGCCTGCCAGACCTGCATATCACCAACATGAATGTGCCCCTTACTTTTGTGCCTAATTGTAAAACCAAAAAATGGGCTCCTTGGCCCTGGAATGAATGCATAGTTATTGCACTCCCATGTGGTGTGACAGGGGTGGGGGGGGGGGTGTTGGGATCCTTAACTAGCACAAGTGGGAGAAGCCTGGAGAGGCATGCCGAAGGTGACCTAAATGCAAGAGACAGGAACATCTTCCTCAGCTCCAGGAAGAAGCTGATTGAGCTTCTCCTGCACAGATTATCCTCTGAGTTGGGGCGACACTCATTAAAAAGGTGCTATGCATGAACTGATCCCCCCTTCCTGTGCCATCGTGCACACACATACACACACATACACACACCTCAGTAAGCCTCTGGAATCCATCCCTGCTTTTTCAGCTGGGTCAGAGCTGAAGGCTGGGAAAGCCTGGTAGTGCAAAGCTAATGACTAGAAAAGCATAAGGCACAGATTGGAAAGTAATAATAAGATTAGTGTGTGCTGGAGAGCTGGGATTGAGGCAGGCCTGTTTTATCCACTTATTTATTTATTTTCTTAAAACGGATTGCTTAAGGCAGTACTTGGGTTGGTCTTCAGGTTTAACTCTAGTTGTTTTCCTTCCCTGACACTAATGGGTATGGAGGCCTTTACCAGAACAATGAGAAGATAAATCCACTGCTTCTCAACTTGGGGTTCCAGATTAAGGCTCTAATGATGCAGTAGGCATCTACTTCTCCAATTGGCCAGAAGCAGCGTGTGCACCTCAGTCTGCCTCCTGGTTAAAGAGCAGCAGGGTAATTGACCCCTGACCCTCTGCTACAGTTCACTGCCTTTCTGCAGATGGCCACTCAGGCCGTCTCATAAAGCGTCGACGCTGACGTGGCTCCATGTGTCGACAGCCAGAGAGCCTGAGTGATGTGCAGACGCATCGCCTGTGGTCTCTTACATTACTGTGTTATCTGCCTTCCTAACAGATTGCCTGACTTGACATTTTACTGTCAAGCAATTTCATAGCCGAATGTTCTAACAAAGTGATTTGGGTTAAACACTGACTCAAGGGTGCAACAGTGAACTGGAACTGAAACCAACAGATAACAGGTTCAAACCTATACCATCAAGGCTGCCACTGCCCATTATTGTGTCTGGTAAAAGTACAGACTGCCTGTCATTTATGGCAATTGCAACATATGAAAATTCTCCAAAAAAGAATAACTGGGTGAAAATAAATGTCTGGGAGCTGTATGCCTCGCAGTGCTACGCTACTGAGTGTACGCTGAGCTTCCACACATCTGCACTGCATGGTTCAATTGAGCAATGAACATCCAATCATGCTCTGTTTCATGTATAAAAATGCTGAGCAGGCCCAGTTGATTCTGTTTCTTTTGGATGAAGATGGCAAGAGGAAAAGATGTAAGTGACTTTGACAGAGTTTATTATTGGGGCATGGATGGCAAGAGTGTCAGTCACAAAGACTGCTCACCTGGCTAGTGTTTCAATCGGAACAGTGACCAAAGTGACATCTGCATTTAGATCTATGGGAAAGACATCAGTAAATAGGGTCAGAAATTGTGGTCGACAGCACACATTTGATGACCGTGATGCTTGTGCAGTTAGTGTGATGTGTAACGAAAAATAGAAGAGCGACTCTTCCTCAGGTGACTGAGAATGTCAATGTAGGACGTGGTCAAACTATGTCAGCAAGAATAGTCCATATACAATTATTTTATGTTGGTTTTTTCTTTAATATGCCACCTGTCTGTATATAAAACATCTTACACAGAGCATAATACCCTGGACTCTGTTTGAAATATTTAAATATATTTTTCAATATACTTTTTGTCAGTTTACATTCAGGGGACGTGTGGCTACCCTTGGCCTCTCAGAGTACATGGCCCTGGACAGTTGGCCGTGAGCATGGCAGCATGCCCAGCCTAAACTCACATAAACATCATGTCTTTCACCCTGTCTCCTTCTAACAGTTACAGTATCTGTTAGTGGTATGACTTCTTATTCTCATATGTTGTTCATTTATCACCGTAACTTATTGATGGTACACGTTGTTACTGTACATCATACCTATACCAGAGTACACAAACATATGTCATTTTTAACTTATATCCTGGTGGTCAGAACCTAACCCTGGCATAAGCAGGGGACAGTCTATATAGGCTTACCCTATATACCCTTACCCTGGTATCCAGTTAACTCATCAGAAGAGCCTTCACTCCTCTGCCTGTGAGCTGAATCTTATTGTATCTTACTGTTCCCATTTGCAGATATACCATTGCTTGTTTGTTCAACAGGTGAGCTCTTCTAAAGCAGAGTGGTTTATTTATTAATATTTTTTTGCTCTGGAGATCATTTCAGATATAGAACTCCTCGAGGAGATATGCACTCTTGATATATGTCTTCATTTACCTGTTTTGTTTTTCATTCTTAATTGCCTCCAACAAGCCAAAATATCTGTGCTGTTCATACTTACAAACTGTATATGAAAGGCTCTGTAGTAAAACCACATACTGGAGGGAACCCTATAAGATCATAACAAAGAACATAAAGCATTTATTAACAGCAATATTCTTTAACACTCCAAAAGCTGTACGTCTGTTTTTATTTGCCGTCCTGCGTGATAAATGCTGTAGACTCAGTCACTACCCATCTGAACAGTCCGTTACGTAGATTACCAATAAGACCAATTGTCTTGTCTGTTTTTCAACAATCATAGAGAAATTAAGTATACCATAATGCTCAGTATAAAGCCCTGGGCAGCTGAAAGATATTCCGTACAAACAGTGCATAGAAATTGCTGCCATTAGCTTTTGTTGCTGGACATGTTTTTTTCATATTCTGGAAACAGGCAGGCATCTTTAATGACTTAGTGGGTCTTGTGCTTTTTTATCACAGTCATTTTCATCCAGCTGAAGCTCAAGCACATAAAATCAGGACGTGTTTTACTGCCTCAGTTGTCCATAGCACCTCTGTCAAGTGATCTGCTGTGTTGACTGCTGCCTTTAAATCAAACAAACAGAATTAAAAAGCTTGAGCGGTCTGTAAAACAACAGGTCCTCAGCGAGGTTCATGGAAGGTAAAGGAGGCCAGGGCTTACATGGAAACCACAGCTAGGGCTAGACTGGGACAAAAATCAGCCCAGGCGTTTTTGATTGAGGCAGCCCACCACTACAATCCAGAATCTGTCCATATAATAATAATAATACATTGTATCTACCCCAAAGTGTGTCGGCCCACTGGTAAAATGCCTGGTTTTTCAGATTACCAATCCAGCCCTGACCACAGCTGCAAATCGGCCAATTTTCTGCATCCTGCTCTCTGTTTGAACTGCCTGCTCCTTAAACCTTAATGCAGCTTGGTGTAGGGACCCGCCAGTTGTAACTTATATGTACAATGATCTGAGGACAGTCGGATACTCATGACACCCGGCTCTGTACTTCAGAGTCCCCCATTTGTAAGAAATTCATTTAATACCGTCTTTCAAAAATGACTAACCTTGGATTCTAACATGTTTATAAAATATTTACCATCATTAACGTGTCTGAAATTTACCCATGGGGCAACTCATGGCTGTTGTCATAAAGATGACCATTATATGAGGCTCCTTTGAAGCCACATGTCTGACCTGCATGATATGGTGCCAGTGGGCTTAGTGTCCTGCAAATGAAAGGTCAGCAGCCACTCAGAGCGCTATCATGGGCCACTAGAGCAGTTAATGCTGTCATGAAGTCAGAAAGGCAGAGTGCCATTCATCTACCTGTGAGACACAGAATCGTTAAGATACTCTCCTCAGCTCCAGTTTACCCTCTGTGCAACTGGAGAAATAACATATGTGCCAGTTTACATGCAGGATTCAAGCTTCCCAGTTCACTGTGGCTTTTCTAAACTGGATCTTCTCAGTAATAAAACTTGCTTTCTTGCTCTGGGGTGTGGTTTGTCAGATGCTCACCTCAGTCCATTTCAAAATACTAAGTCAGGTTGACTGGGGGGGGCATATACATACACAGAGCCATTATATATACATACACAGAGCCAAGTCATTTCACACTACACACAAAAATTTGTATTTGTTTTACTCTCCATGTTGCTGTCGGTTTCTCACGCTCTTTGTAGCGTCTGTGTGCATTTGCCTGGGCTCGTGTATGTCTGATTTCATATGGACAGTAGTGGCTGTCGCATCAGTAAACCCAAAGTCCCTCTAGCTGGGCTGAAGCCCACTGTCCCTACCCTTTTTCACTCCAGTGAATCTGGCGCGACGACAGGTATTAGGGCTGGAATTCACTGCGAAGCTTAATGGAGCTCATATAACCTGGCCCTGGGCAGGACTCCTGTCTGTCTCAACCTAGGAAGCCTAACTTGCTTTGATGTCCTTTCTGTGCTGTTAAAACCTCACGTCACAAGATAACAAATGAGAGCTGGTACAAGGTTAATGCAGGGCCACACTTCCCACTTCGATTGCTGTGCACCCGCTTTGCTCTTGGCTGAAATTAAATTGAAGGTCTTGTGCATGTGTCATATTTTTTGTATAATGAACCCGTTCATAATGAAATACTTTGGCTGTGCTGCAGTTGTTATTGTTCAGATTGTCACTTCCGTACCACATTGCGTTTGGTGCATCATTGGTTTCAGTGCTGGGTGTGAAATTTGAAGATGCTGCTGAATTAGATCATTCTCATCACGCTTATCAGAGAGACATGTTCAGTGACTCTGCCTGAAGTTTTTCGAGGTGCATGAGGTGTTCATGTATAAGCGCTCAAAAATATGCTGCCGGTGTTTTTTTATTCGGTTTTTTCACTGGCCTCTCTCCAAAACAACACCATTGTGATATATTGTTTTTATAACTTATTATATATGTAATTTTTAAAAATGAATTTAATGTTCGTGTTTACCATTTATGTTAATTCAAAAGCCTTGTCTGTACAGCATTTTTAAATAAAAATGTTTTTGCGGAAGTAATGACCTGTTATCTGTGGCAGCGGAAGTGGGCATTACAAGAAGGTATGTAAGAATGTCGTGGGCCCAGCCTGCCACCCAAAAACCCCAAATAAAGTAAAGGCAGTTCCGTGCTGGAGCCCTTCAGACCTGAGAGATGAAATGTCATCATAGTGACATCTGCAGAAATGTGTGAGACAGAAATGGTTTTTGGCACTCAGATGTTGTGCTGCCCGCCAGACAACCAATAAGGTTTGGAGAAGCTGAATGGTTGTGTCTCTGGAGGACTGAGGAGACAGTGGTTCTAGTGACCAAAACAAAGTAGTGTTAACTGCCAGCGGCATGAGTAGAAAGGGGAATAAGTTATGGTTAGTGACCTCAGCGACGTGAGTGTAGCTTCAACAGGCATTTATGCTTGTGCTGGCAGTGCTTATGGTCAGAAAGGGAGGTAGCATTTAGCAGCACTTATGGAAGCAGCAGACACTGCTTAGAGGAATTTTCTAGGGTGAAAGGTACTCAGTAAACTGATAGGTAATGATATTTCTATCCTACATCGCTTCCTGTACAGGGGTCATCCTGACCCAGAAGAGGAAGCCACCAGAAGCTCATCTGTAAGCACACTGCTTTAAGATGTGCTTTCCAGTGTGGTTGGACAGCAGTTGCCTGTCCTTTAAGTTTTTGTATTACCCTGCAGAATTTCCTTTTCTGAATGTCATTTAAAAATTATCCCTGAATGATCTGACCCCATTCCTCTTTATAGCTAAATTATTTGCTCAGGTCACTGGACATAATGTGGTAGGATAAGTTTGTTGATTGAATCATAGACTTGTTCTGTCAGTTGTCACAGGTAAAATGATGTACGTACAGAAATGCATACATATGATTTCATTCGGTTGCCTTCTTTTGGTCATTTGAATTCCAAATATATTCTGAACAACAGCAGGAACACTAGCTGAGTCAGTGTCACCTTTTTTGCCAATCTAAGCTCCGTAATACCTTGCATTTGGAACCCAGTCAGTCATACAGCCACATCTGCAGCACATAAACACAATTACTGCACCCGGGCCTTTTAGAACACCTCATTCCAGTTAGAAATTATCACCAAAAACACTGAAGTAAGTCATGCTATTTTCATCAAAGTTGAAAACACATATTTTAAAAATTGGCTACGCTGTGAGCGACGTGACTGTGTGTAAGTATCTGGGTACAGTGATATCATTCATACATATTTTATGTTTCAGCCCTGAATGGCTGAATTGCTGACAATACGCCAACCAAAACAGCCATTACATTATTAAAAGAAAAATGTGTCACATTGAAAAGTATAGGCAGGACCTTTCAGGACCTGCTGCACCACCCCACCACAGAACCCTTAAAGATGCTCCTGCATTTTCATAAAATTCTCTTATAATTTCATGAATATTTACCAATTAAGATTGTATCAACTGATGTTGGACTATAAAAATGAAATTTTATTAGACTACAATTTAGCAAATGGAGATGCAATCAGCTGAATATATATATATATATATATATAGTAGAATCATATAAAATATAAAATGTGTTTATCCCCCATGTGTGAGCTTGTCTAGTGTTGGCCAATCTTTCCTCCTCTGTAGTTGTCCACTATTACAGCTGGCCTTCTGACTGTGGATTACATCACATTATCATTTAGGCCTCTTAGGAGAGGCTCATCTTCCAGGCAACCTTAGCAGAGCTTACAAGTTTTATGGTGTCCCCATATTTTGCAGTTGGATGTTTTTAATACAGCAGTCCAGATTAAATGTTCTGTTCAAAAGAGCAATGCTCGTTCTTTAAGGAATCAAGCGTGAAGTGTTCTTACCCGTTTCACCACCTACTGGACAATTTACGCAATTCACCACCTTAACCTAGCTCTTTACCCTCACTAAATAAACAGTATCTCTCTGAAAGCTACATGTGTCGTCATACTAATGTAATCGTATGGACCTTTGAGCAGCTCCATTCTTCTGCACACCTGCACTTCATTTACTCTGTAACATGTAGGACTGTGTCCAGCTCCTGAAGGCCCGCAGAGAGGTATGTTTAGAGGTTGGGTTCAATAGATGAGTTTTAGTCTAAGGAGAGCGGGTAGAATTCAACAGTGAGTGTGTCCTGCCAAACCGAAGGAGATATTGCCTGTCATTAGGTTTGACAGATGAAGGCCCGCATCCCCATCCCTCCAAACTCCCCATGAATCCAATGCCTTCCAATCACCTCAGACCAACCGCTGACTATAAGACAAACAGCGGAAGGTGAGGATCAACAAGATCGTGCAATGAGCACTGCCTGTCTCATCACATTAGCTTCCAAAGTGAACAATGGTGTCTGATAGCTCTAAAGGTTTACAGCTGTTTCCCCTGTCAGAACGTCTCCTGTGACTTTTTGGGGGGTGGGAAGTGGGGGAGAAGAGTAGAAGAAAATGCTTTGTTAATGGGGGCAGGAAGGAAGAGGGGCTGTCTTTGATTTTAACCATTGGAGCCAATTTCAGTTGCAGTTTACTAAAACAGTGACAGTTGGAAATCCCACCCCCAAAGCTTAATCCTGACTAACCACCCTCTCTCCCAGAGCAGTCACATATTCATTTTCTCCTAAGTCTGCTGCTGTGACACACGTCAGAAGTTTTCTGTATCAACATAATGGGACCCTTTAGCCATCAGTCATGAGTTAAAATACTGGCAGTGCTGTCGTCAGCTGTGTAGCGGTTGTGAAGGCCCCAGACATTGACAGCTTAAACGTAAAGCACTTATGGACTGGAAGCTGTTGCTCTTGGAGCAGTTCCTATTCGGATAGAACAAAGGGCAGGAAAAAAAGCAAGTAACTGAATGATCTGTTTTAAATCTTAGATTGTGTTTTAAAATCTATACTTCATTTCAACATTGAGAGGTTCTTTTAATGGCTTGTATCTGATACTGAATGATGGGAAAGAAAATGGACTGATATTTACCTGAACGCAACACACACACACACGCACGCACGCACGCACACACCAGTTCCACCCCCAGTTTTTCTTTTCATGCCATTGTTCAAATTTGGTCAGATTTGTACTGTGTCACTGTAAGAAAATTACACACTCTCACAAAAGAGAGAATACTTAAAAAATACATTATAGCCATGAGTGGTTCAAGATGAAAAGATCTCTGATGTTTTTTTTTTTACTAATAATACCATAGGTTTTCCATTGGCTGGAACTGCCGTGCTTCATTATTGCCTTTAAAGTGATATTGTTGCCTTGTGCATCCAGGCCCAAAACGGGCCATTGTCGTATTTGCCTTAAGTCTCACAAAATTGTCGTGGATTTTTGTAGCATGTGTTTGATGTCCTGGTTTTGGGTCATTCTGTAAGCAGTATTTGACCATGAACTGCAATTTACTTTGCATAAAAAGATTATGTTTTGGGTACTACAAATACCCCCTACCCAACCACCACCTCCTACCTTTTACGCATGAAACAAAAATTGCACTCTTATTTATAAGGAGTCAAGGAGGGATTCTGTTAGCAGCCAGTTTTGCATTCAGTCTGTGTTTAATGTTAATGCTTTTGGGGCTCTGTGATGTTAATGGTTCAAAGTCACATGCAGAAAAGCATGGTAGCCCACTGGTTTAGCTTTAATGGTGTCACTGCACATTTAGGTACTCGGAAGGGAAATTTATCCAGAATTACCTGCACAGATCAGGCAAACAAAAAACATTTCCCACCAAAGGGTATAAATGCCCTTAAAAATCCTAAATGCCCAAGAACCAGTTTGGATTCTTCTGGCTCTGGGCAAAAATAACTGGCTGTCTGAGGCAACGGACAATGATTAAAGTGATGTGACGTGCAAATGAAATTCATCACATCTGCTGACATTAACCCACCGCTGCCCCTCAGTTTCTGTCATGTAAACATCTGACCCGAGCAGGTGTTTACCATAATGTGCACAGAGAAGGGGTTCCTCTGCTAACCAAGCACAGCTTGCTCTGACCAGGGAGCGACCAGCATCAAGGCCATGACTGGGGCTTTTGCCCTTGGCATGGGACATCTGGCAAGGGTGTTCATGAGAATGCACGTCCTTCAAGGGGGAGCTGTCAAAACGACAAGACACGAACAATCCCCTGCCACACTCTGATGAGGACAACATCCTCTTTTAGACTTGGCATGGCTCCAGTTTCTACAATCCTACATATGCTCTTATTTCACATCACAAAATTCATACGATCAGTGCTCACATTATTGTTTCAGCATGGATAGCTTCAGCTGTGCCTGAGTGCAGCGGCTAGAGAGAACCTTATGCTTTATGGTCGGTTTTGCTTTTTTTGCAGAAAGGAGGGATTTATTTTTTGAGCTGGCTATAGGCAGTCTGTGGTTTACTGGACTTTTCCTCTTCTCCAAGCCTCCAGCCAACAAAGCCCCAAGTCCCCCCTTAAAACCACATAATCTATAGCATTTTATGAACGTAAATATTTCTTTCTTGCAGATTATGGCCCGTTATTGCTGATGTAAGATTACACTTGGCAAGAGTCATTCCACATCAGAGTAATGCTCCTTTGGAGCTTGTCAGATCTCTCCTTCACCCACAGCATGTGAGTCAGGACATCCCACCATCACCTCCCATCACTTTGTCTGCACAGCACGTGTATGATGCTGTGTGCAATTCGCCATATCTCACAACAATCTTCGGTTCTGCGGCCTGCTTTATGTTTCTCAAGAGCAAGTTTTTAGAGGCAGACAGTGAACAGGTAACTCCCTCATAAGCCCTGCTTCGAAGAGAGGAACGTTGTTGACTGTCAGAAGAGGACTTCAGATGCAGCACTGCTGTTAAGGTGTCACCCTGTTTGCCTACCTGAGTCCTGTTGATCCCTCATCTGTTTTCTCACAGTTCAGTGGGCTATAATACACAGTTTGTGGAATAAAATACCCTCTCTGCACTAATACAAGACATCATCTGCAAAGCCTGATTTTAAGCCAGTCTTCTTGAAGCTATTCTTCTCCTTCAAACTAACCAAAGGCCAGATTTCTATAGTACAGCTCAAAGGAGACAGAAGCAGTGCAGAGGGCCTCATACAGCAGGCAACTGAAAGCTGGTTTACAGTTGAATGTGTAGAATGGCCTAGCAAGAATGGCTCCCTGACTCCCAAACCCTACATGTTCTACTAACTGTGATTCTTGCCCTACAGGTTCTATACTTTCTGAACATTTCATACCATTTGCTGTTGAGTCAAAATGAGACCTGCATAAAAAAAAGGTCAGTACACAAAATGCATGGGTCATACTGTTAGCGTAAATAATCATTTTCAGGGGCTAAAGGGGTTAATCAAAGGTTAAAAAGTATGGAACAGTTGAACACTGACAACAAGCAGGGCACAGATATGTGGTTCATTTGCAACTGTAAAGAAGTAATTTTTGAAAAAACATTATTATAAAATCAGAACATGTATGTCAATAATGGTGAGATTAGATTTTTTTTTCAGTTCTGTTCAAATCCCACGAGTGCCTACGAAAACACAGTCTGTGTGATGAGCAGGACGTCAGCTCACAGAGGATTCACAGGCAGCTCGCGTGGCCTGCCATGACATGGGTACTCTACTGAGGCTCACTGAAGCACACCGTGCTGTCTTGCTCACACTGCAACTCCAGCAGCACGGCTGTCCAGGGGCACCCCAACAGCGGCGCCCGCGCCCCCCCCCCCCCCCGAGCCCACCACTGTGTCTCGTTCCTATGCCTGCCCTTCCTGTCCCCCACGCTCTTCTGCTTCAGTGCATGCTCCTGCCATGATTTACACATACCTGCAAAGCAATACTCTCACGCTTGTAAAAAAAAGAGTAAAGTTAATATTTAATCTGTGCATGTTTTCTTTATTTATTTATTTGTTCATTTATTTATTTTTGACCTGGTTTGGGTATGGACGAATGGCTGCACAGTAAGGCTTGCAGTGTTAATTTAACACTGAGAGTGTCAACATGGGTCCACATTTAAATGAACGCCGGCTTTGCTATGTGCCAGTCCTTGTGATTGTACCTCATGCTAACTGAATCCGGGCTCTTCTAGTGGAGCGTGCAAAAATTCACCTCTGGAGGTTGCCAACATGCTCTCTTTGGTGTGCAGAGTGGCGTGAGTCACACGCGGCATGCGCCTTTGTGTGTGAACACGAGTCGCAGCCGCAAACCAGGAGAGAGCGGAGGTGCTGGATCTGAATGCACTGAGACGGCTTATTTGCAAATGGGAATGCGACATATCGCATTCAACAAACACTGAGCCAGGCACAATTCATGGCCCTCGGCTATGCTTTCTAAAACCAACAGAGTCATGAGATTCTATTATTAGATCAGCCCCCTAAGACGATAAGCATGTCTTTCCTTTCTACCTTTCAGGCAGTTTTTTTCTGTTTGTTGTTGTCAGGATGTTTGTTTTTTTTTTTTTGTTTTGTTTTGCGAGTTACATGAAAAGAAATAGGACACCCAACACAACAAGCTAAAGAAGGAGGGCACCGGCTCGTTTTGCATATGTGACTCCATTTGCCTGGCAAAGCAAACGAAGGGTGTGAGCTCAGCGCTCTGGCCACGATGCGAAACTGCAACTGCTGCGTGAGTCCGATGCCTAATGAGCAGAGGGTCTTCACTGATTTTTGCGCACTATTTCATGTTATATTTAATGCGCAAAGGAAAAAACTTCAAACGTTGTAAGTTCGGCAGCCGCCGATTCTGTGCAGACTGAAGCATGCATTTGTGCTGTAATGGGCTTGTGTTTCATTATTCAGCAGGGAATGCATGATTTCCCTGTGTACAGAATTTGTATTCATAGAATTATCACTGTTGTACAGCAGCTTAAATTTCATTCTACTTCAGACATTTTACTTGACCTGTTCCAGGCCCTGTTTGTTTTTTTCAACTTGACATCTTTAAAGCTTTTGTTTAATTCGATGCCCCCACCTATTCCCCCATTCTGCAGGTGAGAATCCCTTTATGTGAGAGGTAGGAGTCCTGCCGTATCGGATTCATCATGAGCGTGATGCTCTGTCACCCTCCACTGCCGCTTGTTAGCGATTAAAACGCTTTGAGCAGCCTCCTAAGCAGCACGGACAACGTTCAGATGCGCTGCCGCTGATTGCAATCAGATAGGCTGGAGGGAGATGACTGTGTCTTCAAGTGGAACTGAGTGAGGAGGGGAAAGGCTCTGAGAGCTAGAGTGGGTGGTACAAGGAACAGTGTGTGGTGTGTGTATGTGTGGGGGGGAGGCTGATTGCTCATTAGCCTCAGTATAGTACTTCAGCCCTGACACAGGCACTTTTTGGTATGGACCAAGGGTGTCCGTGGATAATACCCTTGTTGGACACAGATGGCAGCATTTTGCAGAGGTGGTGGAACATGGAATTCATGCATTGCTCCACTATTACATGCCACTGGGTAAAAATATTGTTGCTTATCATTTGAACTGCTGGATAAAATACCATTGTAATGGGTCTGCAGGGAGGACCTTGCATGTAGGTTTCATTTTGGCACATGTTAATAGATACAGAGCCCTATAGGACCTCACCTGGATAAACAGGCTGTTGGGAAAACACTTCCACCCATAAAAAACAGTCTTTTTCATCATTTCAGCAAATTTCCCTGCATTTTGTACCTCTCTGAGTATAGATATAGATGAAATCAAGAGGTGACATTCTGTGACTCAAAAACTGAAAGGAATTAATAGGTATTAACAGCTTGTTACACTTACACAGTGAGAAAACTGGCGCCCCCTGGAGGCTTGGGGACTGCTGTACAGGGGTCCCTATCCACCATTCATCCAAAATACTTGTTCCATTTGTCAGAGAGAATGGTGGCAATGGAGACTATATGAGGATCGTGAGTGTAAGCATGAACAAGGACTGGCTTTGCCAGGAAAAGGGGGAGGGAGAAGTGGGGGTGGCAAAGTAAGCTGCATTTGAAGTGCTGAATAATTCTGTCTCTGTGGAGAGGGAAGCAAAATCCACCTGGCTTTAATTTGACTGTCAGCTCTCAGATAAGAAAGCTTGTTGCCTTTACTATGAAAGTACTAAATGAGGGAGGGTGAATGGAAGAGAGAAAGAGAGAGAGAGAGTGAGAGAGAGAGAGAGAAAGAGAGAAAAATTGTCAGTTCTCCCAGTGACCTTAGCTGGAGAAACTCAATCAGGGTTCACCAGACTGCCTTCTTTTCCCCACTATTCTTGTCACTTTTCCACGGAGAGGCATGCCAGAATATGATGAAAGACTGGCACGAGTGGCTCTGACACGACATTCGACACCGTCAACTTGAAATCCATTCCCCTGTCACAGACACACTGCCTCTTGGGGTAAATTGCTGTAATTTGTGTTATGCCTTTCAAAGCAGGCAGAGGAAAGGCCTTCTGCTGCAGGGTGATCATTTTATGACTGGAGCTTGAAGCTTAACCAATTCGGATTAACTGTGAAAAATATTCAGGTACAGACTTTTTTTTGTAACTCGCATATGAATTTCAGCATGAACTTCCCACACTCTTGAGCTTTCATGTGCCTTTATATATGAAATAAACTTTTTCACCCTGTCAACAGGTATTTCCACCTTTCATAACATGATATTTCACTGCACATCTGTCTATGTATCTGCTGGTTTCATATATTGTATGAGTTTAAATAATGTTAAGGAAATTTTTTCTTCAAAGGAAAGTTTTAAATCATTGATATACTATATCAGGAAGCTTGTATTGTACTCTATGTCCAAATGTTGAAATTAAATGTTGTACTGTTTATTTTGCTACATTGCTGCTTATTTTACTACTGTTATAAATGTAATATTGTGTTCAGTCGGCATCAAGTCAACCGCTTTTTTAAAAAGTACATGCAGTTTTGTCCAATACATACACATGCATAGACACCAATAGCCAATCCCAGTTGGCATGTGGAAGTCTCCTGGTTCCACGTGTTCCTCAGTAAGACACCTAGTGCTAGCTTCTAGTTCCTTAGCGTTGAAGAGCTGCCCACTGCTCCCCCAGGAAATGGGTTAAATGCAGAGAACCAATTTCCCTGTTACATGTATGTGTTGTAACGTGTATGTTGTCAATGACCATAACAGGTGTTCTTCTATATATTTTTCCTATTGTACTATTTGTGTTGTTACTTTTACTGATGTAATTATGCTGTGGACTTTGCCCAAGTGTAAGTAAATGAAGCATCTTTTTAAAACTTATTGCAGTATTTTCTTAATTCTAGTATGCCAACATTACATTCATAGCCTTCACACCTGTTCCTACCCTAGTGGTTCCCATTTCCTTGGCAGTTTTCTCCTAAAGCCAAAACACCTGGACAAAGTTATTACATTTTGAGGGGACTAACATTCCTGTATGCATTCATCATCTTGGGAAAGGCTGTAACTGTTGTGTAAACCTGGACTATACAGGTGGCTTTGGGAAATGAACATGTAAAATCAGGTGTATTACTCCAACAGTTTATCAGCATACAGTAGTCTTGAGTGGGTGGCATAATGGTTAAATAAGTGTACACTGTAAAGTATAAGGAGGGACTCTGCTACTGTTGTTACAGGTGCTCTTGTTAAACCTCAATAGATATACAACACCATAAAGGAACACATAACTGTGAGCTATGTAAGGTAGCATTGATTAGCGAATGCTAAGTGACCTGGTACTGTACTGAAGTGATGAAATTACTGTGATGTCTTATACAAGCATACCTGCATTAGCCTGTGTATGTAACACTGCAGTGGTGACTGCCAGTAGTATCCATTCTAATTGACACTGTTGAGTGACAGAGATTAAAACAAAGCTTTGTGGACAGTCTTCAACATAGTCTGTAATGCCTTGATCCATCAATGAGATGGCTATATATACACAGAACATTCAAAAAATGACATGTCACCTCTTTGATCAGCAAAACTAAGTTCAAATTAATCTTTGTTAGCAGTCTGTGAAACGTGAGGCAGCAAATTTGGTTATGTTGAATTTACAAAATAATACAATTTTGTCCAAATTTAACTAATTTCTGTGAAACCAGCTGACATAAACTCCACCATTTCAATTTTTTGTGTATACGTGACATTGACGTAAAACGTGAGTACAAGAGATTTCTAACCAGTCCTTTAACTCCAGATTCTCAACCAGTAAACCAATTGTTGCCTAATATGTTATGACTCATTTTGACTCCAGTAAAAAATAATAATAAAATTTATATTTATTATTTTAAGTATAATATGTAGCGTACAGTAGGACGTTGTGCGGAAGGACGTTAAGTGATGTATTTCTCCATATATACGAGGGAAATGTTATTTAGCGCTTAGAAACCTCGGTAGACAATTATGTATAAATTGGTCTCTAAAGGTTAAACATTTTCATTTGTTAAATGATAAAACGCGTTACTAAGCAATTGCTTTCAATTAACATTGAAAGTAAGAAAACTATGAAAGTTGACTTTTGATTAACGTCAACGTCATTTCCCAATATTATAATGTAGCTTATTTACCTGTGACACTGGAATAAAATTTAATTATTAACTGTTTTTTCGATTTTTATGACTCTTTGATGTTTTGTAACGCGTAGTTTGTCTGAGATCAAAATAGTTTGATCAAATCTTCCAGTCTGGCTTTTACACAGTGTAAAATAACATTTAGTTCCTTCCACCTTCCAGAGTGCGTGAACGTTTTTACATTACTTGATCAAACGAACATGTGTATTGGACATTTTTGGGAAACTATATTATTCCTCGGGGAGAAAATACAATTTGGATAAAAAGTATTTTAATGGAACGGCATGAATGAAACAAAAGCTGAAATAAAATGTTCAAAATAAACTGAATATTGCAAAACGTACACAAAGTATGCTACATCAAAACACTACAAACGTAACAAATGAATTACTTCACAACCCTAATAACGATAGAAAAAGCAGAAATCTTAACCGTTATTGTCACCAGTGAATTAACTGTGTAACAATGCTATATAAGTCTATGAAGATTCTAGGTCGTCCAGCTGAGGTTGTCTGGAAGTTTAGTCAGTCAGCTGGACTTCTTTCTCGTTTATGCAGAAACGCGTAAACGCTGAATAAACGAGAAAGAAGTCCGGCTGACATGACTAAACTTCCAGATAATGGTACATAAGCTTAGTATCTTAGGTTTATGGTTTTGGTACTACTAAAATTGTCATTGTAATATTATGTAGCCCATTGTTTTCGTGTAACTGTCACTCGTGAATAAGGTGACTTAAAATCACTTTAAGCAGAAGTGCAGTACTCACTGAACATCTGCTCAAAGCTTTTTATTACCTATAAGGAACGCTTAGCATTAATTGTACTTACGTTTCATGGTAGGTGATGAGATCACTGAACGTGTGGAGGACCACGTTTAGAATAAGAATATTATTTAGAAAAACGCTGATAGGTTATATATTAAGCAGATACATCTTAATTATACTGTGATCGTTCAACCCACATATTGCTTAAACTAAAACTGCATGCAAACATCCAAACGTTCTCTTACTGATTACAGAATAACCAGCGCATCTCTGGGAAAACGGAATCTTCAACGAATTCCCTGCATGTATACATTTAAATTTTAAAGCGACAAACTAGGTGACTGGGTCACTCCCCTTTCATGGCCACTACCTAGCCCATAACTGTCAACTGTGCATCCTCACTTCCAATTCTTTTATTCACGCGTGTCCATAATTTTTAAAAAAACACACTCAACGGTCGTCTCGAAAACGTGAATAAGTTTTCAACGTTCGTTTGGTCCTGAGCACAAAAGCAAACGTGCATGTGGGCGGTCACAGGGAGCCCGTTGTCCCACCCACGTCTTTTGCTGATTGGCTTCGACGTGGTGGGCGGTGTGATCCGAGTACCACATGGAGTCTCCCTCTCGACGTGTCAGTGGAATCACGCTCCTCTGGACTTACTGAGTGATGCTGTTTTACCAGCGCACAGCCAAGTTAATACTTATCTCCCGTTTGAATGAGTGACAGTAGATCTGTCTCTTTGCATGCAAAATAACTTATTCCTTACTGTGAATTCAGAAAACAGTCGTTTCCTTTATTTATACACTACTTTGTTAAAAATCTAAAATATTAATGAAAAGAGGAAGTTTTTACACCGGAGTTTATAGCTACGTGAACTGAAAGAAATATGAAGGAGCGTGGGGTGGCTTTAAACTTCGCAGCATCGTCGGGTGTGCTTATGGTTTTGACTATTATTTCATCTTCCTTCGCGAAAGCTCAATTTACGGTTCATCGTGGATATGTTTCTGAGAACGCTCCGTCGGCGACTCCAGTAGATGGGGTGTTCATACCCATTATAGAGGAATGCCGTTATTCCTTGCATGAACCGTTGACCGTCGCCGTGTTAGAAGGAGAACAAGCATCGGATTTCCGAATTATATACTCACTTGAAGAAGGTCACCTATCGCTGAAAACAACAAAAACTTTAGACAGAGAATTAAAGCCAGCTTACGTGTTTACAGTGTTGGCTCCTGGCTGTTTGACTAGCCCCGTTTTAATAGAAATTAAAGTTCTCGATCTGAACGACAATATACCTCAGTTCATCCACGCAAATGAAACCATAGAAGTTGATGAACTCACTCCAGTAGGATCTGAACTAACTCGCTTATACGCACTAGACAGAGACGAGGGGAGAAACGGGAAAATCACTTATCATGCATACCACAGCAACGACAATATATTTGTTGTTCCTAAAACTGGACAAGTGATGCTCGTTCGGTCTTTAAAAGGCGCAAATAACATTACCGTCCATGTTTTTGCGAAGGACGCCGGAGACACGGCGCTAGAAAGCAAACCCTTTGAGCTACGAATAAAGGTTGGGGGGCTCCTGAAGTCTAAATTAAGGAAACCAAGAGCAGTTTCCGAGGAGCTGTTGTATACTGTAACAGTTTCTGAAGATATGAAAGTGGGAGAAATGATTTTTACAGTCCCTGACAGCAGGTTTGAGAAGAAGTTGTTCGAAGTGATCTCCGATGCGAGCTCCCCTGTCCAGATTGAGAGAGACTCGGGTCGGCTCTATTTAGCGCAAAAACCGAAGAGCGGCACGGACGTGACGATAAAAATTCAAAACCTCAGAGGTAAGACCGAGTTTTTGTTTTGTGTTGCCAAGTGGGATAGAAAATTAAAAACTAACAATAGCAATCTTTCTCCCGTATATAAAGATTGACATCAACACTTTGCACGGACCCCCGAATTTTCAGTAAAAAATGATAAATTCAGTGCCCGGATTGATTGTGAAAACCGCAGTTTTATCCCAATGTCTTATTCTGAGGAAATACATTTTCACCAATACATGTAATTGTGCACTTTAAATCTTTGAATGACCTGATGCATTTTAATCACTTGCACACTCTGACTTTGGACGCAAGGGGCGCGACATAGGGACGGGTTTGATACGCGCAATATGAATTTGGAGCTTATGGTTTAGAAAAAAAAGTTAAAAGGTACCCTATCTTAAAAACAAAAACCAAACAGGATGCAGTATGTAAGGTTAATGGTTTTTAACTGGAGACAACGGAAACGCCTAATTAATACAGTTTCTGAAAACGAAATAACGATTTACACGATTACGTAGTCACTTGTTGTTCCTCTAAAATTGGTACAACTGGCAATTAATGTGTGGGCTGTGAAGATGCAGTAGTACAAGACAATGTCTTTTTAAAACATTTACAGCGATGTTTTGGGGACAAGTGATTTAAATTAACACCGGTTTAAATAAAAACACTGTTGGTCGTTGATGCCATTGTTTCGGGCTTCAACTTTGATGAAATTTCAGTGAAAATCAGGTGGTCTTAACAACTGCTGTGGACCAGAGTGCTGTTCAATACAGGGGTGTCTTAGCTGAAACTCATTGTCAACATACACACTAAACGATCTAAAAATTCGTTAAGAATTCAATGTTTTTATGGAATTGATGTGGGTTTTATTCTCACCGTATAAACAAATACTGTTATGCGGTGTTAGGCTATACAGCAAAATGTGTTTTAACCATCAGTTGTGACTATCTGCAGCCTAAATTGCTACATGCTATGTAGCGCATAAACGACACCAGTCAAGAGCACCCTGATGTCATAAAATTCATACCTCTAATTCTCAGCCGAGTGAAAAACGTCCGTTGCACACTTCAGTAATTGTATGAGGCAATTCAGCTTCAAGATCTTTTGTGGCTTATGTTCAAATTTATTTTACATGTACCAGTTTTGGGGGGGGGTTAGTTTTTAAATGCCTCAAATATTTATTAGGTATAATAAAAGCATATTGCAGGAGGTGTTATCAGGAGGCTTT
>JABJVR010000106.1:3671358-3686870 GCA_025773905.1 Chitala chitala | reverse complement strand
CCCCCCCCCCCCCCCCCCCCCCCCCCCCCCCCCCCCCCCCCCCCCCCCCCCGCCCCCCCACCGTTTAACTGCCTCAAATATTTATTAGGACTAATAAGCGCATATGGCAGGAGGTCTTAGCAGGAGGCTTTAATGGGTTAGTCCAAGCTGTTCAAACAGTTTTAAGATGGGTGTTTTTCACACGTTGTCAATGCCCTGTTTTCATGTTGCTTACACGTCGCTGTCGCACCAATGGGCGATGTTTGCTGTCGGCGGGTGAGCAATTACTATGCATAAGACCGGAGTGTGCGGTCAGTTTTCTTTCGTACAAATCCACTTAACTTTGCTGTCTGTCACGCAGTGCAATCGGCAAGCGTTGCTTGTTAGCATTTTATCATGGTGTACCTTCGATCCATTTGCTGAGCTCCCCAAAGACTTCATCCAATTATATCAAATTTTAAACTGATAACAGTAATATACAGTACCTAAATGAACGAGTTAATGAAAATACACACTTTCACGACCCCAATTTCACTGTGTTGTTTACTTCCTTCTGCTTAAGTACTTGACCAAAGAGCGCTGCAGTATACCGAAGAGTTCACAGTAAATTAAAAATTGTCGAGAACAAGTCAAGCATGAGTGATCTTTTGGGAAAGCCAGTAATACAGAGCATATGCACATTTTGCGGTAAATCAGCAAGTAGGGGAATTGAATACTTGCATCGGATTTCGTGTTTCCTTACGAAATATAGTATACTCAGTCTGTTTGTTTAAAGTAATTTGTGATATTTACTAACCGGGAAATTTAATGACAGTGCATATGGTGCAAGTCCGGTGTCGTGATTCTAAACAAATCTTAGTAGGAACATTTGCTTATTTGTGTAAGGTTTCTTGTAACTACGCTAGTTTTTTTACGTGGAACTTCATCCCTGAAACACGATTTAGCGCCGTCGAAGTCTTGATTGGAGGGCTGGTATAAGATTATGTACGTTAATTAGCGGAACGCAGCTGAGTAGGTCAGTTCCATGCAAGTGAAAATTCCGTAACCGTACAGCCCTTGCACAGTGTTGTTTTAGTAACTTTTCTCACGAAGTACACGGGCGTCACGCTGGCTTATACAAAATAATGAACAGTATTTATACCCACGTCAAATAAACAAACGGGTACTGTAAGAAATAAATAATTTCCTGCCTTGTTCTGAGTCACCATTACTATTACCTTCCCAAGCAGGTTTTTTATGGCCTTTGTTGTTTTGCTGGGTTAAATTTGATATGGTGGTAATATTTTGCCACTGGGAAGCTATTTCCAATTCTCTAGAACAGAGGAACAGCAGAGTGAGACCTGATGCAGTCCAATTCCCTCTGCGCAGCTATGGGCATTTACTTGGATGCAAACCTAAAGAGGCTGAGTGGTGTGTCCCAGGTGGCAATGGGAGATTAAATGTGAAGCCTCTGTTTTCCCAAGTGTGAGTTGCTGCCCTGGGATTTCACAGTGAGTGGATCCTGTTGTCTTAAAACTTTGGACCTGACTTAAATTTTTGGAACCTGTCACTAAAAACAAAACAAACAAACAAAAAAAGCCAATTATAAACAGCAGTTGATTTTTCGTCTGTGGGGCCCACTGTTGCGTCTCTACTGCCCATAAGGAGACACGCTGTTCATGCAACCAGGGAAAGGGAGTTAAAATGGTGGTCTTCAGGGAGATAATTACTCCTGAAATGATAGAGTAGCCCCTCACTGGCACATTCATTTTGAACATTTAGAAGAACGGTGTCTATTTTCACTCATTCACATGAGTACATTGGATGTGCGTGTGTGTTGGGGGGGGGGAGGATGCATCTTTTCTTGTAGTTTTCCCTTCCTTTGTTTCTGATTTCTGTTAAATAACAAATTTAAAGTACTATCTCTACAGAAGCAGGACATATTCACAGTTACTGGGTTGAATTTATGAACGTACATGGTCTCATTTCACTAGTGGATAATAACAGTTTAAGCTTTGAGTAAATGTTGAAGCTTTTCCATTTTTGCTGCCACATTGTGGTTAATCCACTCAGTAGAATGGGCATAGATACACAAATTGTTAGTTTGCTTTCATGACTGGTAGTGTGTGCATGTTTGTGTGTGTGTGTGTGTGTGTGTGCACGCGAGCAAGTGTTGCATGTATAAAACCCGTGACGAGCTTTATCATACACGTAGATTCATTTAAACGCCCACTGAATGGTGAGCAACTAATATGAGATAACAGCAGATTCAGATATTTGCTGAAATTATCATGTCACTCTCTCTCTTTTTCAAACACACACACACACACAGCGGGACATTCTGTGTCCTGAAATGTTACAAAGTCATCCATCTGTATGCTTGTGTGTGTGTGTGTGTGTGTGTGTGCGCGCGCGCGCACACCTGTGTATGTTTGACGCCTCAGGGCCCATCTCTAATCCTTCCAAAGATGATCCCTTTGGTGTCACCATTGGCGTGGTAAACACTAATAATGCCTCATGTGTTGTACGTAAGGAGCATCCCCTCCTTGCCCAAACAACTGCTTATTCTCCCCTTAAGGGGTGGAGGCACCCACAAAAGTTTGGAAACTAGCCAAAAAATACCCAACTTAATTTTTCTTGGAACATAGACAATGTTCTGCATTAAGTGCCTGTAAGGGGGGGGGAGAGAGAGAAAAATGAACACATATAAAGAAAAGAGAGTGATAGTGTGAGACAGAGCGATCAAGAGAAAGTGGTAAGAATGAAAATCTGAGGGATAAAGAGCGGGAAGAAACAGAATTGGGGAAAAAGAAGAGTGTTTTGCTAGGTTGTTGCTAAGATCCTGCTTGTGTCTGCAGGAGGGTATAGTAACATGGCAGCAGATCAGCAACTGATTCTGTGTTAATATCACTGGTCGTGCCTGAACAACAGTGTCCTGCTTCATCTAAGCCAGTGATTGTCAAAGTGTGCTCTGTGGACCACTGGATGCCCATAAACACAAGACAAGACGTTAACAGGCTGACAAGTGATATTTCTGAAAACATGTCTACACTATTTAGATCATAGCTGATAACGTTAGAGCTGTGGATATTTTCAAATGATGTTGTATTATTAATAAAAATTTTTACATTTCATTTCATATATTCTTATTTTTAGTAGATTAAAAGGTCATTATTCATAGACGTAGGCATAGCATAACCATAGGTAGTCCACTGTGACTTGATTTTAGTATAGAACGTTGAGAGGTACCGCTTTAAAGTTTACAGTGTTAAGGACTGGGTATCAGAGTCCTCACATAAAAGATGCCTCTCCTGTGCACCAGGGGGTGCTCTTTTGCAGACAGGTCCTGTTTTTGAAGTCTTATCCTTTTCCCATGTCTGTTTTTCATCCTCTAATGTTCATGGAGCTAGTATTTCTGTGCTTCAACTCAGGTCAAGAATGTCCTGTTAATATGGGACTTTACTAAAGGTACTCTAGTTGGAAGAAAGAATACTCTGTACATGCTCTTTAATGTTCCCAAAGAGACCCGTGATGTGATAAACTTTAGATTTATATCACAAGTTGAATTTTGTGATTGTGGCATCATTTTATCAAAGGATCAAGAAAATTAGGAGCTAAGATGCCCTAAATTACCTTGAGTGTCCATTGCATGTGACAACAACAAGTAATACTTGTTTACTCTGATTTCACTAATATTACCCCTTTCTGAAATGGGCAGATAGTAAAATTGCTGTGCAAATAGCTAAGGAATTGGAATGAAGGATTTTTTTAAATTTCAAACAGAGGCAAGTGGGATGAGTTTTTACTAGGAATTAAGGATAAACTTTGGTGTTCCATTACAGTTGATTAACTTCTGACTTTATATACATTCAATACAAAATTTAATATAAAATGTTCTGAATAAAACTGACAGGTGATGTCCTGAAGGTTAAAAGGTTAATTACTGTGCCAACAACTAGTATAAATCTGACCCATTCCATCCAAAGCTGTTCTTACTAAAACAACAACATATTTACCATACTTACATGTAAAGAGAAGCACAGAACACTGGCTGCCATAAGCTAAGAGCATGCAGACATTTCCTCCATTTGACCTTTGAATCTGTAGGCCTCTGCTGATTGGCCAAGGAAAAGAAGGTGGAATAAGAATGAATGTGTGCATGCGATAAGAGCATGCTTCATGGTACAGGTGTGGACATTACAGATAGCCAAGCTTTATGCTGGTATGGAAATAACCAAACTGAAAGCATAAATGGGGAAATGTGTTTTATATGCATTCTTCTTTTGTCTTGAGTGCTGCCTCAGGATAATGGCAGAACTTGAGGGCTAGAATCTTATGGACCCACAGTGTGGTGTGAATTCCCTCAGGTGTATTTACCCATTCCAAGAAGCAGTTCTGGATGTTCTAAACTATCTGTCTTCTACCCATGGTACACTGTCTTGATTTGAGAGGCCAGGGACCCTCAGGGGAGGTATGTTCTAGGCCATGCCCACAGCTACTAGGCTTGCTACACTGTGTCCGATGAAGGTAAAGTGGAATTAATAATGAATACAGTGAAGCGGAATAATTGCTATACTTCATAAGATTGGTACACAAAGTGACTGAGCAGGGTAATGTGGGTTTTGCTCTCCATGTCATTTCAGAATGCATCTGTATGTGTATATTTAGTATTAATCCTTCTGTGTCTTTATGAAGAGAAAGAGGGAGAAAAAGAAAAAAATGCACATCCTGTCATCAAATTATAATGGTGGAAAAGAACAAGGGCTCAGAAATTTTCTCTGGTTCAGCGCTCTGGAGTGGCTAATTTTGATGACAGCACAATGCTTTGTTTGTGGGCTAAAACTAAGCAGCGTAGATCCATCGCCCCCTCAAACCACCGTAAACTCATCGTTTTCTCACTGTTCGCCACAATTAATGCATCGTCCTCTTTGGTGGCTAGCCAGGGGACTTGCCTGCATTGCAGGCAAACATGGTCAGGCGTTATGCGTGCGTGTGGGTATTAGCAATGGGCACTGCTTTTCACAATTTCACTTTGCCTTCAGCATCGATGGAGTGACACGTGCGTGCTTTGCGTGTGCACGACAAAAGCAAGGGACAGAGGGGAGAAACACTTTGGGATGTGTCATTGTAACAGGGGAGCAGGGGAACCTTTTACATGGTGATGCTGTTAATTATTATCTTTTAAAGTAAGCCCTGCAGGCTTTTTAGGTCACACATAATCAGCCTTTCAGGACCACTGGCTGGCTGGATGCACGGAAAAATACCCCTTTGTAGAGGAAGCGTACTGAGGACGGGGGAGTGGAGGGGGGGGCTTGTTTGCTGTGACCACTTTCAGGTTGACGGGGGCCCTTCTTCAAAAGGCAACGCAGCGAAATTGCTCGCTTGCTGAGAGAAATCTTGCAGTGCTCTTGACAGTGCCCACCACTAACCCCTGCTGTCTTCAGACATGCATACATGTACATGAGCACACCCACCCATCCGTGTCTGTTCCATTATAAACACAGCGGCAGCACATTTCTTTACATGTGACATTTACATAGGGTGGGGGGGGGGCAGTACATTGTCCCAGCCGCTTTGTGTGGGATGGAGAGATATAAAGAAGGAGTGCTCTGTCACACTTCCTGCTCACTCTCCACCAGTGTGCAGCTTTTATTTACTTGTTGTTTGCTTGCACTGTACACAGTGTCTATCTGGTAATTGAACTTCACAGCTCCAGTGCCCCTGTCCTGCTGCTCTGTTATAATAGCTTATTGACAGCATGCTCACATCGGCCCAGGGGAGGGCATTTTAATGATGAAATGGGACAAGGTCATCGGAATCTCCCCTTTGTGGCTGCCCAGTTAACTGTTCATAGTCCACTGTGATGCTGAAGCTGACACCCCCCAACCCCCCGGACACGCAGCTGGCCAAATCTTAATTGTGGAATTTGACACGCTCGCTGGGATTTATTTTAATTCCTGGAGCAAATGGTGTGACTCTTTGAAATCCATCCCCCCTCCCTTTTAAAAACCAGCAATTGGGAATTTTTGTGACAAATTGGTTTATCAAAGCAGACAATTCAGTTTTCATTTTGCTGAAACTTCAGCAAGGCCAACATTTTGGGTTTCACGGTCCTTTTTTGCCATCTTCATTAGAATCTGCCAATAGTTATTGTAATCTATCTGTTTCCATTTTTCAAAAAATCTTTACATTGCAAAAGAAATACTTTTTTTTAGCTGCATTCATATTTCCACATTGGAATCATCGGAATTAATTACGTTTAATTAACAGTTTAAAATTTTCATGGAGGCACACTAACAAAACAACTTTAGAATTCAGAATCAGCTTGCTATGTAACACATTGTCTTGCAGAAAGAAATAAGTGACTTATGCTCGAAATAAATTACTTGATAAATCACAGGCTCTTCTCTTTTTCATACTCAGTGCCAGTTTTCTGTCTCTCTCTTTCATCCGTACCTCATAAACCCAGAGTAGCTTCATGGAATAATGTGTTGGATCTCCTAAAGTTCTTTGACAGTTGAGTTCATTAACATGAGGAAACCCAGTCCAATGACTCCTCCTCATAACAGTTTGATATATGATAACTGGTGTGATAAGCACCCCCACACAAACGCAAACACACACACACACACACACACACACACACACACACGTACACTCACAATCCAGCTCACTTTATGTTGGAGGAAATGAGAGCCATCAACTGCTGTGTTGTGTTGTAGAAGCTCTGGCAGACAGTAATTACAGAGCACACCTCAGAGCTGCCTCACTCATGAGAGCCATTCATCCAGGGCAAAGCAACGGGTGTGAGCACTGAGGCATGGTCGCTGCATGAGATGTAGGACTGTGTGTGTGTGTGTGTGTGTGTGTGTGTGTGTGTGCGCATGTGCACATGCGCGCGTGCGTGTGCATACACATTCTGTTTACCATGCCTTCGGCACTTGGCTAGTGGGACAGGCAAAGATGGATCACTGTTTGTCCAGGTATCTGCCCATTTGGACACTGAAGCGGACGGCAGAGCTGTATATCAGCATGGAAACCGCACGACCATGTTGTCATGAATGACTTAAATCATGTAGCTTAGAAATCAGGCGACACTGCCTGTGTCTGAGCTTATACCTGCACAACTGTGAGAACGCCGCCAAAGTTTCTCCTGCTTGAGGAGCACCAACGCTACCCATGATACATCCCAGCTTGCCTGATGCTGACCTCTTCCCTTCACTGTGCCACCACCATCTCCGCTGAGAATTGCTGGAACGTTTTGCACACATCGCCTGTGCACAGTCAATGAAACCACAAGTGAGGAAAAGCAAAAGCAAAAAGTTGTTTGTGAGGAACACAGGACAGTTTCAGGGCAGCCACAGAGAGATGGAAAATCAATATTATGCGTGCAGTAGCCGTGAAACCCCTCCTGTGCCATTATTGATTTCATGTGGGACTCCAATAAAGCCATAGACAATCATTTGCATATTACTGCACAGCCCTGCGTTTCAAACGCCAACTTCAAAGGGGAAGTAAACTGGCAGAAAAAAGGACCCGTTTAAAGATTTAAAGGCTGCATAAATCAATTAAGCAAATATGCAAAGAGCTCTCTGGTTATGCTCGGCAGAAAATCAACAAACAAATACAGCAAGTTTGAGATTTCACATTCAATTCGGGCTCTTTTTGATAAGTAAGCAAACAACAGTAAGCTGAGTCTTGTTGAGAATAACTGGCCAGTTTACCAAGACCCACCCATCTGTAACATGAGCAACAAACAGGCTTTAAGCCATGTGTACCTCCCGGGGGATTTGCCGAGGGTTTTTCATTCATACCATAGTACATGAGGAAGGACAGAGCAGCCTCTACATTAACCTTGGGTTGGGGTAAGGGTGGATGGAGTTGACGTGAACATGCGTTAAACATGCTGCGTTAATGCTGCCGGGTTGTGGAGTTTGTGGCAGCGAAGAGCTGTTTGTTGTTGTTTTTTGTTCTGGGAGCTCTGCTAAAACAAAGCTGTGTGACATTAAAGCTAAGCACAGTGGACTGATATTGCTTGGAGAGACACTGCTCAGATGGCTGGATTGGGCCTGATGCACCAGTGCACCGGAGCAGTCACTTGTGGTTTAATCCCCCTCATTCCTGGCCTTCTGCTCAAGCCAGAACAGGCTGTTATACCACGATTCTTCATCTTGTTCTTTTTTGAAGACAATAGTAAAAAAAAACGTTAATCATGCTACTTGGGAAAGAATACAGGCAGAGGCCAGAGAGGAATGTCTTTGCTCCATTCTCTGATAGCATTGTGAGAAGGTTCGGACTTTAGAGATGTGATCTTTAGAACTGTCTGGAAGTTGAATCGTGTCAACTGGACTTCTTTCTTCTTGGCAGGAATGTTTCACTGCTTATCCAAGTAGCTTCTTCAGGCTGAAGAAGGCTGAAAAAGCAACTGATGCTGAGGCTGTTTCAGTTACATTCTTAAGAAGAATGCACTTGGTTTTTGTGTTACCTTGTTTAAGTACAATGAATTGGGGCCTGTCTCACAAAGCCAGATTTAAGGGTTAGCTGGCTAAATTCAGGGTTAGATTGCTTTAAATTTGCTTTAGTCTCATGAAAGTAGCTTCCTTTTTAACTGGCTAAGTTGTAACTTACAGTGCATGCCTAACCTGCTTTGTGGCAAATTATGTTCAGGATCAAGGACTGAAAATAGCGGTAGGGCCAATCAGCAGGGCCGTTTCAGATTCATTTTCACATCATACAAATGGCATTGCTGTTTTGTGAAAACCTCATAGATACAGCATGAATTACAAAAATCCACTGTGTTACGGCCTGGCTCGTACTTGACCATACATAAAAATGGGGACACAACAACCAGGTTCAGTTTGTAAAGGTATATACTTTATTAAAGTAAAAATGTAGAAAATGTCTAGGGGAAAAATGAATTAGTGAACAAATGAATGAAGGGTACTAAGAACTTAAACAACAACAGGATTAAAGGATTTGGGGAGATAACAAATACAGGATAGATGTAGGGAAAGACAAGGACAAGAAAACTATGAGGGTAACAAACTTAAACCAACAGTAACTTATAAGTGCTCTGTGCTACCCTTGTGCCCTCTCTCCCCTCAAAGGTGAGAGGTGGTCCTGATATTTGTTTCTAACCCCACTGACAGATGCTCTGAATCATGGTTAATCAACCGCCCCGCCCCCAGACACACCCCTGCCCGTGCACTGACAGTGAAGCTTGAAGGGGCGGGGAGGGAAAGGAACCACAGGGGGTCGTAACAACTGGCTTTCCCTGAATTAGTGTTAAATCAAAGATATAGGATTTCAGAGAATGGTTCCTGGTATTTTTGCCAAATTTTAGAGAAATGTTGAGAATGTATCATCAAAGTCAAGGATGACTTTGCCTCATATTGTATCGCTCCTCATTTTTTATAATTATTTTTGCTATCAGAACATATTTGCATGTGGATGTTGATGCAGAGAAAGACAAGGTGGTTTGGGTTTTTTGTAACATTTTCCCAGTGCTTATAAAATATATTAACACTTTTGTTATATTTCCTGGCCATTACTTAATAAAAGAATGATTTTATGGAATAGCTGGTAAGTGGCTTTATAAAATTGCTATGCAGAATATGTATTTCATTTAAGGTGTTCTTGTACTTCACTGTGTGGACTTCAGTAGGATCACTGAATCTCCTTCAGCTGCAAATACAATATGGAATTATTCTGTCATATATTCTTATATCTATATTACTATGTATCAATGAACTCTGCTTTGAGGTGTCATCACCAAGGTCAGAATACACACCTCCCTGAACCCCCACTATGATGGGCCTCCCCTCTTTGTTGGAGGGAACCATCTTTTCAGATAGAGAGAAGTCCAGTGATGACAGGTCCCCTCCTGTCTTTTTAATGGCACATTGTCATATACTGGAAGTCATGGCAGCCATTAGTAGTAAAGACAGGGACTGATCATTTACCAATTTCCAAGACAGTAGAGAATGCTACCACAAAAATGTAATATAAGGAAGTTTTGTCTCTTGAAATATGTTAATCCAATTTGTCAAGGGATCTGAAAATTACGGTCTGTTCAGGTGTGAACAACTTTTTAACTTTTGTGGGTAAAAGAACCTGACCTATTGGTTTATGTATTACAAAAAAAACTATTGCAAGAAAGGTATAGGAAATGCATTAATTTAGTTAATAGAGATGGGAATTTAAAATCTTATGCTGAGCCATGGTAGATGGCTACCATAAAAAAGGTAGTGAATTTAGTCCTAATGTTGCTGAAGGTGGTTGGCACAAATGCACAATCTGCAAATTATAGTCAATGTATTAAATCTAAGAAAAATGTTCAGGTGATTTTAATCTAAAATTTTTAAAAGAAATTCAAAGTTTTCATTTAACACTGAGTTATCTCAAAACTGAGTTACGATAATGTAATAGATGTGATGTACTGTCAGTGGCAGAGAATGCGAAGTGTGCCGGTCAACACAATCTCTGCTACTGCCTATAACACATAGTTAACGTTGAAAATGATGACCATTACCTACATTTACCACTCTGATATTTTTATTTGGTCTTGACCTGCACCTACGACCAGTTTGTAGAGGTTTCAGCTAAAGAATAATAAGGATATAGCTTAGACTATAGATCTTTAAAAATTTTATTGATAGTATACCATGAACAAAATTAAAAATCATTTAAAAAATCACTTAAAATCAGGTGTGTTTAGACATTAGACGTTTTATAGATACATACATACATACATACATACATACTCTATATATTGTATATATAGAAAAACTACAAAAACTACTTTCTTTGCTGTTCTATAAATTAAGACACAAACATTTCCTATGTATTGATACATTCAACAGTTTTCTGCTTGTATTCTTTTCTGGTCTCTGCCTGTATTCTGCCTATTTTGTGCTGTTGTTGATGTTTTGCTTTTAGGACAGAAAATAAGACTCATGGGATGTGTACATATTGCAGGTGATTGGGTGCTGGCTGCAAATGTTACTGTTTAATGTACACTCACTCCTAGATATTCTTAAGATGAGTGCTCAAAGCTGGCTAGTTAAAGAAAACTTGAACCAAAGTTTTCATGCTTGTGTCATGATACAGGCTCCTGGTCTAAGGAGCTTCCAAACCAGCTAATGAGTAAAGGTAAAGGAATCTGAAATATACCACTAACCATCTGTGCATAAGGCTTCCCAAATTAACCAATAAATGGATGTAAAGGATTTTAAGACAGACCAATGAGCTGTTGAAGAGTGCTTCTAAATTAGCCAATAAACTGATTCAATAAAATGCAAATGACAAATTAACTGGTGTAAACAGCTCCTAAACCAGTTCTTTGTGTAAAAGAATTGCAAGCCTATACTTTAAATTGGAGTAAGGAAATTTTAACTAGCCAATGCTTTGGTGTAGTAATATTTCAATATTTGAAAAAATACTGAAGAAAATCTGGGAATGAGCTATTTGTAAGGGGTCTTCTTACTGTTTTAGAAATTTCATCTTAACGAATGAACCAATGTAATGGACACCCAAATCCACCAATGAGGTGTTTTAAGGAAGTTACAAACCAGCCAGTAATGTGCTGTGTATACATTTCCTACATGTGTCAGTATATGTCCAGGTCAAAGGAGCCAGGGACAGCATTACCGTAAAGGACACACAATTTCTCTGCATTTGAGTAAAACATTTTGTCTTCCTTTTTGGGGTTTAAGTCTGTTCACACTTTAAGTGCCTTGTCAAAATGATTGTGGACCTCCTGACGTTCAGTGCATTATTGGGGCAGAAACAGCAAAAACAGACCCAGCTTTGCTACATGTACCCCATCTGTGTTACATGTAATTACTGTGTTCTCAGCACGTCTGGATTTCTAAACATACTTTATTTATCAGCATCAGCTAACGAGCTAACATAAATGATAAATTTACTTGCTGCTTTGTAACGGTGTGTAGCTCACTTCCCTGGCAGATGCAGAGCGGCCTTTTTTTGGTCTTGTAAATTTTAGTTAAAACATACTTCCTTTCCAAAAGCAGCTCAGCATGTGTGTCTGATCAGCGCTACTCAGTAAAGTGCTAATGACAGGGCTGTAGAAAAAGCTTTCAAAGAAAAAAGTATCCATCTGCTTACTTTATCACTTCTGGGTTCAATGTAATACCAGCATGAGGCGGAAATGCGTGCGATCCATAATTTTGCCTTTTCTTTCCAACGTCACCACCTTACGTTCATTATTCTTGACCTTTTCCACAATGAAGCACAGTGGGGAAGGTAATCATAACATCCTTATGTTTTCCAAGTGAAAAGAAAAAGTAGGATTCATGTTATGTATTTATCAGATGAAAGTACTAAAAGTGCATAATATTATGATTCTATATGACTCTACAATCAGTCATTTCAATGAGATTAAGCATTTTACATTTTACCTGGAATATAAACCTTTATTTTTGTTTTTAAGTCTCTCAAGTACTGTTCTAACTGCATACAGGCTGGACACAAATAATGAGGTTTAAACACATACTCTGGTCACCAGCATGTCAAACCCCAAGAGGGTGAAATGTACTTTGCCCTTGAAGGTTATGGGAATACTATGATGAGCGAGTCTACAAGAATGAATCAGAGTTTGTATATTTGCTAGATTTACAGTCCATATGCTTACTTGCAGGTCTGGTTTCTAATTTTTGTGAATGTATTGCATCATTCTACAGTCTGGCACAAAATTGATGACTTACTCCTTGCTTGATGTTTGTAATCGTTCCATGATATATATAACTGCAAACTACTTTTAAAAAAATTTTTACCATGGCAAATGGACCTCATGTAATTAAATTTAGACATTTGTAAATAAATTCGTTATATTACTGACATGATGTGTGCAGGATCTTAAAGGGCAACAGGCACAAGGACTTTCCTGTCCAAGCAGTGTCAAAAAGACTTTTTTTCAGTCTTCCGTTTGTCCTTCAAAGCCACCATTTTGAAGCTGTCCATTCGGTAGCCCTGTTACCAAGGATCAAAGTGAGGGAAAGTAGCCTGGAGGCTGGGGCAGTGTCTGTGTTTTATGGGCTGGGATCTGGAGCCAGTCTGCTTTCCATTGGAGGAACCAGCCCATACTTAGCCCACAGCTGATTTATGAGTTGGGAGAGGTAACTCAAGATCAAGGGAAGGCTGTGAAGTTTCTGCTCCCAGTGTTGTGGGGTCAGTGTTCTCCCTGTCCACACCTGAGCTTCAGAGTAGTGCTGGAGCCAGACTGGACACCCCTCTACCTGATCTCTGACCCCAACCCGTCATGCTACTGCCTTGACCAAAGAAAGGTGATGGAGTAGGGGGATCAGGATCAGGTTTCTGTCCCAGCAGGCTTTTCTAATCAGTAGTCCATTAGAGATGCAGAACTCCAGCAAGAAAGCTAAAAGTATACCATGGCTGTGGAACTGATCCTGTTTACCCCTGTTTGTCCGATGTGCTACTTGGGTACGTCAAGACTGAAAAACCAGAACTGTGTACGGCTTAAGGGAAAAGCACAGAAGTCATACAACTGTTTGATTGTATTCGAAATCAATGCGCCTGCAAACTGCTGATTTGCATATTTATTGCCCACAACAGACTGTCTTTCAGCATTTAAAAAAAAAATTATTATTATTGCGTTTTAATTTGGTCTCACAGTGCTGCGTGCCTTTTGTGCCAGGAGGCCATGCGGCAAATCGACTTGCGTTCCACAATCCAAACGGAGACAGGCCAAACGACCAATCCCTGGACGGCCCCCAGAGAAGCTGGCAGGCTTGGGGAGTTTATGGCTCCTATCAGAGAGCCTTTCATCTTCTGCACATCGCTGTAATAATTGAAAAGCAGCGTTGTCACTGTTTGCTAGCATTTCTTTTTCTTTACATGAGAGTCCCTGTCATCAATAATTCAGTGCTCAAACAAGACAGCATTCATTACGGGGATCAGGAATTCTCCTCTTAAGTACTCCTTCATTTTATTTTTTTTTGCTTCATTTTTCACTTCATGAACACAAGGGGAGCTTGGCATACATTTTTTTTTGTATTATAATCCAGTTAGTTAGAACTGTGCATTAAATCCGGGACTTATGGAAGTAGGCTATTTCTCTTTTCTTCTTGCCTGCTGACTGCAAGCCTATTAAAGCCGTATCCCATGGTTGCTTTTGGTAGATACAGTTCCACCCTGATAGCATGCAAAAAAATGTTCTTGCTGAAGAGCAATCCTGTCTGACCATGAGCCAGGGGTGGAGTAGTGGGGGAGATGATGTCGTCAGTGATAGTTGTGGTGATTGACTTCTGATCTCTGACCTACAGGTGCAAGGTTTTGAGCCCTTCCCCCATTGACTAATAACCCCCCCCCCACTGATGGGAAAGAGCACCAGTCTGTGTGCCCATTACACAGAAAGCTACTGAAGGCATGGTCCCAACATCATCGTGCCAGACTCTACGCTTCCTAAAACTCCCACTTCTACCTTAGCAGGGAGTAAGCTATATAACCATAAAACACTAATAATAATAATAATAAAAACCATAGTCAAGCAGGCCAAAAAACGAGTTCCAATTTCCATATACCCTTATTAAATATCTTACCATTATGTGACCACTGGAAACTGCTATGTAAAGTAAACAAAGTGCTCAACTCTGTCATGTAAATTCAGATGTGTGGGACCAGTAGTATTCATTATGTCATAGAGATCAGTCATCTTGTCTGACAAGAGAAACATCTTCCTGAGTTGTCAGATCCTTGTACTCACTGTGAAGTTCTGTGAATTTATGGAATTACTAGGTTCAGACATCAACCCAAAAATGCAATTTAAACTCCCAGGTATTTCTGTCTGTTATATTTAGCATCTGAGAGAAGGCAGGACATGAACGCAGCGCTATGTTCCAGTTTTTTCAGGTAGTAAATGAGCTTTTATTGGTCACTGTGGTGGTGCTGAGTAGGTGTAGGGGTTGTTTGCTCAACCCTGTAAATCCTTAATGCACACTATAAGAAAGGATGGATATTCTCCCCGGTGAGACAAAGGATGCAGGTTCTTTTGTTTGCTACCTTCTTCTCTCCTCCATGCTAAATTTGAAGCAGAGAAATGAGTGAATTCTACATAGGCCATCTAAGGAGTTTTAAGCCATGTATGGTGATGCTTAGTATTTGGGTACACAAAGGGTGGAACATCAATAATTGAGGATATAGTTGAGCTTGATGTGTTAGGTGTTAGTATGGTTGAGAATAGTGCTTTGTTGAATGAGGGTGGAGCCTTAGCATATGAGGGTGGAGTCAATGGATAATAAATTATTAATGAAAAAGGCTGGAGCCACAATGGATGATTATGTAATCAGATGTAAAATGTTGGAGCTGGAATGGATGACAATGGAATTTCAGTTGAGAAATCTGGCTTATTATGTTGGACAGCTCTCAGGTAAGCAGTGGCCAGTGGCTTGTGAATGTATGTGCATACTTGAATGTTTGCACCTGATACAGCTCCAGTCCTGTTCTGTAGTCACATGATACAGCTCCACTTCTGTTCTGTAGTCACATGATACAGCTCCACTTCTGTTCTGTAGTCA
>JABJVR010000106.1:3638535-3665926 GCA_025773905.1 Chitala chitala | reverse complement strand
CAAGCACAGGGAGAACATGCAAACTCCACGCACACAGACCCAAGGCGGGAATTGAGCCCCAGGCCTGGAGGTGCGCGTTGACAGTGCTAACCACCACACCACCGTGCCGCCCCTTGCAATCCAATATGGTGCAATTTCCAAACCAGGTAGTGATGCAGCTGCACAAGATACTCTCACTAGTCACACGGTGAGGATGGGTGGAGAGAGATGAGCTGTCCTCAGCTTCCTAAAAACGTAGAGCCATTGCTGAGATTTCTTTATGATGGAACTGGTATTGAGGGACCAGGAGATGTTTCCCACAAGTTGAACACCAAGGAATTTTGTGTTCTTTATGATGGTCACAGAGGAGCCATCGATAATCAACAGAGAATTGTCACTCTGTGCTCTCCTAAGATCCACAAACATCTCTTTTGTTTTATCTATGTTCAGAGACATTAGTCATTGCACCTCCTCTCTGTAGGCTGGCTCATTGTTCTTGCTGTAGTCATTTAGGCAGGACACTGGAGACTTCTTGGCACAGGGACCATGGTGGTTGCCTTGAAGCACTTAGGGATGGTGGTGCTACTCAGGGAGATGTTGAAGATATCTGTCAGAACATCCACTAGCTAGTCTGCACATCCCCTATTCAGTAATACTTTGCATGATGACTCTCCTGACTGGCACACAGACACAAGAGCTGCATAAGTGAATACTACATACAGTATATAATGTGCATACATTATTTACATAATACATGAATGATCTTTATTGGAATAATATGAGTTAAATTCATTTTGGGGAATGTTGTAGCACTCAAACTATTATTCTTCCCTTGTGTCTTCCTAAGTAAATATTACTGTATGAGTTTCTAGTATGTAAGAATGTTTAAGAATTTGAATAAAGAACCTGTTCCCCTCAGCACCTCCCACCTCCATCCTGAGCTTTATTTCTATCAGTTGCACTCCACCTTTCCTTTATTCTTTCCTTCTGCTCAGCTCCAGTCTATAAGATAATACAGAGGAATCTTTTAAATGCATATAAAAATTATGTGTGTGTGTGTGTGTGTGTAAGAGAAGTTAAAATTTCCCTTTATTTTACTCTACTTTGTACATCTTTAATTGTGAAGCCCATGAAGAGATGTTAAATTGTGTCTTTTTTATGTTGAGGCAATTCCCTGTCTCTGCTGGATCTGGTCAATATTTGCTGTTTGCTGTGTGTGGCTGTTAACAGTTGATTTTAATATATGAAACTTAAAAACTTACAAAGAAGACAGAAACAAGTGGTGTTAACATAAAGTGGCTACCAGCAGTGAAACTCAAAATATGAGCTATAGGATATGCTTTCTTAAGAATATTGTGTCATTTTTGTTAATCTCCTGTTAATGCTTTCCAGGTTTTTATTGCAAGTGTACAATTTTAATATTCAAATGTGGTATTTTACTTTTGACAATTTTCTTAAACCTGAACATCACCTGGTTACATTTTGATATACATTAACAGTGTACACACATGCAAATGTTCTGCTTTCCATATGATACATTCAGTTTACTGTGGAAATGTGACTTCATTTTAAAGAAAGGCAGGGGCCCAAGTATTAAACCTTGAGGGACTATAGCTATCACTTTGTTTGTGTGGATGGTGCCACTCTGGACCAACTCACACTCTAGGTTCCTATCTACCCTGCATTTACTAAATCAAGTTCAATGCAGAAAAAGACTGCAATATTTCTTACAGAAAACAAGTGGATGTTCTGAAGCCCGTTAAGCTGCTGTGGCTGCCTCTATATCCCTAGTGACAGTTTAGACATGAAGGACCCTGAGGGCGAAGGGTACTAGGTATGTTATCATGCTTGGAGAGAGACAGACTTTGTCACTGTCAGATGATTTTTGCATGTTTTTTCCTTGGCTTGCTACGCTGAATGGATTCAGAGCGATCTTTGTGACTGCCTTTCAAACTCAAAATTGTTCCGCTTTGAAGTCCAGGCTGTCAGATATTGTTCAGGCAGCCTTTGACTGGGTATTATTTTGGACATTATTTTTTCATAGAGGGGAAAAAAAGCTATCTTAAAAATAATGATTAAAAACATTTTCTGTTCTGAGCACATGTGCGTTTGTTATAAAGGTGCAAGTACAGCAGACCAGTAATGATTGCTGCTGTGAAAGACAACAAAAGCATCATGTTGATTTATTGATGAGTGGGATTTCTTCCCTTCTTAAATATAAATGCATAGTTGAAATGAGCAGCAGAAGAGATGTAAAAAAGAACAGGGTGTTTGCCTAATCCCAGAAGATTGTTGTTGATTTCAGTTCAAACGATGGTGCTTTGGAGGGGCTGTTGGCCCTGCTGTACATCTTATCTGAAATTAAAGGCAGATGTTCAGCGACTCATGCAGACACAGCCCTCCTTTCGCAGTCATTATCAGCTCTTTTTGTCTATACAGATCTTGAGGAGATAAGACCCCTATGCGAGTTCCAGCATGGGGCATGCGGATATGAGCAAAGGCAGCAGTCAGCTGTAACTGGCCTCTTGTAATAATCAGACCTTTTTTAAAGTAACATTGGCATGTGACCGCTTTGAGCGCCTTTGCGCTAGTATTATCTAGCTATGATTAATTTAGGTGACTGGCTACTTTCCTTAGATGTGTTTGTTTAAGGTTAATACATTGATTTTTTTCTAATGTTTTTGTTTGCTGTTAATTGTTAAAAGCACCAACCTTATGCAAAAGCTGTTTGATCCTAAATCCCAGGTGTTCTTTTTGACAATAAAAGAACTGAGCTGTGAGCTGTGTCTGTTCTGAATGCCAGTGCTGAAAAGTCAGAGACGTCTTCCTCTTAAATGACACATGTAAACGGAGAGTTTTTTGCAGTCGGCGTTGAGGGAGTCCATTTGAGATGGGTGTTGAAATGCTGTGGTTTATACTTGGGCAGGTGCAGAGACATTCAAGCTTGTCGGCACCAGTGACAGCCTATTCTATAGGACCAAGGTTTGTCTAACTCTCACTGACACTGACAGAGGGTCGCAGAGCCCAGGAATGGCTGTGGGCGGCAGGTGTGACAGGGTGCTGACAGCCGCGGTTCTGTCATTAGCACCTGAGCTGTTCGCATCCTGAACATCCGCCATCGCATTCTGCAACAGGAGCTGCAATCAAAGAAAATGTTTCCGTTAAATGTTTGTGTAGTACTTATAAGAAACTCTGAAACAGACTTGCTCAGGTATTCAATAGAGGAGCATTCCCTAAAAGGTATTCCATCTTCTACACCAAGAGCACATATATTCCATGAGGGCGTCTCAAGAATTTGAGAAGTTGCAATGAAGTGCTCTGTCAGTCATGCGTCTGAGGCCACCCTTTGTCTACCTGGTTCAAACTTGCCTCAGTTTTGCAGGCCTGGTGGGAGATTTATCCCAGGTCCCCAGGAGGGCTGAGGCATCCTATCCGTTGCCGCTGGTTATCACTCCCTGTGGGGCGCGACCGGAACATTCTGCTGGCTCTGAAGGTACCGCCAGCTGGCATAGCCTCTTTTGAATCAGGAAACGGGCTTCTGTGGGCCCATGAGTCTCTCACATGACTCCAGCTGTTCCTCCATAGCACTTTGAGTAGAACTAGCCATAGGATTGACTGACCTTTTTCCACTCTGTGCTACGACTCAAGTGCATGCTGGTTGATAGCTTTTCTTGAACATGGTAATGAAATAGCCATGTAAACCCACAGATGTGGGCACAAACTTGTGCCAAGCAATATCCGGCATTTCTTGCAGTGTAACCATCTTAGTCGGCAGTCCAGTCCCATTAGAGCCATTTATTTACTTTGAAATCTTTCCATTGCGTTATGCAAAAGTGAGCAGCGTTAAGGAACACATCCCCCTACAGCTTCTTAGCCTCCATGGGCAATTATGGCAGTATATCTTCCCATTTAAAATGAGAAGAGGTGTCTAGTGACCCCCTCTTGCCCTTTTCTTATTATTTTATAGGAAATGCCTCTGTAATATTTTGTTCAGCTGCCTACTCTCAGACCACATGTTAGACATCTCATAGGGGGAAACCACAGATCTGTCGCCTCAGGGTTGCCGAGTCCTACTAACATTCAAGGGCTCCATTGTTTCTGCCATTGCACCGCTGTGGAAGAGCTGATTTCCTTCACTCTTGCATATTCTCAGAACCAGCTCATCCCAGCCCTTTTTGTCACAGCGGCTCCACTAGAGGGGTCACATGGTGTAGATATTACACCTTGACCTTGGACTATGGCATGAAAAGTCAGTCCCTGACTATGACGGCAGACATAACAAATCAAGCTCAGGGCTTCTCCTTTTTGATGAGCAAAGTCTGCAGCCTTTTCTTGCTGACCCATTTAAATGTCTGCATACTCACTGTGTTTTTTTATGGATCAGTGGACCAAAACTCCTTATCTTTATTCCTTTTATTTGCTCATTTACATTGCTGTCATACAAAGCCTTTTGCAGTTGTGTTACATGCTGCCCACCTGTAGCACATTATGTCTTCTTGTCTAGCACACCCTCATCCAACAGCTGTTACTACACCTTTCTTTGGTGTGCCTCTTTGCTAGGAGCAGATGTAGGTCTCAAGGAATCATGTTGTCACAGATCATTAGAACTCAGACTGCTGAATGGGAAAATAGTTTTCTGGTTATGCATTAAGGACTACATTTGCCCCTGGGTGGAGGCTTGTAGAACCATAAGGAAATATATGAGGATGCAACACATGCTTGTGACTGCTAATGCAGGGGTCTATGAGCAACTGACATGGATTGGTGTCCTACTGCAGTAGCCACCACTGTTGGCCTGAATTTCCTGTGCCTGCTTTCAGGTTAGAACGGTTTGTGGGGAGTCAGCCACCTGTGTTATTGGGAAGCAGCATATATCATTGAAACAGCAAGATTTATTATTGCAAGTTTAATTGATTTCATATATTCAAATGATGTGGGAAAGCTGCTTACACTCTTCTTCTGTCTGCTTTAAAAATTAAATACTGGCCCCAATAATTACAGTTGATTTTTTTTCTATTCTAGCCATACAGTGCCAATTAAGCCCTGGCCCAAAATACCAAGCCTTCTAACTGGATTAGTGCTGTGCATTTAAAAGGGAGAGGAAATAATTAGTCTTATTACTGATAAAAATTAATCAGGTTAACAGCTATGCCTCATTATGAGTGAATTCCTGCTTCTCTACCTCCCTCCCTCTCCCTCCCTCCTTCTCTCTCTCTCTCTCTCTCTCTCTCTCTCTCTCTCTCTCTCTCTCTCTCTTTCTTTTTCTCTGTATCATTCATCTGTCTAGCTTTCCCTTTCTTTATATCCCTCTCTTCTTCCACTGGTATTATCTCTCTTCCTCTGCAAGTCTCCCATTCACTCATATGGTATCATTCTGTCTCCTGGGCCCTCTTTAAGATGACCTCTGGGGCTTTGGTATGTTCTTTGGTATATTTGTAGCTGACATGCGTACTTCATATTTTCAGTTCTTTCCACAAAAAAAGTCTGAAATTCACAAGGAGCTTATGTACAATATTTATAATTACAGCCATGAGCCACTGTCGCTCATAGGCCAACCTGCGTGTCTTGTCCAGTTTCAGCCAACTCCAAATTACGTTGCATCAAATATTTTATAATGTCATCTATGTTGACCTTGCAGTTATGCACTTCTCAGGGACTCAGTGATGCCCCTTTATACAAAGAGACTTACAAAGGCAGCAACATGGGGAATTCATAATTCAGTCTGGGACAACAAAAATTCAGATGCAAAACTAATTGACAATTAATCTAAGATAGTGCTGGTGTAGATTCTGAGTCTCCTTCTTTCAGATATTGAATAATGCCACTTAAGTTAATAGATATGCAGAGGTGTGCATCTTGTAACCGTTCAGTAAGTAACTTAATAAATACTTTAGTCCAGTACCTTTATTAGTTCCTGATTCCAGTTACTTTAACCTCTACTACATTTGCGCTGTTCTCTGTAATTTGTTCAGCACTACCTGCAGGCATAGCATCACTTATAAAGACAGGGGGTATAATCACTCTGTGGAATACAGTATTCCTGCTACATTCATATGTAAAATAGTTTGCTGTGAGTTCTCTTGTAATTGGGTCAATGTTCACAAATGTTTTGTGTGTGTGTGTGTGTGTATGTGTGTGGTGAAAAGATTAAAAGGAAAAGTCTTAAAGTGAACTATAGCTTTATTTTGAAATAAAACTATTTTATATGTAAAACCAATGGTACGGATATATGGGCCGGAAAGAACTCCTCTGTGGGCTCACTGGAATTCCAGGATTCTATATACAATTTTATAATTTGTTTAATTGTATCATATATCTGTTCATTTTAAATGTATATAGATTTTTTAAATCAATGTTGATGTGTTTTTCCCCTCTAAGTAACATAGATATAGAGGCTGTGAGTAACATTAGTTTTGGTGAATATACAGTAAAACCTCATTGGACATCTTGTAAGTAGTTTTGAGTCAGGAGGGGTCTTATGTCTGGGTGGGAAACACCTCTCGACATATACTTTTACCACCACTAAATTTTGATGATAACTTTTGTTTTACTTAATCATTTGTGTATGTACTTTACACTGTACTTTACATTCCATAGACAAAAACGTTTAGTACTTAGTTATCTATTTTAGCATATGCAAAAATGCATGAAATTCACTGCAAGCAAACTGAGTTTTGAGCAAACATGACATTTAAGACCATTGAGTTAACATACTACAGAATTAGAACTTTACTAGTTTCTAGCCTCATTTATAAATCCAGTGCTAACAAGGCCCCAAATTCTCCTTTTATCACTCTGGTGAGAAACACACATGAAGTGTTCTCCCAGCAGCTGCAGAGGCCAAGGTTTGCTTTTTTAACTCCAAGAAATAAAAATCTATAATATAAAGGAGTGTCAGCAAATGCAGTAACAATACTGGAAGCCTCCTCTTGTTTGAGGACACAATTCTGGTGTGCTTTTTATGTGTAGGTATATACTGTGGTCATCATCACAGCTAATCAGGACCAAGTGGCCAACTATGAGATAGTCACTGGTCACGTACCACAATGGGACAGAGTGAATTTCATGTAACAGCAATTCATGCAATCAAATTGTAGTCATTTGTTAGATAGAAGTTTTGTTATTGAGTACATATACATGTTACAACAAAATTAGTTCCCTCTATTTAACCATCCCCTGGGGGAGCAGTGAGCAGCCATTATTCAGTGCCCGGGGAGCTAGCATTGAGCATCTTGCTCAGGGACAGACCTGGTGGCTGGGGTAGGATTCAAACTGGGAGACTTCCACATCCTAGCCTGATGTTCTACCCATTGAGCCACTGGCTGCCTTGAGCCAATAGGCATTAGGAATGGTCGCTGAACATAATTGGTGCTCAGCAACAATTACTGTAATTTAATATGTGCAAACAAATTCATAAATGTTAATATTTGCATATCTTTCTAATCGATATAAATATTAAATGTGCAGGAGTCAGTGGGTGACAAACATAGCATTATTATTATGGTACATGTCCCAGCCTGAACTGCATTTGTGTCCTTCCATGATGCACATAATTGGGACAGTAAGACACAAGGTAATTAAGGTAAATAATGTGACAGTAAAGGGCAGAATAAGGAGAGAGTACAGGGTACAAATAAGGTGAGTGTACAGGGTACAAATAAGGCGAGCGTACAGGGTAGAAATAAGGAGAGGGTACAGAGTGGAGTGCTCTCCACTGCATTTACGGTAATTTTTTGAACACTCACACCATACCCATAGTTGAAATCTTGAAATATTTTCAGAAGCAGACCATCCTGGAGCTTCAGACATGACTAGGACATGCCCATGACAGTGGGGAGATTGGTGGCGATGGTGTGGTGGGCAGTGTGGGAGCTTTGAGAGGGTGCTGTGTGACCCTTATTTCTCCTGAGAGAAACTGAGGTTTGAGAAAGGAAGAGCACTGAGCTAATCTGGCACTCGTTGTGCACAGTGGGAGCTGAGCCAGAAGAAGGGAGACAGCGTGTGACCTCACAGCAGACAATGGTGAGCCAGTTCGAGCTGCTTCATGTCAGCAGGGCAGTTAGAACCAGCCTTCCTCCTATGTTACTTGCCCCTCTCCTCAGTTGCAAGCTGTCTCATGTACTGGGTGAAACTGTCAGAAACTTGTAGCTTTTTTCACATAACAAATATCGACAAAAAATGAAAATGCAAACATAAGCCTACAGGCCTTGTGAAGTCAGGCCCCCATAACCTACAGCTCCCCAACACAAGAAAAATGTCTGGAGCTAGCAGACACCATTGTCTCGGTGCTCAAGTAGTTAGAGGGCAACTAGGAATGACACTTTGTGAAGCTGGTCAGTCTGATACAGTTTTGTTTTACTTTGGTTTCTGGACCCATAGGTGAGTTCAGGTTCTTCTCAAGATCCTTATTTGACTAAGGATTCTGTAAATGGGGCTGCATAGACTAAGCATGACCTGGGGTCACTTTGTTAGGTTCCCGTTGGTATTGCAGCGCTCGGCAATATTGGTGACAAAACACAAAAGGTTTTGCCCCAGTTTAATTAAAAGAATTAAAAGCCTTGTTTCTACTTTGTAGCTCTGCTGCTGGATCAATCCTCACCTGAATTGCTCTGGCTCTGACTAATTGATACGCTGTGTAATGGCCAGATCAAAGGCCCCAGTTGTAATTGGGAAAAGTGAACCAGAGACAGATAGCTGCATTAACAGGAGACAAAAGAAACTGCTTTGCACAAAGTTCCCAGCCCTTTATGTGAGGTAGTGATGGAGGAGTGTAAAACACATTATGATTCGCTAAGAAGGGCCTGTTGCAGATACAGATACCCATCACTCAGCAGTGACCACAGACAGTCATCACACGCAAACAGCTCATGTCATCACTGGCTATATCTAAAGTCATCTCTTGCTACAACTACAAATAAAAAAAGTTAAATTTATTTTAATACTAGTTGGTTTTAGTTGTATTTCACAGAATTAGCCATAATAAATGTGTTGTAGGCAGGATGGCAGCCTTGTTTATAATGATCACACACCAAACCTTGTACAGTGCATCCAAAAAGTATTCACAGTGCTTAACTTTTGCCACATTTTATGTTACAGCCTTATTCCAAAATGGATTAAATTAACAATACCCCATAATGACAACGTGAAAGAAGTTCATTTGAAATCTTTGCAATTTATTAAAAATAAAAAAACGAAAAAAACCACTGACAACCTGGGCTGTTAGGGCTATACCACAATGCAGGGGTTGTGGGCCAAAGTGCTTAACAACACAACTGCTCTTCACAGCCCCTCACTGGGACCTATCTCATCTTCCCTGACCCAGCAAGTAGCATTACTTTTTGCGGCATCTGTGTGAAAATGAGAGTTTCTCTTCTTCTGCTGCTCTTACATAAAGCAGGTAGCATCCATCTGACATAACCATGCATGAGAAATGTTTCCTAAGGTTAACAAAGCTGACAAGTCTTTAGAAAAAGGGAGAGGATGTCTAATGAAGGGAAACAAAGGAGGGGAAAGGAAGATGTGCCAATTGCCACACGCTGTGATATCACAGGAGGCCCCTCCACCCCATTCCACCCCCCACAGATGCATAGGTTGGTGTGCCACAGACAAGGATTTCTCAGACTGATGCAAGTCCAGCTGGTCTCCCTGAAATATTTTCAGGGCCGAGCTCGGACCCTGGGCTGAAGTTAGACCCCATTCCCCTGGCACTGCACATCTCAGCCTGGCAGAGTAGCTGCCCCATCTCCCCATTTTCCCGCCCCTCCCCGATGGAAACTCCTTAGCTGTGATTCACTTTTCCTCCTGCTGTTGCGCTATTATTCAAACCTTGTTGTGCTGCCAGTGTTCCCAAAGGCAAACACGCATCAATCATAGCTAATCCCCTCTCTGTAGAATGAAGATAAATAATACACTACACTTTCTCCGCTTTAATATATGTAAAATTAAGTATGGTGTCTGTAGGCTTTTGGTGAAGGCTGCAGGCCCATTACATTTATTTTTAAACTAATATGCAAAACTATTTTCTCCTGTTATCGGAGTAAACAGAAGAGCGGACAGGTACACACTGCTGCTCCTCAGTTCTCGTTTGTTTAGATTTAGCCTCTTCTCCTCTCACGCCCGCTTTCCGCAAGGTGTTTTAGATTCAAAGCCGAACAAACAAGCCGGTACAGAAGCAGGATCTCAGTGCAATAAGAAGGAAGTGTGGGTTTGCTGGGTGGACCCAGAACATCACTGCTCTAAAATAGGGCTTCAGTTTTTTTTTTATAAAGCAGATGCAGAACTTGAGATTGGGATTTTTCCCCTCTATTTGTGCAGATAGTGGAATTATGGCAGTATAATTGGCTACAGAAAAATAGATGGGACTCCATTTAATCATTAGGACCGTTTTGGTAGGACACTTACGACCTCAATAGAGGTACTGAATATTAATGCAGCAAATTATAAAACATAGGAGGGCTTTAATGGTCTGATTCCAGGGACCTGGAGACCCCTTTGAGAGCATCCCTCTTCTCTCTGCTGTCACTGGGCTGTTTTTCAAACCGACTGCTCCAACAGAATTCATTACCCAGACCTGGGTGTGGAAATAATACATTAAAAATCCTGATTAAACGGATGGGAATCAGCACTGATTCTTCTAAACGCTGACTTCTCTGGTGTGTCATGTCTATCTCAGGGGGGTGGGGGGGGGTTGACTTTTACTGCATCCACAATCTGCACCCCCCACCATTTCCCTCTGGAATAATTCAAGGGGAGGCAACAAAAAAGGCCTGTATAGTTTGTTTATGGACCTGAACAGAAGGTGATTCTCGCAGCAGTGGGCCCAATTGCCTAACACCACCCCCCCTTCCTAAAAACCCCACAGCTACCTTTGACAACCTTGCTCCCAGTCAGGCAGTGTTGTACTATGGGGGTAATGCTGGTGAACAGAAAGCTGAGGGGAAAAAAGCCAAACATTCACCTAATGCTGATGGATGGTCTCGTGCAAATGGTGCAGGCGCGTTATTAATCAACGCCACTTAGAAGAAGTGCCCAGGGGGTGGCCACTACGAAACGAGATGCATCCGAGGAAGCAGTGGGTCCTCTGCGCTCCATTTCTGCAGCAAGCAATCGCTAACGCCGCACTAAATAATTCATAAAACTCCTTGCGACACTGTCAGTTACTGCTCGACTGTTTTAATCAGGTTTAGCATGTCACTGATGTGCAATAAAGCACTGTGTTTGGGTTGTTTACCACAAGCCTGTTAGCCGGTGGTTCCTTGTTCTTCTGAAACATGGTGGGGACCGGCAGCCATTAATAAAGCTGTCATTAGAATAACTGCAAGCAATGAGTTCCAGCTGGAAACTCTGTTAGCAGCTTTTTCTACTTCTTTTTTGTTCTCACATTTTTCCCCCCTCTGTCTCGCATCTTGCACCTGAGAAGGTGTAGTGCTAAATGCACTTATCTCCCGCTATGATTGAATTGCAAATGCGCCCGATGGCAGAGAGCGCGTCCTATGCCGCTCGTCCCACGTGTCACCGCATATTGTGCTTTGTGTGCTGAGCAGCTTGAAGCAGTGCTGGGTTGCAAGTACAAGGACAAAAATTCCCAACATAGGGTCTCTAAGCAATCTCAGCATTTTTATAGCTGTCCACTTATCTATAGAACAACATGCCATTTCCAGGAACATGTGCTGTAGAGAGTAGGCTAGTCACTGGAGAGCTAAGATAGGTTAAGTACCATGCTTAAGGGTACAATGGCAGTCTACATCCAGGATTTGAAATGTGATCTACTTAATCACCAGTTAAACTCTCAAGTAAGTTTCTGAAGCTTCTCTTGATAAGCTTTGACTGTTCTGTGGCTTTTAGCCTCCTGTTTATCTTCTCCAGTGGTACTGATTTGACAAAAAAAAGGCAAAAAACTAAATCTTTCCAGGAATAAATGGACCATCTGACCATGCTCAACATCTGGCATCTAAAGTGAAGTGTCATGACCATCTGATGGGAGGCCACTAAGAATCTAAAATCACTGTGTCAGGAGACTCCTTAAAAGGAGGTGACCCCCTGAAGGGTAGCACATGGTCAGATGGCCATTTGCCAGGATGTTATCTGAGATGCTTTGTAAACTCATAGGAAATTTCATGTTTGAAATCCATAAACAGAATGTAGGTTCAGTAGCCCACTTTCTGTTGCTAGTGGACAGCCTTTATTCAAAAAATGACCAAAGACATGCCCCCAAGCAAGCTGATGGAACATGGGACACAAATTGAGAAGGGAGCCAAGAGATTTAGCGGCAAGCTACAAAGGGCAGAGTGGGCCAAGAATGTTAGCTGAAGGTATGCCAACCAGTGCACTGCACATAGCAGGTGAAGGGGAAAGAAGACAAGTATGTGAAACTGAGGCAACCAACATGTGAAATCTTTCCCAGAAATCCGGTGAGGGTTTGCTTTTCCACTGCATAGGCATCAAGTGGAAATGTTAAGAGAACTTGTGCTCTTTGGTGAAAAGCAACTAAGGGAATTAATTTCTAGCGGACGTCCCTCTACAGAGGTGCTCGTCATATCAAAGGGTGCCATCAGACAGCCTCTTTCATTAGAGAACATGCATTCTACTCTGTATTTTTAATTATCGTGCAGTTCAAGATTAATTATTTGCTTCAAGAAAATTTTTGATGTCAACATGTTAAAGGAATAGAGTAACACTGGTATTCCCAGGACAAAGTATATAAGAGGCCTAGCTCAAAACAGACCCAAGCTTGGATGACACTGCTGAGGGGGGAAAAACTCAGAGGGGGGAGGGTAAACATTTTTATCAGGAAGAAAAAACGGGACAAGAGATGTGCAAATGGTTTGTTCTTATCAGTAGTTTTCCCAGTGTGAAGTGCGGATCTGTTAAATAAGAGAATGTGACTGGGTTTTTCAATTAGCGTCTCTCGACACAGTGAACATTTTCAAACCACAACCAGCACTTTTGACTTGAATGGAGTGAAAAGACAAAGTTTAAAGGCTTGTGCATGGGGAACTGGAAGAAAATCTCTTTCCAGAGCAGGAGCATTAATGCGTTGTCTGTATGTAGGGCCTCTGCTAATCATGCTTCACGTCCCCAGGCAAAGCCGACTCTCAGTGACAGAGACAAGCATGGCTGGAAGACTGGTGAAGCTGGAGCTCAGTTCTTCCCATGATGCACTTCTCTCTGGAGAACAAACCAACCTGCTGGCTCACCAAGATTAAATGAGATTTTCTGATTCTTTCCACCATTGTTGTCCATCCAAAAATGGGTCCTCAGTAACAAAATGTTTGCAGCATTTATCACAAAAGCCAGAGAGAATTTGATACTTTTATACATGCTTTTTGGTGTATGTTAATCCCAATAATAGGTGAAACCTTTTCCTATAATTGCCAGACAAGGAGGCTGCTCTTGGAGAACATTTCCTTTAGTTTATTTGTGTCTGCTTTTTGTGTGGCTAACTGTGTGTGGCTTCACCTGTACCACTGGTATATATATTTATATATCAGGCAAAAAGATCTCACCAGAGTGAATTCACAACTGGGTATTCATTGCTCATTATCCCAGTGAAAAATTTTAAACACAAAATTTGTTTACGGTAACAATTAAAATACAGCAATTGTTAAAATACAGAAATAAAAATTGTAAAACACAAAAATAATATAATACAACAAAGTGGATTGTTGGAACAATCGTTTTTTAAATCCAATGCAACAGGCCATCTTGACCTTTAAGTTGTTAAAAGACCAAGTGGCTGTGCGGGATAATAAATAATTAAAACTGATCCTTCAATACCCCAAATGGCTAAAATCAGATTTTAAAACATAGAGCCATCTAAAATCTGTGGAGCACTAAAGGACATGTCCCACAAAAACCCCCAAGACCCATGAGACATGTACTCAAGCAGAAGTGCTCCACTTCCTCTGTGGATGAAACAGCGTCACCTTAAATAACTGGTGGGACCTACAGCTTGAAGAGGCCCCTCCACCTCTCCTTCACCATGTGGAAGCCCCATTGAGTGGCGTCCTGCTTCATCTTAAAAGTTAGATCAGCTCAGACCTTTTGAGACAAACCCCAGGTGCCCAAGTATGTCCCTCTATGGATGAGCGCTTTCCTCACGTTCCAAAGTTTGCGTTTGGTGATGCTGACAAGCAGCCACATCTGGAACATGGAGGGAGTCTGAGCACCCTGAGGCCACCCCTTCCTCACCTTTGTCTGGGTCAACACAAATTGCAGATCTAACATCCAGCACAGACATGTCCCCAGACACCTTGCACATACCTGCAGTCCCAAAAAACACGTTTCAATAGTCTTGCCATCTGAACAGTCAGGTCTGGGGCAGCCTGGGTACCTGGTGAACTTATGTCTATACAGTACATCCCTGACTGGCAATTTGCATTGCATGCATTTTCAGTTCAAGTCCTGCAGCCAATGATCCAAGCTTTTAGGCTGAAGCCTGGTCCACATATCCTCCTTCAGGCCCAAGCCAGCATGAGCGCCTCTCCGCTCTAGCATGGCCTTATACAGGATACGGTGCTTGGATAGGGCCTCTGGTTGAAGGCTTGCCAGAAGAAACTTACTCCACCTCACTGCATGGTCATGGTGGTCCAGCAGTGTCTTAACTTTTGGGTTGAACTTAAGCCTTCTACTGATTAGCAGGTGCATGGGCCAGGACAGCCACGACCACAAAGAGTACAGATGGGGTGCTCAAGGGGAGCCCCCAGACATGCACAAAGCTGGGAGAAGAACAGCCAGTCTAACTTAAGAGGGAAGTCAGGAACATCCCTCCTCCCTTTGTCCTTGCCCAGATTCATTACTTCTGTACTCACATACTCATACCTGCCCCCCCCAGAGGAGATTGAATATGTCTCTTGTCAAGCCACGTCGCATCTAGTGGGGCATGGGGTAAACGTGAGCAAGGTAGAGAATAGTAGGAAGAGTATCAACTTTAAGGGCTAACATCTTACCGAGGAAATACAGGGACCTAGCCTTCCACAGCCCCATCTTACGTTAGGCGACAGCCAAACGCTTTTTCCAGTTTATTTTGGCAGAAACCTGCTTCTTAGAAGTAGACCCCTTGTATCTTAAAGGGACTGTCCTTGAGGGTGAGACCTCCAGCCACGTCCCTTCTGGCCTTCCAGCTGCCAAAGCACTTAACCATCGACTTCCAAGGTTCAGCGCAACTCTGGAGGTTACTCTAAATGTCTGAACCAAATCCAAGGTGTGGCCAACCTACCAGTCTGAGCTCACAAACTGAATAATGTCACCTGCATACTGGGCCACTTTCACCATCTTACCATGACTCACCAGCAGGAGTAAGCCATGTACTCCAAGATGGGCCCTGATGGCAGCTGCCAACAACTCTGTATAGCACATGTAGAGGAGTGGGGGTAGAAGGCATCCTGTCTTACTCCACTAGCCTGGGCCACCACCTTGCTGAGAGAGCTGTTGATAGAAACATGGCTTCCTACCTCTACATACAGCATATCTATCAATCCTAAAAATCTGGGCTCAAAGCCTAGCCTACGCAACAGCCTGGCCAGGAAATGGTGGTCTATCCTATCAAACACCTTCTCCTGGTTTAGACTCACTAGAAGCAGAGGGATGTTTCTGTACTTGACCTAGGCAATTGCGTCCAGCATCAAGTGCACATAGTCATAGATCTGCCTGGGACCCCACGGGTATGGTTGCTGTGAACTGGGAGCAACGTGGTTTTATTCAGGTGCTCCTACAAGGACTTTATGATTATTTTAATATCAACACAAAGCACAGTCAGGGGCCTCCAGTTGGCCAAGTCAGAGTGGTTGCCCTTCTTGTACAACAAAGAAAGTACCCCGACCCTCATGCTGTCAATGAGCATGCCTTGATGCTGCATGTCTTCAGCTACCACTAGAATCTCCAGCTCTAGCATATCCCAGAACTTTGAGTAAAACTCCACCAGGAGTTTGTTGAGGCTGGAAACCTTGCATCGATTCCTCTTGTTGAGTACCTCAGTTAGTTCAGGCAGCAGAGTAAAGGGGGCCTCTCAGTTGTCCTAAGCATCACAGGGACAACTGCCCTCTCTCCCTACTCCTCCAATCCCCCTGACATAGGTCCCATCTATAATGGCCTTTAATGGCCAGTTGGATTCACCAATGCAGTTTACCCTACAGGTGACATCATGGCAACCTGCAGAACTGAAATGTGGACAACTACCCACTACCCAACAAATCCCATACCTTCCCATTTCTAATGTTCCCCATTCCCCTCCATCCACAAGCACTTCTGATTGTCAGTTTTAAAAAGAATTTCTTGACATAAGTCATGAATAAAGAATGGGTCTATGCATAAATTTTTCAAAGTTTTATTTTTTAATGCTGAACAAAAGTCCTCAGATATTCATAATTCAAGTGACAGTTTCCATATTTCAGATACTACTGCTTTAGTGTCCAAGTAGGTGGCTCAGAAGTGTTTGGTTAATCATGGCAGCGAGGTCCAGGCTACTTCTTAAATGTTGACCCCTTATTGTAAACGTGAGACGTGGGAATTACTGGCCTTGTGTTCTGAGGGTGAGCAACAATTTATTGTAAAAACTGAGCAGACACATGAAATAAAGTGTGTATTAAATTGATTTTCCTTCAAAGTGACATTAAAATAACAATAATAAACAACAATGAAAAGCTCAAAGGAGGAGGGATTGTCTTCTTGGCGTGGAATTTCAGGGTTTAGAGGGTCTTATCTGTTCTTTCAACTTACTCTTTTTTCATTTTCACAAACACATCATTGCATAAAGCCACACACATACATATAAAACAAACAGTCACCTTATACTCCCAAACTGAGCAGATCAAAACCTTAAGAAAGTAAGCCTGACTAATTGATGAATAAGTTTACAAGGTTCAACTGAGCTGTGATCTAATGTTCAGTATTTCTGGAAATAAAAAAAAAAAACATGAATAAAGTTAAAAGACAAAAATAATGCCATATTTGGTGTCGCTCAGCCATTAGACTCAGTGTTCTGAGATAATACAGTATGTACTCATGTGTACAGTAAGTCAGAGTCATGGATAAATCAAGGGCACTATTTCAGGCTGAACAAGCGAAACTTTATATAACTGGCATATATGTCAAGGCCCAAAATTAATTAAAGCCATAGGTGGATTATGTGGACATTCTGTCAAATGGCAAAGAGGTGGATGGCTGTCAGACATTTTTACCATAAAATACACAATAGACAGTGCGCATGTGCCCGTTATATTCAACATGGTGTGTAGACCCCCCAGACAACAATATTCAGAAGAACATTTGGCTTGTAAATGGGACAGCACCCCTTCCCCCCAGTCCCAGTTCGTCCCTGACTAGAGCCAAGCAAATATGTTAACCAATCACACTTAATAATCTAGAACTTATTATGCGCCAATCTAAATGTCAAGCAATATCTAAGAAATCACTGAAGGATATTACCTTGAAGTTGCATAAAGACTAAGGAAGCATATAATAAGAACAATCATTTATTTGCACTAGTAAACAAGCGTTTATTTCAATAATAGGCTAATTAAATCTATCAGTGTTCATGAAATGCTTCATAGTTTGTTTACTTCTATTTTAACATTAAACCATAACCCTCAATATTAATTATGACATAAAATGACCTAACTTCGGTTTACTTAGCAAATAAATTCTGCTTAGAATTAACTAAGACCTGCTGATTGAAATCAAATTCATGATTCTGCTGCAGTTGTTGTGTTGGCTTAACAAAGGTAAAGACGATATTAAGCTTATTACTGAATAAGATGGATGACATAAGTAATGTGCAGTATACAATCAATTATTGAAAAACTTATAACTCTATAAAAATATTTAAAAAATAGTTTTTCATTAAATTCAATCAACATTTTATTTCAATTTTCATCGTTAACACTTAGCATCCAGTAGTTTGCACACATGCATGTATTGGTCACAGAAGTCATTACTGGTTCAAGCCGTTACTCATTATGAGTTACATTCAGTATAACATATGTGCTTTATAACCAGTATTCTAGGTCCAAAAGCATTAGAGAAATTTTATTGACCTGTGAATATCGACCCTGTTTATCCAACTAATTTTTAAGACCTAAATTTCCTGACTTGTACATGAGCATATACGGTATATGCCTTTTAATACTGAACAAGCTTTAATTTATTTTTACATAGCATCATTCACAAAAAAGCTGCACCAAGGCACTTTTCGGTAGAGGGTGTACAAAACGATACATAGGTGATGTCAAAGCCATGGAGAAAATAAAAACCTGGAGGTCCAAGGTTTTGACCCAACAGCCATGAGAGCATGTTGCCATAATACGTATCAAAATCAAGAACTATTTGACTCTGAGCATCAACTTAAAATCCATCCATGATCCAGGTCTATGCATACATCTGTATAGGCTGATAGGTTGCCTTGGGTGAAGGCCACATACTATGCTGGGTGTCACCAGCTCTATCTCGGATTCTCACTCAGGTGGTTCGCACCCTGGCATAATGGTAAAGTGGGGTCAGCAGCAAAGACTAATACAGGCAGTCATATAGCACAACGGTACAAGGGCCTGTAGAGTAACACTAGCAGTGTTGGTGGCAGTGAACTATAGTGCATGTTTAGCACATGAAATACTGAATGTTGAGCTTAGGTAAACTTAAGTAGAGAAAACACTATGTGGCTTTAATTGATACATAAACAAACAGAGAAAGCATTATGTGGCTTATTCATGGTGTGTCTGTGTAATATACAGAACAATCAGGATAGGTGTTAAATACATTCCTAGAGGGGCTTGTGCACACAATTAGCCTTGGACCCTAGACGGTTTTTTTTTTTTACCTGTAACTCTAGTTTTTGCTCCTCTGTTGTCTTCAGGCTATGATTTTAATGCTGTTATATTTATTCATTGTGCTTGTTCTTCTCTCTAAGCCTTTGCTGATCACTTTTGAGATCTGTGCTGTGAAAGAAGCTTTGATAACATGAAACAGAATTGAACTCAGCCTTGCCGAGTTATGTTTGATGAGGCATTCTCCATGTAAAGGTTGTCACTGTTTTTTTCCGAGTAGGTGTATGGGGCCCCTGACTGCTTGAAAAACAAATCATCAGCTGGCGCACCATGGTACTGAAAATGTACGCATTTCACATAGGCTGGATCAGTCTGAGTGAACGAGTGCTGCATTGGGTGCAGTAGATCAGACGGCGTGTTCGATTAGTCCGGAGACTCCATTTGAACACATTTCCCCTGGTGTTCCTGCAGTAATTTGTTAAACTCCCCTTCAGTAATTCAATTTCTCAGAAAAAAAAATCAGCCACTGTTCAGTGGCATCAGAATGAGGTTGAATTTTTTTTTCCTTTGGATTTGCACTGTTTGCCCCCATGAAACCATTGATTTGCTCTGTGAGCACAGACTGAAAATCAAACAGCCAGACCCTGCTGATTCTGCTACATTTCCACAGCAAACTCTCCATCACTTCAGACTTTACTGAGGAGGAAAGAATTCAAACACTTTGATTCCTCCATGACAAAGTACTCCTGTTTACTGGAATTGTGTATAGATGGGTAAGTCAATAACAAAATGGAAAATGTGTTTATTGTACATAAATCTCATCATGTAACTGATACAAAAGTAATGGCAAAACCTTTAGGGATGTCAGCCTTCTACTACATTCATTAACAATTTCATTACTTTCTAGCCCATTGCCTCAACATAATGCTTTGGAATGAGAGCTTAAGGCTTCCTGCATGTTGTGGCTGAGGCCTAGTGCCTTAGATTCAAAGCAATACTCGCATACAGAATACAGGTTTGTTGCCATAGAAATTGACTGGGTGCAGGACTTGTGAAGCTTGGTAGGTGTTCAAAACCCATCTTAGACAGGCCATGCTGTATTGTATGACACCTATGTATTTTTGTACAAAACAGGTCAGATCAGTGAAGTGAAGAGGAAAGCTCAGCATAAGCCTTCTATGGATGAGTCAGTCTCTCGTTTGGTAGCTGCCTTTGAAGCACAAGTTTGAATCTTAGCTGGAATGTGGTCATCAGCAGCGGTACTGAGCTGTCTCATAAGGGCTTTGTTCGTTTGATGACACTCCAGACAGCACAGCTGCCTGGGTCCGAGATCTATGTATGGTGCTTTAAGAACAGGCAGACCTCATAGTTTTGGACTGTTTTCCTCAGTACACGACGCTTGAAATTGAATCCTATTGTTTATGAGTGTTCATTTCACAGGGAAAGGTTGTATTCAGAATTTAATTAAGAATTTTAACTGGGATTATTTAAAAATTAGCTGAATGTAAAAATAAATGCAAAAATGTTTTATTTAAATGATTTAACTTACACCAGAACATGATTTTGACAGTCAGTACAACCAGGGGGAGGGAAGCATGGTATCCAGACAGACAGCACCTGTTTTTGTGGAGGATCTGAACCCATGAGCAGGAGCCTGATATAACAGACACACAGTGAAACACATCAGCCGTGCTCCAACAACTTTGAATTTGGTGGATGAGCTCAAGAGAAGAGGCCGAAAAGCATCTGGAAACAGACCCACAATGCAGGTGGTGTCTGTACCCAAGATTCTGAGAGATCAGTGAAGATAAGCAAAGGGTGGAAGGTTAATATTTGTGGAACAGTTAGGGTGAATGGAGACTGTAAGATGTCACCTGACAAACTGATCAGCTATGTGACAGAGGGAGGTCTTGTGCTGTGCTTCAAACTAAGGGCTTGCATGTCAATTACTTGTCCATTTGATCACTTTCATGGCCTACTTCCCTCCTGTCCAGAGTGTCTGGTCACTCAGTCAAGATCAATCGAGGTAAATCAAGAAGGAAACTGGTGAAATAGTGCTTTGTGATTGGTGAACAGTTTTTCAAAGGGAACCAATAAAAGGGCAAAGAATACTGTAAAATTAGATCCACAGTAGGATCTCACAATAGGTTTTTACCATGAGCTGCATTCTGTTTCATGTCTAAGCATCCATGGTCTTTAAAGCTAATTTTTTTGATTTTAGCTCATATTTCAGAACTTTTTATACATAACAAAGCTTTGCTAATTAGTCCCACAGTATGAGTAAAGGTATGGATAGGAGAAGATGTTGTTTGTAGTCTAATCGTTCCAGCTGTGTAGGGAAGGAGGGGTTATGTGGGGGTGGCATTGGATTCCGCTGGCATGTGATGCTTTTGGACTGAGCGTCAGCCTAGCATTCATGGGCCAGTGCCCCCAGTGCGCCCCACTGAGTCACAAACATCCCCCAGGCACTCTGTCAGATCCGACACGGAAGCCCTGTCTCTCAGCTGTGAAATTGCCATTGTATTAATATTCTTTCTTATGTCTCTTTGGTCTGACAGCTTTCTGCTTGGTTGCCTTTTTGATGATTTATGTTTTATGTTTTCTTCACAATTATTTTATTGAAAAGAAATCAATTGGATATTCTGATTTGCTTTTTTGTAAATGATTTTAGATTCATTTCATTGCATGAATCAACAACAGGGATCTAAATAGGGAAGGTCTACAAAATTTATATTACTGAGACAGAATGTACAAACGGCATGTTTTTGAACTGGTGTAAAGTGGGTAGATGTTATAGAAAAGATACTGTGTTGTTCCATTGATAAGGGAGTTAGATCTACTTAAAACCTACTAACACATTCCAAGACACTACATACCTGCCATTTTACTTTTTGCGTCTGGAGACCAAGCCATTTATGGGCTACTGAGGTCTTTCTCCCACTGATTCTTTCTGCCCCCGTCTTCATCAGTGCAGAAAAAATGAGGCTTAATTAACTGTGTGCTACAGGCAACGTGGAGGGAAAAGTGGGCCAGTCTATAAGATCATTAATTAGGATGCAGTACACCCCAGACCACTGGCTCCCAGGGAGCAGATGGAGGACCATGCTTCCTGTCAACTGCAGCTTTTTCACAGTCCAGCTAAACCCCCCACCCCCCAGACATCATTTCCACAGCAAATGAGTCAGGTGCTCTGTTTGCCTTGCATGATACCCCTGGCTGCTCTTACTCCTGCTTTTAACCCCACTCTCTTGGCCTCCTACCACTATGCTGTCTAGAAAGAAAGTTAATCCAACTTGTGATCAGTTCATTCTGTGGGCAACTTAGCCGATGATCCCAGCTTTGTCTCAAAGCAGATCTCATGTCAGCATTGCTTTAGGAATGAAATTCTACCTGGAGCTAAATCTGAAATGAACTGATACTTGGCTAACCCTGGATTTTGGTGAAACCCTACGGCTAGCCTGTGAAATAAACTGGCTCCTGCCTGCAGCTTGCTCTTTCTGTTACTCCTCAGGTCACAGTCAACTCCCCCTCCACCTAGTCAGTGTACACTTTGAGGAGTCTGTCCTTAGGGTCTTCATCGGCATTTAGTGATGTTGGCTTACCCCAGTCCAGCTGTGGTCTCTAACAGAGGGGCGCCCCTCCCACGCTGCAACTCCCTTCTAGCAAGGGAAAAAAATAATAAAGAAGACAAAAGCCCTTAATTTGAAAACTTAATTATATCCCTCGAAATGCATGTCATCGGAGCAACAAAGAGATGTACATCATTGAGTAGCTAATTGAGTGTGAGAAGGAGTCTCTTTTTGTCCCGTAACAAGAACTGCGACACCAACTTACGTGAGGCAGACAAGGAACAAGCAATTATATGGAACAGCTGCGTGCTGTGTTACTGTCAGACAAACTTAACCTGCGTGGGAGGGAACAAGAGGCAATATATACACCTGCGCTTAGTTCACTGTCATCCCTAACCAGGTACATCAACATCTTACTGTTGGTCACGTTCGTTTGTCATGGCAAGGAGACCTTGTGGTTACCCAGTAAAAGTTAGACCTTTTTCTTTTTTTCATGCCCAGGGAGGTGCAGTGATTAGGGAAGTTCAGTTTGTAGAGGCCTGCATCAAGTACTAATTCCCTAAGAAATCTGAGAAGCCTTTGGATTAATATATAAGACAAATGAACCAATGTGATGGTAAACTAAGAGTGTCACCATCTACATGAGGCTAGAAGCCCTGAACATTGCTTTGCATGCGTCACCTCTCATCTGTGTCACCTGGTCTGGGTCTCCATCCGGTTTGATAGTGGGATGTAGCCTAGCATGGTGCGTGGCCTATGATAGTGACCACCCTCCTACACCTGACCTTAAAATAAGAGTTTGATTGGTTTCATAAGAAAAAAATTTGTTCCTTTTAGCTCAGTGGTCTAATCCTGTTGTTGTGTAACAACATGTGGGCAGTGGTTTCATAGGTCTGAGCTCTGTGAGGGCAGTCCCTGTTGTATTGGTATTCAGATGGCTGGGAGTAATTCTGTAACACAGAGCTTTGAAGATGCATGCTTTATCCAGAGCACAATGGTGCTCGCGCTGCTTAAACATGCATGAATTATCGTGCTTTGAAGCTTGTGTTGGGTTAGGGGTCAATGTACCAGCGCACATTCTGCTGTATTCATTAAAAGCTATTTAGACCTAGAGCTCACTGAACATTTTTTGTTGTTGTTGCTGTTGAAGTCTTTTGCTAATGAAATACTTTGTTAGGTCCAATTGTGCACTATGGGGGAAAAAAATACACTCGGTCTTTTCGGCTGTTTGATCTCAGTCTGCGAGATGCTTCTGAAGATTATTTTAATGTAATTTATTTTTTTTCCCCCATGTTTATACACCGCACACTTTGCAGTCTTTCTTAGTCACTGAATATCGAATGAGAAGTCGGATGGGTAAGGGGGGCTGCTTAGAAAAGGCATTTTTTATTTTTTATTTTTCGCATAACAATCCGTGACATCTTCCGTATTGATATTCAAATCAGAACGGAGCTTTGGACAGTCTCAGATTAAATTCACGAGCTATTTATACATAGTCCGTATTACATCCGGCATTTTGCCTCATTGCTTCTTAGGCTTAAAGGGATTAGAGAGGTATAAACAAACACACACGCGCCATACGCTTTCTTTCTTTGCTTTGTTTCCTTTATCTTCCCTCACAAATACTGATCATTCAGATCACAGATACTCTGGCCTCTCTCCACCCTCCCCACGCAAGGAAATTGGCAAGAGAGGGGCCCAACACGTACAAGCTGGTAATGGAAAAGAGAGGTGGTCCCGCAGAGGCCAAGGGCCTGTTGCTATGTCGCTGTGGTTATTACATTGTGACAAACAAGGAAACAATGTAGAAGGTTTGTCTGTCTATTTATTTATTTATTTATTTTTAAAGAGTTTAAAGAAAGTTGGCTGGCCTCTCTCAGTCCAAAGTGAGTGCATGTTCTTTGCTGGGTTAGCATCTATGGCTTGGGGGGTTAGACAGTACAGATTAGAGTCACACTGTCATATTCAGATTTACACAGAGTGCAGAACAGAAGGGACCTTGTGGAACGGGTCCTGCAACAGAACAGCCGTCCAGTGAAACAAAACGTGTCCTCCGTCTCTTGTGCTTCAATATGCAGCCCTGACACGATGTTTGAAATGGGTTAGTGTGGTGGAAGATTATAATAATCACATTTATCAGCCACTTTGAAATGCAGCGACTTTACCACTGAAATCTCTTTCATGTAAAACCACACAGGAGGACATGATCACAGTGTACAAAGAGGGTTAGACCCGGACAGTACCTCACTGTCAGCACCAGCAAGAGAACACAAGGCCATAAATGGCAACCAGTGTATATGAAATCAAAGCAGCTATTTCTTCTTTGCTCTAATGCTGGCACAGATTTTGAATAAACTTTTTAGTAGTTAGGAGCCTTTTGAACCAACCATAGAGACATAGTTTACATTGCTTGGATATAGCACATCCAAACAAGCAATACGACTGTGTTCTAGTTTGTAATGGTTCTTCTGTTATTATATGCTATTGCTATGCATTATACACCACCCAGTAAAGACCTGCGTTCGTAGAAATCGTTTAATCTAATTATGTAATTATTTACTTAGTGGCCACTTTGTGCAAAGGTACTTGGATAATGTACATTAAATTTTACACTTCTGTTCTATCAGTGCTCTGCCTCTATCTGCCCAATGTCTTCTCATTAATCAATCAGTCAATGAATAAAAAAATGTAATCCTAATATAATCCCCTCCTAGCACATTTGGTTAAGTGGTTAGTATTGTTGCTGCACATCTTCAGAACTGAGGGTTCAAGTTTTACCTCTGGTGTGCATGTGTGGAGTTTGTATGTCCTGGCTGTGGTTTGTGTGTTTCCTTTGGGTACTCTGGTTTCCCTCACAGACATGTGACTGACAACTGATTGGCATTTCCAAATTGCCTGTAGCATTTGACTCAGTGTGATTGTGCCCTGCAATGGCTTGGCACAATCTGTTTTGTGCCCTAAGATCCCTGGGATAGGCTCCAGGCCCCCTGTGACCTTACAAAAGATAAGAGGTATGGAAAATGAATGGCTGGAATATAATCCCCCTCCATCCATCATTTCCTGGCTGATTATCAGTGACCCCCTGGGGTGATCATGAGTCCAGCTATGTATTTATTCACACACATATATATATATATATATATATATATATATATATATATACTGCATGTGCTTCTTGTCTTAAATCTTCCATTGCATTAGACAGTTTCAAAGTTTGTTAGGCGCTCATCCTCAAAACCTCAACATTAGCATTTCGGAAAACCTGTAAGATGGTATGGAGAATGTATGGTATTTGCATACATATTTACATACCATGTGTGTGAAGTCCATGTTGTGGCAGTGGTGTCTGTTTCCTCTTAAACTTTGCCTTTTCAGTTCAGCTTTACCTATGTCAACAACCTTATACATTTGAACATGCAAGCTTTTAGTGAAAAGTCCGTTTTCCTAACCAGCAGCCTGTTTGCTCCACCTTTGCTGCACCACCAGTTTGATGTACACACTGCAGACTGGCCACAGTGCTGGGCCGTCACTTCCCTCCTGGCTACCTGCACAATACCTGTTGCTGATGAGGCCTCAGCCTGCACAATACCTGTTGCTGATGAGGCCCGGAACACAGTGCCTAAGTGCTCTGTTACCACTTCCCTGGGTCTTCCCTCTCTCTTTCTTGTTTCCCCCCTGTCTCCCTAACCTCTCTAACATTTCCCCTGCCTCCACTGACAACTTCCAAAGGCAGGAACAGGAATACCACCTGCATCTTGTCCCTGGAACTGAGATGTGAGGGTTTGCTCTTATTTACAGGCACAGGAAAAACAATCCATGCTGCAAGTTTTTAAAATGAAGGGAAAAAAAAAAACACTCAACTGACACTTCGGTTTGAGTTGAGTTCCCCTTTCTTCTTTACTGATCCTCTGAAAGCACTTGAGAGAGCAAGCAGCGTCTATCAGACAGTGTTTTCCAAGAGAGATAGAGAGATTGAGAAAGACAGAGAGAGAGGGAGAAAGAGGGAGACAGAATAGACATGCTGGGAACGGATGAAAACGCTAGAGAGAAGGAGCTGATGTGTTCTACAGAAATACAGAAATGTCATTTTTTCTGTACAAAAGCATCCTTGGGCTAAATGACAAAGACAGAATCTGCTGCAGAGTGGTAGGCACAGTGCACCCAGAATGCCTAGCTGCAGCAAGGAGAGGCCCCATTGTTTGACTTGAATTATGATTAGATTCCAAGTGGGAATGCTGCAGGAGCAGTGCTGTAGGAGTAATTCAGGTGGAAGTTAAGAAAATATTGATTCCTCCATGTATATGACTGTGGTTGCAGTACCATACAGTCAACTTTCTTTCTTAAACTTGTTAGTTCACTGTGTTGTCTACAGAGCACCTAAGCAATGGGGGCACAAAATGTTGAGGGGCTGTTGCTTGGATTGCTTTTGACCTAGTGATCAGACCAACTCCTGGCATATTTCGATGAAAGTGCCTTAATGGGTTTGGGGCTTCAAGTGTAATTTAGCTGAAATTAATTGAACTCTGAAAAACAGGATTCTGTTGCACCCAAAAGTCATACCTGTCCTACATTGGAGAAAGTGTAAAATAGCAGGGCTTTTAAGTGTATTTTGAACAGTGATCTGTTGCCAGAAAGCAGAGCGATTTGTTCTGCATTCCTGGATGCTCTGGAAGTCCAGGATCTAGCAGCGTAAAAAGCTAATGCAGCTGGACTAATCCAGTTCATGAGGTATATGCACATACGATGCCAACTCTCTCTCTCAAGAGGTCTCTGATGTTTCTGTATCCTACACAGGTGATGATTGGTACCTGTGCCGGCTGACCCTGAGCATGCCCAGCGCATCGGACCTGCAGTGGGCCATGTTCCCCTTTCCTTACCTGGCAGCAGTCAGTTCTGATGCTACCCCAGGCACGGTGGTGTACAGACTCTCTGCCCGGTCCACCGGTGGCTCCTTTGGGGCCTCCCACTTTCTGTTAGTGGATGGTAAGCTATCCAGGGAAACAGTGATGAGTGCAGGAAGGGTTGAGTGTGTGTGTGTGTGTGTGTGTGTGTGTGTGTGTGTGTGTGTGTGTTTGTTTGTGGGGG
>JABJVR010000106.1:3608756-3632391 GCA_025773905.1 Chitala chitala | reverse complement strand
AGATAGATAGATAGATAGATAGATAGATAGATAGATAGATGAAGACACTGAGATACATAACAGTCCTTATATGTATTTCTGTCTCACAATGAACATTTACACAGCACTGAATGCAGTCGCTGTTATTTTGCTACAGTGGGACTGCTAAGGCAATCTTACAAGTGAGAAATGTCTGAAGATCAGAACCCTATTTTAACAAATTTTGAAGCATTTACAAAGTTTCCAGCTGACTAAGTAGAGGCTAGTATTTATTGTGACTAAAGGGCCTAATTCAACTTTTGTATTTCAGTTGCAAGAGCCCACAGCCTCTGGGTTTCAGGGTTTCTGCAGTAAATACTGTCTTCATTGTGTCGATGAAGATTCTCAGTCATCCAGGTGGAGCTGTCTGGATGTTGAATCACGTCAACTAGACTACTTCTTTTTGATAGGAATGTTTCACTACCCATCTAAGTAGCTTCTTCAGCAGACATAAAACACTTTGTTCAGTAATAAGGCTGTGCTGGCACAGTGCCTACGTGTCACCATAGAAACAAACACCCAAGTTACCCGCTTCCCTTGATGCAATTTTTTTGGTCATATGCAAATATGGTGGACCAAACATTTGACTTTTTGGCTTACCTTTGCATCATGAAATGCATGATCTCTGCCACCTGCAATCCATCATAAAATATGGAGAAAGTAACACATATAGACAAATACCAGTCGAGCTTTCTATTTGCTAATCAAATCGTTTTAAAATAAATAAATAAATAAGCATCCCAAGCCTGGAGAATGTCACCCTTGACTGGTATAAGAAGAAAGGGAGAAGATTATTATTGATATTTACCTTAAACCCGGATCTGACTTGGCAAATTAGGCTGTGTGCCTAATGTGACGTATGGGGAACTGGTTTGAAAATGCACTCCAATTATAAGAGGAGAAACTTGCAGAAAGGATTTGCTGAAGAAGTGCAGCCACTCTTCGTCCTGCCCCCTGTGCCACCCACGTAGCCCTGCAACGGTTCCCCTCGATTTGCTCCAAATGCATTGTGGCTCCTATGTTTAATTTAGTTTCCACCGCAACTCCAATTTTTACAGCACATGCATTAAAAATGGTAATAGGTAGCCCGAAGTGATATTATATTAGTCTGTGTATTTTTAATGAACCTTCTGTTTGAATCCTCCTTCTTAAGCCCTTGCTGCTACCTTCCTTGCGCTACCCCTTGCCACCCATTACCTACCCACATACTCTACACCCCCACCCCCCAATTTGCAACAAGTTCCTTCACTGTGTATCAGGACTGCTGGGGGGTATTGCTTGCCACATCTGTGGGTGAAGAGTTACACATTTGCATTGGAGATTTAAAGGGCCTTCATCTGCATGAACCAAATGACTGTGCTGGCCGATTCCGACGACAGCTTGCCTGTGTTATAATGAAGCTGGGCCTGCTGGATCCGGGTGCAAGCCCTGGCGCCTTGCCTAATGACAGCAAACCCTTCTTGAAGTTTCACTTTTGATCTGTGGGAGTCAACACCAGCTTTCCCTGCATCTCTGGCAGATGGGCCCTTAAATTTATCAAATAAAGAATTGGCTTTGCAACACAGTTTTAATTAATATTGGCTCTTTTAACATGACAGAGTACTTAATTATAAAAGCACTTACTGTACAAATCCAGCAGCCCCTTGCTGCAAATGAAAGACCTTCGCCTGGTGAGCTGTGGAAAAGATTCTGTTGGGAGACAGAACGATAAGACTCTTGCCTTCACCTCTGGGACCCACTTTGCGTACAAACCAACGACATTAAAAGTGTTAAAAAAAGTTCCCCTTCTCAGAAGAAACATCTGCAGAGCCTTCCCTGATTATAAATGTGAATCTCTTTGCTTTTGTACACTTCTTTAACAGACACACATTTCAGTTTTTTCAGAATGTGTCATTTCAAGTCACTTCAGATTTACTATGATAACATCTGGACTTTCATTGGCAATAAATTTTTGTCTAGCAAATGTGTTCTCAGTCATCACTCATTTGTGACATTTGCATCTTAACTATGTTGCTAATTGATTAACAGGTTGTTAATTGATTAACAGGTTGTTAATTGCTACCTGTTATGGATGAATCTGGCTGAAATTAAAAAAAAATGTCTCTCTCTCCAAATGCAGTTTTGGCTCGAGACTGTGACACAGGTCTGAATGCAGAGATCTCCTACTTCATCCAGAGCCTGGACTTTGACATTAGTGCCCAAGGGGTGGTGAGCCCAAGCCAGCGTCTGGACTATGAACGGCCCAACCACATGTATGAGTTTGTGGTGGTAGCTGTGGACCGCGGCATCCCTGCCCGCACTGGCACTGCCTCTGTCCGGATACGCGTGGCTAACGCCAACGATGAGGTTCCCATCTTCTCCCAGACAGTGTATGTTCCTCTCTCTCGTTGGGTCCTTAGACAGGTGCCAGGTGTGATCCCAATACTCCACCTGTAGCAGACCTTCAGTAGTGTTACTACACCTGGAATAGGAAGGGGGCAGTGTTCAAGAGCAGTTTGAACAGATGTGTGTTGAAATAGCCTTTAGGAATTATTGAGAGTTTTCATTTTTCAGGCATGTGATCCTGTTCCAAGCAATATATGGAGCATTCAGTCAATGCTCATATAACATGAGGAATCAGTTGAAATCATTTTCATTGAGGTTTCTGGTCTGCCGTTTTGCTGTCTGCAGCTACAAGACCTTCCTTTCAGAAGATGCTGGGCCAGACACACTCGTAGCTATCGTCCACGCCAAGGATCCAGACGGTGACTTGGTGACATATGCTATCACTGGGGGCAATGAGGACAGCAATTTTGAACTGGACAACCAAAAAGGTGAGTAAACGGAGAAATAGGACAGAGGACCAGTCTCTAGCCCCCGGTACCCTGTCAGCTCTTCAATTGCCCTGGTAACAGACATCAGCAATAAGGCTCTCTAAGCCAACCTATAAGAGGACATCTCTTTAAATAAATATGTAATGATCTAAGAAAACCATCCATTCTGTCAAGTCCACTCCAAAAGTTGTCTACCAGTATGTGTCTAAAAACAAACACTTTGTACCAATTTTCCTTAACCCCCACTCTCCTTCTCTGCAGCCAGCTAACACGGAGCGGAGCGCGTGTTTCACAGTCAAGGTTACATTTGTCTGCTGTGTCTGGTTATCATTTGTTTACAAGTGCCTGAGCCCGCGAGATGGGAGCCGCACCTTATGCTAAGCTTCTCCCTGGCTTATCACTGGCTCCGCACTCCTGCCTCCTCATCCAGCCTATTACAGGCCAACAACACAGATGGCCCCTGGCTCCCACACTGTTAAATTGTGAAAAGTTGTCACTTCAAAGACTTAGCGGCATTTTATTTATATTCTGCCCCCCCACACACACACACACGCACACACGCACATCACACACACATTTATTTATTTTTTCTGCCGAGGCTTCATGGGGGAAAAGGCATCAAAGATATACAGCACCAAAGTGGCTGTTGTACCAGATTGTAAAGGATGTTGTATAAAGGCAAATATTTCCCCTTCATAGTAAACACTTTCCTTTGTGTGTGTGTTTTTTTTAATCTGCTTCCCTTTATTGCTGTCCTCAGAGGCAGAGGCCTGACTCAATTTGGGATTTTGAGCATCTGTTTGATGTGCAAGGGGTTATGTAAAGCTGAGCACTGGGGGTGAGATGGCAATCAATCAGCCATAGGGTGCTGGGGTACTGGTAGGATGTGCATCATGTGCATGGTCTTGTACCTTCATCCAGGAATCATTAAACTACGGAGAAGCCCCCCTCCCAGGCTCCGCGGCCCTCAGTATGTCCTTAATGTAACGGCAACAGACGACAATGCTTCCGGTGGGCCACACCCCCTCAGTAGCTCCGCCCAGGTCATCGTGGGAATCAACGACATCAATAACAACAAGCCCATATTTGATGAGGTAAGACAAGTTGGAATGCTAAGGGTCTGTCAACCACATACTTGTAAAAACACATACAAACCCAAATGCACACATTTACACATGCAGACTTTCACTGTGAAAAGTTGTCCAATAAGCATTTTGTTCCAAGGAAGGTTTCCATTGTATGTGAGGTGAATTAGTGGTTGCTGTCAGTGAGGGTCCGTGCTTGGACCATATTTGCTTAAGGGGCGCTGGGGGGTGTTGGGAGAGCATAGGGAGGGGAGCTAGAGTTGTGATGGCGACAGCTGGTGATGGAACATCTGAGTAGCTTCTCAACCCTGCTGGGAATCACTGCTGTGGAGCTTGATCACGACATACGCAATTCCAAGGCCTGCAAATGCCCAAATCAGTGAGCAGTGGAGATGAATATTTCAACAAGGCATTACCTTGGGGGTTCCATGGATGAATATGAAAAGGAAGAGAGAAGACTAGAAGTCCGGGAGGTACTGTGGTGGTCAACGAGCACTACTGACCAGAGCATTCCCAACACAGGTTGCAGAAAGGTGACTGCTGTCATTTTGGGCTCAGAACTATACCTCAATGTGCCCTTTTGTGTCACCATGCAAATATATGACACCATAAGCTTCTTTGTTCAGGTCGCTTTAGATGAAGATGGAAATATGACCAGGGGGGCTGAAGGAGAATTTGGCAGATACCATCTTTTTGCTTGGTTATGAGCTTCAGCACTCAAGTTCTGGAATCCTGTGTCTATGAGATGGGCTTTATTAATCATCCATAGCAGGTACAATTTGGCCTCTGGGCGTGGTGTGACTTGCATCTCCTCAGTGGGCCACAGTGCCTCACTAGTCTTAATGAGAACGTGAGGGATAGACGAGGTCATGCAGTGAGGGAGTTCTGCAATTCAGTGGAGCAATAACAGCTTATTCTGGATACTTTCATTTTTTCATACATCACTGCTGTCTTTGAAATATTAACCTGACTGAACTTTTTCAGCAGTCTTGTCACAGGTTTTCCAGTGTGTGTGTGTGTGTGTGTGTGTGTGTGTGTGTGTGGTTGGTGCTTTTCATGTGTCTGTCTGTCTGCATGTGTGTGCTGCTTTGTCTGTTTGTGTATGTGTGGATGAGCAAATAGTTGTACGTGAATATATGTTCACAGTGTTGATGCCATTGTAGCCTGGGATTTCAGTTTTCTGCTACCCCCCCCTCCCATGCTCTGGCCTTCCCAGTGCAACAACTACAGCCTCAGTGCTTGGGTCTTGGAAAACCTGCCACCGGGAACCTTCGTTTTGCGGGTGCAAGCTCACGATGCAGACATTGGACTGAACGGACAAGTGAAATACGGCATCATGCATCGTGATGGGACCTCATCTGGCTTCGCCATCGACCCTGGCACAGGTAAATAATGCCTTTCTGCTGGATGGAAAAGCCTTTTTATGTTTGTATACTGTTTCAGAACTCATGTCAGACAATGTAAACACTGTAGACACTGTCTTTGACTGTTAACATGTGGCCTGTATGTATAGGCAATGCAATGACAAAGTGGATCTTACCCAGTTTTTGTGTGAGACTGTATTAATATATACTTAGTGCAGGCCGTGTTGGTTCAAATGCAGTTTTTTTTTAGTTCACATGTTAAATGAACAGTAACAGTGTAGCGTGTGGTATATTGGCATGTCTCCTGCAGGCATGATCAGCACCACGGTGAGCTTCGACCGGGAGCGCCAGCGGGAGTACACGCTGTCCGTCACCGCCACAGACCTCGCTGAGGAGCCACTCATCGGCATCTGCCAAATAACCATTCTCATCGCCGACCAGAATGACAATGACCCAAAGTTCGAGAACAGCCGGTACCAGTGTGAGTACTGACCTTCCTTTCCATAAGGCAGAAGCGGTTCACAGTAGGAGAGGACATTTTTCTGCAAAAAGAGAAGGTAGTGGGTGTTGGATGCAGTTGAATCTGGTAGGTGTGATATGGGGTCTCTGTGGTTTATTTGACTTCTGGTTTGATTGCATTGGCCCAGTTGACTGGTTCTGATGGGTTCTGATGTGTTAGATGGGACTGCCTTGGCAGCCCCTGACCTGCTGTTTGTCAGTGTGACATTCAAGCGCTCTGACTTTTGGTTCTTTGTCAGGCCTCTACCTCTATAAAGCTTTGATTTCTTCCATTGTTTTTGATCCCTTACAACAGGGGATCCCAAATTCTTTGCGTGTATGGACTGAACAGAACTTTTAAGTATTCCCCACAGATTGGACAATGCAGGGGTGGGGGGGCTGGGGTTGGTGTTGCATGCTTGCTATGTGATGTTTTAATATGAAACCAGACCAATCTATTAAATGTTAAACAGGATGACATTAATAAACAAATGAAATATTAACTTGCCTTCAGTGTCAAAGTAGCTTGAAAGGTTTCATAGCTTTGTTTGCTGTAGCTTCTCTCCACACACCACACTTGAAGGGTCTGGGACAGCAACATCCCCAATCGTGACTAATCCTTGTTTTAAGTAGTCTTCATCATATTTTTGAGTAAATCTTTTCTTCTTTTTAGTGTTGTCCTCATAATCTGCCAAATAATTTTTTGTAATGCTGTCTAGCATAGGTCCTGTTTCAAAGCAGTATATAGCACAGTAAAGTTGACTAGTCCTAATCATTTCTGTGTTTTTCTTTTTGTTGGACTAACAACTTTTTATTTAAGAAAAACGTTTTTGAAATTTTTAGAAATTATTATGTGATATGCAATTTAAATATTGCATTATTGTGAAAAAACGCATTCTGCAGTTTATACAACCACTACTTAACAGGGCTTTCCCGGCTGGTTTGCAGCCTAGTGCGTGTCAACCCACGGCCCGGTACCAGTCCATGCACTGCAGTTTAGGAATCTATGATTTCCCATGGACCTGTTGTTGTAACAGCTGTATGTCTTCTCTTTTGGATGGGAACAAATTAATGTTTTTAAATCTTTCATTCAAAAGCAATGTGACAAGGCAATATAGTGTATTCTTTGACCAATGATATTAAAAAGTGTCACAGTGATTTGAAAGTTCCCCTGTGGCTTCCTATTTCATTTTAGGCACTCGGTAACCATTTAGAGGTCTACCTTTTACATTAACTCAAATTGCAAAGGTCAGAGCTTTGCTGCCTTAGCAAATTTAAAATCAGAGGCTTGCCATTTTGATCCAGGCTAGCAGGGAGAATGTATGATTTTTAGATTAGTCAGTTTAAAAAAATTAACAGTTAGTAACCTGTCCTATCATATCTGAAAAATTATTCCTTGAAATTTAAACAACACTGGATGAAATTCAAATGCTGTTTATTTTTATAATCACATTTATTTCCAATGTGCGAAAAGTATGTGTCCTAAGTTCAATGTCAGAATTTTTTAATGAGCAAAAAAAAAAAATGCTGTTTGAATTGCTTATTAAGTATTTAACAGGACAACTGAAATGTTTCCTGGGATATAGACGTATTTTGGTGATAACTAGAAGACCGCTGGCCACAGGAAGTCTCACGCTGACGCCTCAAACGTTCCTATCTGCAGACTTCCTGCGGGAGGACACACCTGTGGGGACGAGCTTTCTGCGTGCCGCTGCCCATGATGATGACCAGGGCACCAATGCTGCCATCACGTACTCCCTGTCACACCAGCACCCTGCATACTTCCACATTAATCCCAGCACGGGCTGGGTCTACGTCAGCCACCCCATCTCTCAGGCGAGTGCCAGTGTATGCATGTACGTGCGTGCGTGCGTGCGTGCGTGCGTGTGTGTGTGTGTGTGTGTGTGTGTGTGTGTGTGTATGCGCGAAGGTCACTTGGATGCCTAGGCAAAATTACATTGCCCGTCCCCTGCCCCACCTGTTTGTGTGATCTTCAGCCAGTGACGCACCTATGGATAGATGGCGTCCCTAGCATTTGCCTACACGGCCTATGCCCAACACTGGGTCCAAGTGTTATTGTTCCAGCGAGCAGAGCAATGATGTTCTCACTATCCCTGTCCACAGAGACCAGTTGTGCTCATCAGTGCCTACATTTATTCCTGCAGCGGATGTCTATTGCAGAACTATCTTAACGCTCTCCCTCTCTCTTTTTGTCTCTCTCCGTTTGTACATGCATGTGTGTATTTATATATCTCACGGGCGGATAGGGGTTGTACTTACATATGCATAAATTCATTAATGAGAGTGGATTCAGACATTTTGTTTTCTTCCTCCTGACAGAGGGGAGCTGACACCACACTGTGACATTTTATTTATAGGGATTGCGTGTTGTCTACCACCATCGCCTCATGCGCCAGCTTGCTCCTCATTTGGTTTTCTCCCCCCCCCCCATCCCCGAATCCTCAACTCTGGGCGCGTTTGCATTTGCAGAAATGTCAGCTCTCTCTTTCCTCAGTCGAGAAATACCCGCTTCTGTCGTTTCTGTACAGGTTATGTAAAAAAAAAAAGAGGCGTAGAGGGCCGCCACCTGATATTAAGTAACTGACGCCCTCGTGCCGACGCTGCAGATGTGCCCATAAGCCGTGATCTGATGTAGAGGATAGCGCCACACTTTTGCTATGCAAGCTATGGTAAATTAGCATTATTGTTAGGTGGCTGGACCTAACCCCAAACTATGTACGAGAAGAATTTTGGGTTGCTGATGGGTAGGTGTGGGCTCTTTCTGTCTGTTTGTCACGAAGACCCTGATCTTTTAGATGGAGTGGAGGACTGGTAGACTGGGTCTGGACCTAGGTAGCATGGGAGATTCCTTTGAGGTGAAGCACAGTAAAGTATTCATGAAAATTTAATATGTAACACCTTTTCACTTTTAAGATGTCGCAGTTTCAGTTGATAAGATGGGTTCAGATGAAGCCTGAGGGACAAACTTCTGCAAAAAAAGAGCAGGAATGATTGGGAGTTAGAGTGAGATTGAGCTGGGGGGATAATGGGAGTGAGAGAGAGGGACATACAGGGTCAAGGTGAGCTGGAGTGAATGAGAGAGCTACAGTGAGCTAGAGTGAGTGAGCTACAGTGAATGAGTTACAGTGAGTGAGCTACAGTGAGTGAACTACAGTGAGTGAGCTAGAGTGAGTGAGTAAGCTAGAGTGAGTGAGCTAGAGTGAGTGAGCTAGAGTGAGTGAGTAAGCTAGAGTGAGTGAGCTAGAGTGAGTGAGTAAGCTAGAGCAGGGTGCGGCAACCCATGGCTCTGGAGCCGCATGCAGCTCTTCCACACCTCTACAGTATCATTCCCTGTAATAGAAGAGGGACCAAAAATGGCTGTTTTGATAGTGAAGGTTGCAGACTCCTGAGCTAGAGTGAGAGAGTAAGTGAGCTAGAGTGAATGAATGAGTGTGATAGCATGACTAAGGGTGAAAATGAATAAAAGTGAAAAAGAGAAACAGTAAATAAGACTGACACAAAGACTGTACTCCTGCTGTGCCTCATCTCCATCCCAGCATTGCCTTCAACAACCACCATTATCTTAATTCAGGCAGTTAAGGTGGGCACTACTCTGGGCTCTATAAAATGGGCATTAGTCTGGGGGTTTTTAAATAACAGTAAGCTTGGGTGATTTTTTTTAAAGACATGTGCCTCATTGCCAGGCATTTATCAGAAAGCTTCAGCTGTGAGAAGGCAGTACAAGCATGGATTCATGGTGCTGACCTCACTCTCATTTTGCCAACGTGTGGCACTGCCTGACAGGGAGAAGGGTGGCTTGTGGAGCCCATGATGTTTTACTGCCAGCTCTATCTCGGCAGCACTCTGCTCCATTATTAATGCTACAGCGGTCGCTTTAATGAAACAGTGCCGAGTGTGTGGTTCGGGTGGGTTTGGGTGGGGTGGGCTTTGTTCTCTGAAGTCCTGGCCTTGAAAGTCAAATTAAGAAGCAAAATAGATTGTGGCGTTGTGAATAAATCTATCTGCTCCTCAGCACTATCTACTTTTGAAGTTTCCCTGTTAATGCTCAATGAATAATGCTGACTTTTCTTGGCCATAAATGTCAGTGTTTCTTTTTTCTGTTGCAATGATCTTTCTAACAAAGGTTTTGAAATTCGCTTTGAGCCATAACTCACCCCAGTACCGCTGTATCTGGGTAAAATTTGTCCTTTTTCATGAGAGTGCTATGAAGTTATTGGTTACTTGTAATCTGTTAAAGGTGGCACTGTCATGGTTAATAAAGAGGACTGTGCTGAAAGTAGGTCTTTTTTTTTCTCTGTCCCAAGCAGACGTCCCGTATCAGTCAGCAAATCATTGCCACAGATGGCGGCAACCGAAGCAGTTCAGTGGACCTAACCGTCATGATCACCAACATCCATAACCAACCACCTCAGTGGGAACAGACAGAGTACTGGGTCACTATCCCTGAAAACACTGTACGGGACACCAAGATAGTGGTGAGTGGTGTATTGGTGCGGTACCCTATGTCGTTCCGCCCTCCCAGCCTTCCCCCAGAAGTCCTTGTGTTTGTCACATCCCTTCAGATAACTCCCTGCTCACCCTCAGCTGCTGCTCCTGCTCATTCAGCTGTTAACCCCCAGTGAGAATATGTACAGTAATTTTAAAGTTCTTTTCCTTTATTTCTTGCAAGATAAAGTCAGTCTGCTGAGACTCCCATCCTCATATCCAATTGATTCATCAAGAAATAAGGCCACGAGGAAGCCTCTTAGAAAAGTCTTTTCATTCCTACGCATCAGCATGTTTCAGTGGGTGTAGCTAAATATTTTCCAGCGTGCAGAAGCCCGGCGCCTTTATGCGAAGCGTCTGAAATGGCACATCACTCACATCGCTCCCAGTAATTCTCCCTTTTTAATGTTAAGCATCCAAATTGGGTTGATTTGCGTTTTATTTATTTATTTTTTTAGCTTACTGCATCGAGCGTCTGCATAAAAATAGACGACGGCTCAGTTAATACTTGCACGCTCAGCTGATCTTAGGGCCGGGTTGTCGTTGACGGTAATTAGCCCAGGAGCACATTTCGCAGTACTCAAACTGTTTGTGTTCCTGGGTGGAGACTTCACCTTCATTCTCCTTGATAAGGTCTACAATTCTGGGAGGCGATAAAGTTTCTTGGGTTAACTTCCCCTACGGGCCCTTATTGGATGTGTATAGGAAAGGCTATAATTAACGTGTTCATTTTCTGACCCCCTCCAACCCTGCCATGTCCCCTGCAGATGAACAAGAGCGATTTTAATTTGCCTGTTGCACCTTTAAGTGCTGCTTCCCAATATGTTTGGCTTCATTCCTAAATGGGGCCAAAGACATGCAAACACAACCCTTCCCCCCAGGAAAAGGTGACTGCCCAACCTTCTGCTGTGCTCCTCAGCACCAGCGCTGTGCAGCTGGGTCAGTATGGAGCTTTATCGGCACTGATATGATCCGTTATGTTACAGTTTTTCTCAATTGCTTAGACACATTTGTAGAAATTGCATTGCTACAATGCAAATGTTTTAGCACGTTTCTCTAAACTGTGCACACATTCAACAAATTTTCATGTATTGAGGGCAAAATGAAACACTGGCTTTAAGACCATGAACATTCTTCAAAATGTGGCATTCACATCAAAATAGCATACACACTCATCACATGGATTTGATGAACAGACCATGCATGTCCACACTGAGCAGAAAAATTAGAGACAGTTATCAAAGTAGGCTTGTAATCCTGGTTTTCAGCAAACTGACTAGAGGCACCACAAAAATTGCAAATCATGAATTTGTTTATTCACATTTTCAGCATCCACACTACGATAAAAAAACAACACAACACCAACACCGTACATGCCTAAATGAGTAGGTATATATCAACTCTAACGCACCTTTACAGTAACAATCAAACAGCCAAAAAAGCACGAAGGAAATAACACAAATCACACTGAGCATGAACTGACTGTAAAAAAGAAAGGAGAAGCCACTAGTCTGGATCGCACTTTTTGTTTCTGTCCAGACACAAGTTTTCATCAACATCACAAGAAATATTTTCTGTAGCCAAATAGTGTTGGAAAAACTGTTTTGAATGCCTTATCCAAGCCTGGCAATCGTCTACTGTAATGTCACTACAAGCATCCCTCATTGCTTGTAGTAGAGTTACTTGCTGGTAAAGATCGTGGTCATATTCTTTCCAACGCCAAGAAAAAAAAATCTTCTATTGGGTTCAGAAATGGTGAATACTTTGGAAGATCTAAAAACGGAAAAACATGGATGGGTCTGGAACCAAGCTTGAACAGATGCTGCATGATGGAACCTGACATTGTCCCAGACTACAGTGTAATGAATCGGCTGATGTTGAACATATGGATCTCCTTCATGGGGTTGAATGAGATTGTTATGAGAAGCATCAAGAAAAAAGATGAGCTGTGTTATATGGACCAAGTGTTTCATGGTGATGGAGGACCCTGTGCATGCTGACAGTGGCACAGATGATTGTGTTACCCCAACGCTGACCAGGAACACCCACAGTGGCACACTGTCCAATGATGTTCCTCCCACGACATCACCTTCTACTGAAGCTAAATCCTACCTCATCCACATACATGTGTTCATTCTGGACAGCACCTGCATCCAGCTCAAGCACCCTCTGTAAATGAAGACCCAAATTTTTATAGTAGATAAAGACAGTCAATGTACTGCAGCCCATTACAGTATGTGTATTGCATACTGTAAGGAAGAAGTCTGCTGTAACATCGTGTTACACTTACCAGAACATGCTGGTGTCCCTCCTCTTTGACTCCGTCATCATTCCTTTGGAAAGGTGCTAAATGTGCTAAAGCATTTGCATTGTAGCATTGCAATTTCTAGAAATGTGTGTAAGCAATTTGCTGTAAATTTTCTTTATGTGTATGCTATTCCTCTTAATACTCCGTCTATTGTTGCAATGCAAACACTGTGAAGGTTTGCAAAGACATCTCGATCAGCAGTAATTCTCTCCCTTATTTCCTTTAAACATATTGCGTTGTTGGCCAACACTATGTCAACTATAGCAGTGTCTTATGCTGGAGGAAAATGATGCTGCCTCCCACCCCTTGGAGGTTGTCTCTCCACTCTGAGAACACAGAGTACTTCCTTTACTGTCACTACTTCAGTCAATATACAAACTAAACAGATGAATATACAATACAGTTAACAGTGAGGTTTTATAGTCAATATAGCTCCAAAGTACAATACAGGAACAGCTGCCTGACCTGTTTGGAATTCTAAACTGTCATGTTATGGAGGCCAGTGTGAATCGTGAAAGGTAAGGCCACACACGTAGACCTGCCTCTCTCATGCTCATGCTATGGTTGATTACATGGTCAACAAATGTAGCACGAATTTCATTTGGCATCATCTGTCTCCTTGGGTGAGCTCTTCTTCTGCCCTCTCTTCCCCACTGGTTAGTGCCATGGTGTTCCATTGTGTAGCACTTACATAGGCAATATCTATATACGTGATTCCTTTATAAGTCAGTTGACTGCTCAAGTTCAGGAGCTTCATGGAAACTCAATGGCTGAGCCATGTCTGACATGTGAATTGAATTGAACTCATTTGAATGGAATTGAATTGAATTGAATTCATACAATTACTGCATTGTCTAGAGCGGGGGTCTGCAGTTTACGGCTTTGGAGCCGCATGCGGCTCTTCCACCACTCTGAAACACCATTCCCTGTAATGGAAGAGGGACCAAAATTGGTTCTTTTGATAGTGAAGGTTGCAGACTCCTGAGCTAGAGTTTCACTCCGTATACCCTGTACTGTACAGGTATTGTGTAGGGCGTATAGTGGTCTTGTGATAGCATAGTGGTTACAGTAGAATACTGCAGATATTTGGCTTTGAACATCACGGGACCAAAGATCATTGCTTCTGGTCCATCTTCTCCAATGAAAGTTTTTTTTTTTTCCTTTCCTGTCAGTCTCATGCTTTTTTGCTGAAACTGTCATTTTCCCAAATGGACAGCACTGGTAGCAGAGTGATGAAAAAAGCTCTGTCCTCATGTTCTCCATTTGCCGGACATCTGGTAACCATTTTCAATTTTTTGTGCACTACCAAATTGGGTAGCTTTTTTTGGATTTTAGTTCTCTCATAAAAATTTATCAAAGTGTATTGTGAAGAATTGCTTGTAAAAAATTAAATACACAGCATTTGTTACATTAGCATCTTTTTTTACTTTCTCTCTTCTGTGCCCCTTTCATGACATAATCTAAGATGGTTGCTAGCTACCTTGGCCCTGGAATAGGTCGTAGGTTACAACATTATTAGCATCTATGTCAGTAATGAACCCCTTCAGTTCTGTTTATGTTACTTGCTATAGGTCTCAAGTGACAAAGCTTTTCAGAACAATCACAGGGACGACTTTCCCCCTGTAAGTACTGTATTTACTCCCTAGTGTGGCGTAACTGTAGTAACTGACTGTTAAAATCTGCCCTGTGAATTGGGAGTCATCACAGTAATTCATCCTTAGAACTCTAAATACAAATTAGGCTTGTTAAACAGCATAATGCATTCATTTGCAGCACTGTGCCGGCTTGTTGTCTGTAGAGTGTTTCTGTTCATCTCTCTTTTTTCTGCTCTATCTATTATCTTCCTCTCCGTCTCCTAATTAAAAATTTAAATATCAGCAGTCTCTGTCTGGAATTATCTCAAGGAACGATGATTAGTAAATTCCAAACACCATAATTGCAACCTTGAGTAAATAATTAAGAGGTCCTGTTCCCCACATACATTGGATAATGGGAATCAGCGTCGTCAGGCAGTATCAGGGCACCATCGGAAAAAACTGTAGATAAATTAATGAGGTGGGTTTCTTGGGGGTCGGATAAGTTTGTATTTCACAGCAGATAATCAAAATTAATTATTTAAATGATATCTTGCTGTTATGCATATTTAAGAGTCTTTTCAAGGAAAAGTTTAAAAATCAATTTTTTTCTAAATAAAGGGGTTCAACTGCATCTGGGGCCTAGGACTGCTCAGATATTGCGATGTGCGGAGGAGGAGGTAGTAACCATGGAGCGGGGGCAGGGGGTGGGGGGTGTCTGTGCCCTGTGCTGAATTAGATAATAGCATCTAAGAGCTTTTCTGTGTATTATTATTTTCCGGTACTTTTCGCTTTCCTCTTCCTAACCATTCACAATGAATAATTGACATGCAACACAGGACGATCAGAAGATGCTTCTCATGCTGGCTGGGTTCATGCTTTAGTTACAAAGTTTCACGCTAACGACTGGCACATCACTGCTGGATCATGCTCTCTGGGTAGTGCTTTACAGGGCTGAGATGACAAAGTGTGTTTATCTGCTTTCTTTTCATTGACTCCCAATTGTCAGTCTATATGCTTCACAACTGAGTACCACCAGAGGCCTCGGGGTATTAATGTAAAGCTGTTTGTTTCTTAGCTGCCCCTTTCTCTCCAAAGCAACTTAGCATTTTGCCTAGTTGTGAGGTTTTAATGGTGAAACACAAGTTTCACAGCCTTTTAAAATTATATAACATTAGGACCTATCCTGGTTGTTGACATAGCAACCACCATGCTGTTAAAACATTTAATCGGTATTCTATCTCCCGCCTGGCTGCCGTAGGCATTTAGAGACTGGACCTCTACCTAAATGACAAGTCAAACCCCAGGAGGGGATGGTCTGTCATACTGTTGAGCAGGATACTCAACAGGAATTGCTTTGGCAAATACTTATCTGTCTTCAACCATGATGGTGTGAAATATTCAGTGTAGAAAGTTGAGATAACGGAAGGAAAGCTGCTGAGGACAGACCCACATGTGTTAACTAAAGCATATGTCAGTGGCTAGAGAATCCCATGGACATCCTGTGTCCGATGGCTGCAGACAGCCATTTAGTGGCTGCCTCCTGGTACGGATGTGCCCCAGAGCAGTACATGTGTTGGGAGCCGCCGGACCAGCCGAGCATGTAGGACAGCGTTAGTAATAAGAGGGATGCTAATTAGACATCAGCTCCTGTGTCGTTTCCCACCAACTCTGCTTTGCTCTTTCACGGAGCCTAGGATTACTACTTAATAGGGTTTTAGGTATACACAGACACAAGATACACACAGAAGTACATTCAGTTGCTGATGCCGATGTGCACACACAGTCATATCATACCTCCTCCGTTAAATATACATTCATTTACATTTAACAAAAATGCTTTCATGTTTTTAATTTAAATATCTGGGACTGTGCACGGCATCCAAATTCATGTAGCCAATAATTATACGGATAGATACAAAATAGCGGCATGTGTCATATCTTTCTCAAACAGGCTTTCTTAGAATCGGCATCGCTTCACTTGTTTGGGTCACACTGCAGCTGGCAGGATGTAGGGTTATGATCAGTGAGGGAATATACCCAACGGTCTAACTCTAATTACAGAGTTGGTGTGCAGTACTAAAACACTAGTGCTTCTCTCTGCGAGTGAGTGTCTTGGTTCCAGGAGATTCTCTCGTGGCTGGGGACCTGGATTTATAACCAGACGTTAGTGGGTCAAGTCCTGGGGGGGCCTGTAGTGATATCCTTAAGCAGAGTGCTTAACCTGGAATGTCCAAGTAAAACCACTCATCTGCAGAAACTGAGCTGGAAATGTAATGTCAAGTCAACGTTCTGCCTTGATGAAGGAAGCGCTACATACGCATAATGCGTAGCTGCTCAATTAGAGTGAAACACGTTTACGGCCCATGCCAGTCAGATGGGCACAGGTGAGGGTGGCAACGTAGAACGGCAGTCACGAGAGCAAGCAGCACTGACACCAGGACTTGTAGCACTGCATTGCAGTTCTCCCAGGGTAAATGGGACCACTGTTTTCAGGGTATCTTTAGTAAGCTTCCCTACAGACTTTGTGTGCCTTGTTATTGTAATTCAGTGTATTTTTCTGATGTAGCTTACAACTTTAGTACTATTTTTTGAGATCAAAGTAAAGAAAGGTGCAGGTGGTCCATGCTTGGCTTTACTCAAGAGATGGTTGCTCAGACAAAGAAGAAAAGCTCATTCTTGTGTATGTTAGCTCATTAAGAAACATGATTAACTGTAATTGTTTCTCATGTGACGTAGCATGGCCTAATTAACCTACTCCAATGTGGTTTCCTGATTTTAAACAATAACCGTAGGATTATAAAGCTATGATTTTAACTGTGGCACAGTCTCGTTTCAGAGCTGCAGCTGTACTAACACATGTTTTAGCATAGCCCCAGGTGGGGAACTGTTGATGTATTTCTTAGCTGGTTCCTTCATCTGAACTGTACTAGTAAGAAAAAAGGGTACAATTTCAAGTAAATTTCAGTACATGCATTGACTAAATAATGTGGAGTTAATAATAGTAATAACAATGCATTATTATCCAGAAAAATCAGGTTTATTGAAAGAAATAAATACCGTGGAGGGGGGGGGGGGGCTTGGCAGAGCTTATGTTGATTTATTCAGCTCCCTTGCTTTGGTGCCTCTGTGTACATTGCTAAAGTTTGCAGAAAAGGTTCTCTCTACAGGATGGTGTGTGTTTGGGATGTTCTGATATGCAGACAGATTACGCAGCTGAGTAATCACACTAGCATTGTCGATGACTGTGACAGAGATTCCAACGAGTGTGCTGGCTCGGCTGAACACTTGCAGGGCTTTCCAGAAACTGCCGGTGAACCGAGATATGCATCCAAGTTTCCTGTTCAGCCACTGCCAAACATGCACCGTAACAAGCACGTTTGATGCTGACAGAAATGCTCTCGCACCTCCGCACGCGGAGCCGCGTTGGGGGTGGCAAGGATACGAAATCCCATTGGTGAATCCCGCCATGGCCCAGTGTGCGGGACAGCGATAGAGTTCTGTGTGTCTTATCCCGTCACGTCAACGCCGTGCCCCACGGTAGCTCCACAGACTAAACCAAAGGGAAGAGACAGATGCAAAGCAGTTCATGTGTGGACCAGGTGCTGATCCAGACCAAATTTGTGCTGGGAAAAGCCGACTCCTTCCTATATGAGTTCAATATGAAATGGGTTAAATCATATGTGGGCTGTGTGTAATGTGCTTGTGGTGTGATTTAATATTCTCTTTCACAAACAATACTGTCTTCAGTACCTTTCGTTGGAAGCTGAACTTTGATTTACGAGTATGTTTTTCATCAATATTTGATTACTGTATACTTGCTTTAAAACTTAATTTAGCAACTACAACATGAGGTAATAAAAAAAAACAATTCTTTGTTTGGACATGACCTCTCAAACACACATATGTGTTGTTTTTCTCTTACAGACAATAAAGGCCACCTCGCCCCTGGGGGATCCCCGGGTCACATACAATCTAGAGGAGGGTCAGGTTCCAGAGACAAACATGCCAGTACGGTTTTACATTAAACCAAACCGGGCCGATGGCTCAGCTTCCATTCTGGTAGCCGAGCCACTTGACTTCGAGGTCACGCGGTTCTTCACGCTGCGGGTTCGAGTGCAGAATGTGGCTGCTGTCCCATTGGCATCATTTACTACTGTCTACATCAACCTTACAGGTAAGGTGGTCACCAGGGCAATGGGTGATGTTGTGAAAATAAAGTGAAAATGATGTCGCTGCGTTAATCATCTCCCAAATCCAGATTGAGAGGTTATTTGCCTGGATTAACAAAGCACGGTGGTCTCCTTGGTGACTTGAATTGCTGCAGCTACCCAATAGATGCTGAATGTGTTGTTAGAGTATCGTGCACTTTCAGCTTTCCAGGATGCTTCAGTCCTGTTAATACTGTGTGTCATTTCAGTCACGAGGGTCTTGCGTGCATTTTCATTGTAGTGTGGTATTTCAGTTTTGTGAGTATTGTGTTTTTTCATTTTTTTGTAGTTGTCCTATGAGTATTGTGTTTTTCATCTATGTGTAGCGTTTCAGTTGCATGAGCATTGTTTTTTTTTTTGTTCGTTTTGTGCACTGTTTAAGCCGCGTGGACCTTACTGTGAAAGCTTTTAAATAAGTACCCTACCTGTCCAGATTATACACTGCTGTAATCTGTTCCATTTTCAAGTGAATGTAATTTTTTTTCCCCCATGTTTCCAGCGATAAGGTGGCAGCACCTTTATTTCTGTCTCTGGGAGCCACGCTCACATGCAGCGTGTGGGGGCAAACACAGGAAGCCGCGGGATGGCAGAACAGTGGAGGACTTTCTCAGCGAGCCACAACACTTGAAAATACATTATCATTAATTAAGGGGAAAATGGAAATTGAAATGTAATGAAAAGGAAGACAAAAGACCCTCAAAGCTCATTATAGATGTGGCATAATCAGCGGTCCACAGGGAGCAGCAGGAAGCCAGGCTCATTTATAACAACTAGTACAGCACTAACTGTGGGTCTTCAGAGCTGCTGAAGCCCGCCTTTAAAGCCTGTCCACAGGTGACACTTGAGTCACCATCAGTCTGTGTCACTGTGGAAAAAAAACTTTGTGTTCCAGTTCACCATTTTCAAGCCTACGTGGCTGACTTAGATTGGTTAGCTTTAGCAGGTTGTTATCAAGGCTTCATTGATCATAACTTTTGTGCACTATTTTCTCAGATGTGAACGACAATGTGCCATTCTTCATGTCCCCCACATATGAGGCAACTGTCCCAGAGGGGGCCGACATCGGAACATCGGTGGTCCAGGTGTCCGCCGCAGACTTGGACTCAGGCCTTCATGGAACGGTGAGGGACCCACCTGCGGAAAAAACAGGAAACTGGGAAATTCAGACATACTGTGTGTCACTGAATTAACAACCCGTGGAATGTGTTTGTGTAGTTGGTAATATCTGTAGAATTACAATTATGAGAGAGACTATAGTAATGCATGTGCAGATGTGCTTAAGAAGGAGGACACAGTTCACATGGCTGTATGTGCATCCGTACTCTGTACATACTGTATACACAACAGCTACAGGAGGAATCATTTGAAAAAAAATTGTTTTGTTAATGGTGACATTGGCAACCAATTAAAATGCACTCTAAAACTGCACCATCAACTTTCTATAATGTACATTAAAATTTTCTTTTAGAAAACCAACTAGATTGACTATAAGAACTGGAAGAATTAATGTAAACTTAATGTAAAAGAGCAAGAATGGGTGGCATGATTCATGTATATGCTTAAATGAACTACTCTTAAATGGCCATATTGCCTGGTTAATGCCTGGTTAGCTTAGCCAGTACATCTAGGGATAAAACTAGGCTGCTGTTTGCATTCATAGAAACATTAAACACAGAACAGCAAATTAGCTCCAATCTCATGGTGACAAACCGCTGGAGCACCAGTTCAGAGAAATAACTCATTTATTTCCTCACTCACAATGCTCACAACCTTAAAAGATAGCACTTTTATAATAAAATGCTGCATGTTGTGGACGTGTAACAGAATTATGCATCATTATCCTTTTTGGCAAGGATAAGAACAAGGAGTTACAGGACAAAATAGTATTAATTTTTGAACATATGTATCCCGTTGTGTATAACCAAAAATGCAGGATACATATGTTTAAAATTATTACAATGAAATGGACTATGTTGTTTTTATACAGTACTTTAAAGTGATGTATATGGTAGCAATATTTTGAAGTAACTGAAGTAACATGTGGCATTATGGTCTTACTTTGAATGATGATGACACTCACCTTCTTTCACATCATTGCAGATCAACTATGTCATTCTGAAGGACCAAAGCGGGGACTCCCAGTTCTTCAGCATCAACTCCTACACTGGGGTCATCCAAACACGTGCCACCTTCGACAGGGAGCAGAAGAGCTCGTACTTGATCGAGGTCCAGTCCCAGGACAGCTCTGAGTCAGCTAGGCCCGGGCAGCAGGGGCAGCCCAACACAGGTGCCTACCTCACCTAGATAGTGGGTGCATTCTTAGGCCTGTTTGCTAATATCTTTTCAGTAAGTGGGTAGAACGATAGTGGCCTTAAGTCTCAAACACAGAGACAAACTGGACAGTGGGTGTCATTATAATCCCCTTTTAATCAGTTTAGTTCAGCTTTTAGGATATCCTTGTTATCCCATTTAGTGCTTGGCTGAGTGGTGAAACATGTGTAACGGTTATTAAATATCTTTAATTTTCTGAGCCTCTGTAGCTTGTCAGTGTAATTTGGAAGTAACGGGCTTGGCGCCGCGCTTATCCCGTCCCTCAGACACTGCCTACGTGCGGATCTTCGTCACTGACGTCAACGACAACGCCCCTGCTTTTCCCCAGCATGTGTACGAGGTCAGCGTGGCGGAGGATGAAGAAGTGGGTTTTGCGGTCATCACCGTCACAGCCAACGACGAGGACGAAGGTAGAGCAGGGTTGTGGGTGGAGGAGGGTAAGATGTGCTGATTGGGCCTTGGAGGGGTGGGGAGTGGGTGGTGAGATTGCTATAGGTGACTGGTTCTGGTCTCTCGTGGTGCCAAGACACAAATGCCATAGCGACACTGAGAGCAGCTCAGGGAAAGCTTGGCAAAGCAACAGTTTTATTTTCAGAGCTTGTTAGCAATTCTTCCCCTGCGAATGTGGGAGTCACTGATTCAGCCCCCCGAGGTGATTATTTGATGTTCCTTTGTTTTCTTTGTCCCCCGCCGTCTTCTGAGATTAATAAATAAATAAGAGCGTACACTTTAATGACAGCAGTAAATCCTGTGTGAAAATGATGTTGGGTTTATTTTTGTGGAATGTCACATTTCATAGTGTCTGTGCAGCATCTAAAATGACAACTGATTTAGCACAAAGTTGCAAAACACAAGTAAGACCAAAAAAAGGGAGAAAACCGTGAAAATTTGAATAAACATTTTTTTCTCGGTGCTGAATGAATATCTATTGGGAGAATATACAGTATTTGCACTGGTGTTTGAGATTAGGGCAAAGGCAGGTTTTTTTCCCTCCTTTAAAGGCTTTGAAGAGACAAATAGTGGAGATGACACTGAGTGGGTAAAGCTACAGTGTCTTCCTTGCTCGATCCTCCAAGCTTATCCTGTTTCTTTCTGACTTGCAGAGTCTGCAGTCTGAATGGCGTTTCCCATCTGTTCATTAGAGAAATTGCCTCCTTTTCAGAGAAGAGCCTGATGTCTCCCGAAATTAGCGGTTGTCTTGGCTTCAGCAACCCTGTCCAGGTGTCTGACTATGCCGATGATCTGCATTAACGGTAGATAATCCATAAAACACGATCTGATCCCACTAAGAGTCAAGCTTGCTGATCAGGCATGTCCCTGCAGTCATGGGCTTCTCTGGGCCTGGGCACAGAAGCCGTGGAGAGCAGAACCATTGGCCCCACCCTTGGAGCCTAAGAGGAGCGACCTCCCTGCAGACTGAGCGTAGTACCACACAGAAGAACGCATCCAGCGCAGGGCCGTAAACATTGCCTGAGAGACGCAATGCTGAGCCTGTTAGCGCTTATCAAAGAGCCACCCTGGCTACCTCCTTATCGCACTGTCATTTTCAGAGACGCTGTTCTCGTTTTGGCTGACGGGAGCCCAGCCTCACCGGGTTTCGCTTTGGTGCTGTGGCATGACAGCGGCACAGCACAAGTACGGCACAACAGCTGGAAGCTGCTCTCACGGTCACGGTGGTGAGACAGCCCTGTCGCTCACTTGCAGAGCGTGCTGACAGCACGCTTGAAGTAATGCGCCGCATTGTTTGATCTGTGAGGTGACACTTTTTTGTTTAATTTATGATATCTCTGAGGTGTTGGGAAATTGCAGAATGTTAGGTTTGATGCCATTTCCCTGCCCTGGTGTGTGTGGGCAGAGGACTGGGGCAACTGGTTGCCCTGTTTTAGGCACACCCAAGCAAAGCAGCGCCCAACACTATGCCCCAAATGGCACTGTTAGAACAACGCTCTTGTTATGCGCCTTAACTGAAAATTATGAAAACCCAAACTGCCAATGTGAAGAAACGCTGAACATGTTTTAGCACTTTAGTTAAGCATAGCTTTGGAAAATTCTTCATGCACTGTGTGCTTAAGGGTTAATAATACCTAGAGTGCTTTGGTATAGTGGTGTCCTACAATGCTGTGCAAACGAGAAGCCTCCCATCTCCACACAACTAACACATTTGTGCTGCCGTGTTTGCTGTCAACAACAGGCACAGGCATAATGGGATTACTCAGTTTTAGCAAGTTCTGAGTGCACTGCCATTCTGCATGCAGACAATAGGCCAGCCATCCTTTCTGTCAAAATACATAACGCTGTGCTTACAAAGCTGTACATAGTGTAGGTGACTTTCTTTCAGAGCCTCAAACTCAAAACACAAGGAAAAATGTACAGTTTTCTTCCCTCGAAATATGTATGCATATGGTAGTGACACTTTGGGGTTAATATTATGTATTTTAAAGGTTATCTGTAAAATGCATTGAAATTGTAGTCACCTCATGGCCAGTGGACTAACATGCAGTATAATGAGTATCATGAACATAAATGCAAATCTGAATTTGATCCTGCATCACCCTCTACTGCGCCTCCTCCCAAAAAAAGCACATCAAATGACATTCCATTAAACCTAAATATTTCTTATTACAGTCAGTATGGAAATGGGGGATTGAAATAATTAGGGATGGATCCAAAGGGGATAAAGGAATTTTATGGTTCGTTCAAATGTTTCCTAAAGCTTATTAGTTTCACATTCTTTGTCAAATCTTCATTTAGCCAGCAACTGGGTTTCATCAAAGGTGGAAAAATTACGAAATTAAGAAGATAATATGGTATTGTGTTGAGCTGATACATTAGACCCAGTGGCTGAAATAGATGCTGGAAATGCTGTGGATATCTGCCTCCACACACACACACACACACACACACACACACACACACACACACACACA
>JABJVR010000106.1:3583219-3608656 GCA_025773905.1 Chitala chitala | reverse complement strand
ATCATGGATGTGCAGCCGACAAATCTGCAGCAACTGCGTGATGCTATCATGTTAATATGGACCAAAATCTCTGAGGACTGTTTCCAACTCCTTGTTGAATCTATGCCACTAAGAATTAAGGCAGTTCTGAAGGCAAAAGGGGGGTCCAACCTGGTAATAGCAAGGTGTGCTCTTGTGGGATGTTCCCAGTCGGCAGTGGTGAGGACCTACAAAAAGTGGTCCATGGAAGAAAAATCAGTGAACTAGCTCCAGTAATAGACGACCAAGGCTCATTGCTTCATGTGGGGAGCAAAGGCTGGCCCATGGAATCCAATCCTATAGAAGAGCTAGTGTAGGTCACATTGCTAAAAAAGTTAATGCTGGTTCTGACAGAAAGGTATAAGAACACACAGTGCTTTGCAGTTTGTTGTGTATGGGCTGTGTAGCTGCAGACAGTTCAGGGTGTCCATGCTGACCCGTGTCCACCAGCAAAAGTGCCTACAGTGAACATGTGATCATGAGAACTGGACCAAGGAGCAATGGAAGAAGGTGACCTGATCAGATGAATCACATTTTCTTTCACATTACATGGATGACCAGGCATACGTGTGTTGCTTACTTGGGGAAGAAATGGTACTGGGATGCATTTTAGGAAGAAGGCAAGTCAATGGAAGCAGTGTGATGCTTCGAGAAACGTTTTGCTGGGAAACTTTAGGTCCTGCCATTCATATGGATGTTACTTTGACATATTCCGCCTATCTAAACATTGTTGCTGACCAATTACCCCCCACCCTTTCATGGAAACAGTATTTCCTGATGGCAGTGGCCTCTTTCAACAGGATTATACATCCTGCCACACTGCAAAATTATTTAAGATTGGTTTGAGGAACACAACGAATTTTAGGTTTTGACTTGGCCTTCAAATTCTCCACGGCTCAATCCAATCAAGTGTCTGTGGGATGTGCTGGAAAAACAGGTCTGATCGACCGAGGCCCCACCTTGCAATTTACAGGACTTAAAGGATCTACTACTGATGGCTTGGTACCAGATACCATCGCAAACCTTCACAGGTCTAGTGGAATCCATCCCTTGACGAGTCAGGGCTGTTTTGGCAGCTAAAGGAGGCCCCACTCAATATTAGGTCATAATGTTATGAAGACCACTGTATTTTTTTTTTTTTTTTTTTTACACACACACACACACACACAGAGTCTTCAAACAGTTCCAGTAAAATTCTAAAACTGCCCACAAGACAAATTAAATTAGTCCGGACTAAACAGTCAGTACTACAGTTAGCACGGCATGGGCATGTCCACACTTGCCTCAACACTTCAAAATGACAGTACATGTTAGTGACAGAAGGGACCGTCACTGCCTCTTAAAATGGAAATAAAAATAAAACAAAGGTAATCATAAGGTCTATTGTCAAAATAGCTGGTTTACATGTACAACAGTAGGCAGTATTCATAAGACTACCTCTGATTCATACCTACAGGTATTCGGGTAATTAAAAGGTTCTAATGTTTAACAGCAACTCTTAGCTTGGGACTGGACCATGCACCACTTTCAGCCAAGCCATTTCCATCACTTACCCAGAAAGAACTCATACATGAAACAGACTCACTGCACACTAAATGATCCTTTAATCCTAAAACAGCTCACAGTAAATATAGTTGGGAAACCTTCCACCTTCCATTGTGGCTTCTTTTTCAAATGCTTCATAATGTACTCAACTAAAAACTTCAGGAACAAAAGCAATGGAGTGATCAAATCAGTACAAAATGTTTGAAAATAGAAAATCCCATCTGCTATGGCACAAATGCATTATGAAGGCTGGTGCAAGATACGGTCATCAAAGCAGCAAAGGCCTTTGTATAAAAACGCACGTTCTCTCAACCACAAAAGCTGGCCAATTCACTTTTCTCAAAGGAGAAACCCCCCCCCGAAGTGTACACAGTACAGGAAATGTCTGCAGGCAAAATGTAGTCCTCTTTCAACTAATGGTAAGCCATAGAAAATAGCAGCAAACCTATTTCTGGCAACACAAATAAGGAAACTGTGACTTTTAGAAGAAACCTCACAAAAGGACAACTCCTGTAGTCATAGACAATAATCTCAATCACCACATCACTCATCAGCAAAGCATTTTGCAAAACCAACGGTCGATTAAATAAGCCAGTACATGGAAGCAGATGTCACCTACAACCACTAACAAGCCAGTTCAGCAAACATCCACTCTATAATACAACTGTACACCTTTTTATTTCACATGGCAAAAACATTTCAGAAACAATTCAGTTTTATACATTAAATGTACACAGTTCATATACATACATGGTTACAACTGTTATTGTAGTCTCAGCAAACCAAGCTTCAGCTACTTACGAGCCCACGGCTCATGTTTAAATCGCAAACAGTACAAATCAGGATTTGAAATGCAACAAGTTTACATCCCTGATGGCTTCAGGATTCCAGGTCTGTCCCTGAGTAGAGGTACAGACATGCAACTGTCCACATAGCAACCTTAAAGTTGAAAAAAAGCAGGAAAAAAGCACTTCTATATTAAATACTTGCCTTTGGCAGTGTTCTAAGTTACACAGAACTGAATTCATTCTTGGTAGGCAGATTTACATATGGACAGAAAATACAAAGATGTGTTGATATAATAAATATATGTATTAATTCTACAATGACTTACCAACTTTTATAAATTGAAAATACATAAATTAAAAAAAGTCAAGTTTCACAGGAACGTTCACTTGCAATAAATGCAAAAGCATTACTGCATGTGTAAGGCTGGATAGCTAGAATAGCCATTCCACTTCAACCAACAAACTCATTTTACATTTTGGGTTGGGGGTGGGGAATAAGCACCCAGTACAATTTAGTAAATCCCACCCTCCACACCCAGGCCCCTCTGGTATCAAAAACATTCACAGTACACATGATAGATACTCTATGGGTTTGGTGGGGGGGGAGACCACCCCCTCCCCCCCCAAAGTTTTGCTGACAGACCAACGAATACAATATTTAGCGGTCGTTAATCTACGTTCACATCCTGTTACTGATGAATCATTAAAGATGCACCTTTACACAAAGCTTGCATGTGATGTTAATAGCTGAACCCCTGAGCTAAACCGATCTGTTAAATGTGCAACACCAACATATGGGAGTCTTAATTACAGCCCCATCCCATCATTCAAATAAACATTTGCACATTCTATGTGAATACTGACAGTCAGTACAGTTACAGAGAAAGTGTCCCTGCCAGACAGGGATACAGCTACCATTTAAACTTGCCTGACAGCCAAGAATTTGATGAAACAAACACAACACAAATTATATATGCGTAGCTTACAGAGTAGGCAATACTTCCAAGTACATGTACAACAGTGCTCTGGGCTATACAAATCCACCTTCCAAAACATACTAGTGTTCAGAAAACAAAAAAATATTATTCCGTTTCCTTTTAAAAGGTGAGCCTGGTGTAACACATTTAAAAACACTGAAGTGACACAAACATGCATAGTGTGCAGGAGTGTAAAAAGAGGTTATTCTGAAAAGAACAAGGCCCTGTTCCTGCCACTGGGACTTACAGTGCTCATGTCTCAGATGGTGGGTGTATATGACGCTAAGCACATACATTGTACACGAGGTCACCTTTATGAATACCGTCACGGCAAATGACTCTTTGTGAAGACAACTTAAAGGTTTAAAACAAATAAAAACCACAGGTAAAACCCCTAGCATGACTGTAGAATTGTGTAACACACTCCACAAATTTTATATCCCAAGGCCCTACCCCACAACCCTTACTTGATAGCATTTTTGCCATCAAGTAAAAACCGAAGTTTGGCCCAGGAAAACCATTGCAGTGTGAATACCGGGTCAGTGGACAGACGATTTTTCTGTACTCTTGGGAGGGGTTAGAATTCCTCCAACAGGGACAGGGGAAAGCTGACTGGCGTTTCCCAGCTGCATCTGCTGTGCGTCGTGCTGAAACAAGTGTTGAAAAATGTTGTGAATACAGTCCACATGGTCTTACCACTCCAAATTAATTATATTTTGCCTTTTATACATGTGAAAGTAATTTACAGGTTTAAGAAGTAATTGCATGCAAAATTCATCTTTTACAATAAAATATATCACCACATAATCCAAACAGTAGAGCTGCCACCTAAACATACATGAAAGCAATTCAAGCAGAAAAAAAACAAAGCCAGACACACTATCTGGACCCAGTCATAGCATCACTAGTTCTGCATGTAGCATAGCAGCTGCTTGAAGCAATAGCTATCTTGCTGTCTTGTGGCTTTCTTCTACAAAGGTGATAAATGGAACCGTTTCTGTGTAGTGCACTACAGAATAAAAACTGATTAAAGGCTATTAGGCAAGGTTTTTTTAACTGTCAGCATAGCAAAATCATGCCAGTGTTGCATATTCACTTCCTGGGTGTCAGCCAAGTCACTCACCAGCATTGTGAGGTAATCCACGTGCGTCTGGATGTTATGTCTGTCCTCTGGTGCCACTTTCTTAAAGTCCTTAAGCTGCACATTAGTGCCCTGACAGACAGTCCTCATAAACGGCCTCATCCAGTTTACGCAGCTCTCCAAGCTGTCCCATGTCAGTCCTTTGGAAGGGGAAAGACCCTTGATTAAGTAAATGCCAATACAGGAATGCATGCAAAACAATCCAAGAGTTGAGGGGAATATAAAAGGCAAAATAAATTTAGTGGAATTTTTTTTTTTTTCTGTACAACAAACACCTCTGATTACAGGTAACCTATGCTGAAATGTAATTACCAGAGACTTTCTGAACATCTTCAAATGAGGTAAAGTGGAAAACTGCTGCCGCTGCCAGGATTCCATATTGGTAGTTAAGGGAATTAATGTCAAGTATACAAAGATCTAGCAGCTGCAAAGAAAAAAAGGCTGATTAGTGTACACTTGCAGATAAGGTACTGTGATTGAGCTGTGCCCAGCACATGCCCACTCTATTGGAAACTGACCAACATCTACACTTACCTGGGAGATCTGTATGAAGGTCTCTTGAGAAAATTGGGGCACAAGAAGATTTTGGTCATCCTTCAAAGAGGCCACTTGAACATACAGTTTCAGCCATGAAATTACAGTCTCTGGACAGAGGTCCCAGTTCAATGCCTAGATTTATATTAAAAAAAAAAAAAAAAAAAAAGTGATGTTTAACAACTTGATACCAGTGCATATAGTGAAGGTAAGAACACATTTAGCAAACACACTCGTACCTTCAGAATGATAAGCTCCATTTCCAAGATTTCTTCTTCATCACAAGCACCATCTGTCACGTAGGCAAACTCGTGCAGTTTAGGAGGGTAAATTTCCTAAGGACGAGTGAGAAACCATGAGTTAAGAAACCCTCCAAATGCGGACATCACAACAGTGAAAGGAGTAACTAAAACAAGGACCACACTACATATATTTTTTTTGTGATAAGGCCCTTTAATGCAATAATAAAAGATGAAATTCAAGGCCACAAACAGCTCCAAATGCCAAAAGCGTGTGGCCTTTGGACACAGCAAAGCTTACCTCAATCTTTGAGGCAATGAAGAGTGACGTAATACCGATCAGCTGCAGCTGGGTTTTCTGGATGTTTTCCTGAGTCAGCATAAACCGGTCAAAAAAGTCCTGTGCCAGGTAGAAGGTCTCTCGGTGGAGGGTGTATACTTCACTCACCTAACAGGAACCAAATAGTACTTTCAGTGCAGTCAAAACTAGCAGACATGAGGCTGACAAAAGTTAGCTTTAATATTCATGAACCATATCTCCATTGCGGTCCACTACAATCACATGCGTTCGACCTACCTCCAAGAGCCAGTCAAGGAGAATTGACCTCATCTTTGGTTGCAGATTGGGATGTTGCTCTATAAAGCCTTTGTCATGAACATACTTCAGTTCCTTATTCAGCATTTTCACCCATACGTCATCTGAGCTCGCCCAGCTGCCAAAAAAAAAAAATAAATAAAAAAATAATAATTTATATATATATAATAATGTGTGTCAATTTAAGGCCTATGGAACAACCATTTGTCAGTGGATAACTTGCCAGAACTTTTCTAGAGCTTTCTACAAACACTAAAAACACAATGAGCTACACTGGGAAACAAAAGGGGCAAAAAATGTGACAGGACAAGAAATGCAAAAATCTAAAGCTAAGGAGATTTAAAAAAAAAAAAAAAAAAAAAAAATATATCCTGAAAAGTACAAAGAGGAGTCAGCAGTCAGCCTTATTGGAATGCAAAATGGAAAGAAAATTAGATTAATGACACCCCAAATAGACAATAACACACAAGCATTCCTGTTCTTAGTGATATCCTCAGCCAACAAGGAAACCTAACGCCATTACAGCAAAGGGCCTTTATCAGTAGTTTCATTCAAGACAACAAAAATGCAGCCTACCTCACGTTAGGAAGAGGCGATGGTTTGACAAAGAGGTTCCTGAACCTGTACTGCTTGAATCCAGAGAGATCGCTGGTCACCTCCAGCTGTTTGTCTGGGGTTTCTATTAGGATGCAGGGGCTGCCTGTTCCTTGAGACCATCGGTTCTGAAGATGAACGGAATACACCTTTTACTCTCAAAAATTTCTGACTGGTCACCGTGCAATTCGTACTTATTTGCCAATTGTTCATCCTGACACTATACGAAGAAAAAAGACAAACTGACTAAAAATACACAAGAATGTGCCTTGTCTAAAATAGGCAGGATGAAAAGAAAAACCATAATGGAAAAAAAAACTGCTGTAGCGCCAAGACACTCCAATGAATCGATTAATTAATTTAACTGAATGCAGTTACAGTAATCAGGCATATGCGTCTCCTCCACTCCCACGAATAGGTCTGATGTTTTGCACCATTATTCTACGACAAAGATATATATACAGCTACATACCTGAATTTCATAACTTTGCTTCTTCGTAGACAACTGTGTTTTTCTTTTTCCTAAATGCTACATATGAAATTAACAATTAGGAACAGATTATTTAAAATGGCAAAGTTACTTAATACATAAACTACAAGTGCACAAACCTCCGATTTCCTTTTCCTTGCAGGTTTGATATTCTGTGCGGCATTCACATCTCTACTATGTAAGGTTGCACGACCACTGTATACATAAAGAGAAAATTTAATTAAACCGTTGTTACGCAAGAGAGAGACACTAACCACCAGCTCCCAAGTCATCGCATTATAGCACCTTTTCCCCGCAGGGATGTTTCTTACCTGCGCCTTGACATACTTGGACTCGAGTCGAGCGGGATTTTCTATAATAAAAAGACAAAAACATTAAATGTCATATTTATTATCCACAACATCACATGCCAAACAACACAGCAAAAAACAGGCACGCAAAACACCCCCGCCCCCCATTACAGGCCAGTGCCAGGAGGCGGTAAAGTCGTTTCGATGACGGAGTGGTCTTATTTCTCAATTAAAATACAGGGTTTGAGTACGCTTCACGAAAGTACAATTTAACAATATTCAAAGTGCATAATCTTTACGGCGAACTGGCATTAAACGTTAGGCGAAAGTGTAGGGTTTTTTGAGTATTTGTGTAGTTTGCCAGAGCCGGCTAGGCGCCAATTTGCCAAAGCGGGAGGACTGAACCTTTGTCACGTAGCTGTTAGCTAAAGCAGCCTTCCCTCCACACAAGTGAAGCAGCATTGCCACGTTATACCCACAAAATACCTACTAAATCATATTATTTTACGATACGTAAAAAGTTAACATTAGCAACATGACAACTACTACTTTCTCCCAACTTGTTAATCCACTTAAGACGCAAAGGCGGTTATTATACCCGTACTGTACAGCGAGCTGAGCGGTAACTACTACAACTTAAATAACTGCGATCCTCCACACAAATTTGTGAAAACTGCTTTAATCGAACACGATATTTAAAAATAACCAAACTACAAGCACTAAAATGTACAAGCACTAAAATGTACTAAAATACTACCAACACTACATTAATGACTGAACGCATTATATCCCTCTCCACACACTCTATTCCTTCTGTATTACGCATTTTGTGGTTAACAAGTAAATTTACAGCATCGTAATTTAATCATGAGAGCTACACACACATCGTTAGTGACTATACATTTAGAGATGGTCTCACCACTGAAGCTCCGGGAATAAAAGTATCAGCTGGCGCCGGCGCCAAGCCTTATAAGTGACGGAACTCCTGACGAGTGCGCCTGCGCTGCGCGCTCCCGGGCTACACTCGCACAAAAGCACCAGCAGTGCTTACACTAATATGACAATTCGCACATTACAAACACTTATCTATAGTACGACCGTTAATACGTACTGACTGAAAAGCCAAAAAGATGAAACTCTAAAAGTACTCTTAAAATTGCAAATGCATCTCAAGGGAAGGGGGGCTGGGTGCTCCACTGCGGCAAGGAGGAGTTTCGCTAAAATTTGAAAAAAGGAGGGCTTTCCTTATTTCCCGGGTAAACGCAAACGATTCTAAAACTAATACCATTGTCAGTTCTATGAGATCCAATGTACAGCGTTTCCATATGTTGTGTATTTTATCTATTATTATTACTGACCGAAAGCCCATGGGCGGCTGTCCCTCCCCTAGGAGGAGTTTGGGGCTGGTGGTAACCAATAGGAGTGAGATTAAACAAAGCAACGTGCGTTTAGGCCAGGATGTAAACAAAGCAGGACTGACAGTGAGGACTCGCTGTCAAACGTTGCAACTGCGGTGGATTCATTTTCCATCTATTTTGTGACAAAACTCAGGGCAATTTAATTTAATGTTGCCGCACGTATCTGACACCAGGACACAATAATTTACCAATAAGCAGGCATTTAAAGAGCATGCCTTCAATTACACCAAATTTTTTGTCATTCACGTGATTATAAAATTTACAAATATAAATATCGTTAAATCCGTTGCTTATAAACGTCACTATAACTTAATCATGATTCGAGAAGTATGATCGATTTCTGCAAATACAAAACGGCGTATACAACTTCACAAACCAGGTCAATGCGGTTTCCCCCTTCCCGGTTTTATTTAAAAACCAATTCACTGACGTTAATTACTGTGCCTGTAAATTTCCTTTTTAATAGGGAAATCTATTGTTTATCTTTCAACTGTTCGAGAATTGTGGAAAGAAAATGCATTAGCCTACTCGTGCTTTAAAAAAGGAGACAGCAGAAAATGTATAATACCGTTTATTAAAGACTGGTGGTTTATAACACGTTTAAAATGATTTACAATACGCCATTGTCATTGAACACATTTAAACCTAAACAATAAAAATTTGCCATACAGCCAAAAGGAATACGTATAAATAAAAGCGAATGCTAAACCCTACACTTTTGGCAAAGTGTTACAGGAAACGTACAAAAGACCTACTAACACTTGGTGTAAATGCCACACAACATGTTCTTAGCGCTTTACACTGAAAGACATTGCTACATTTGTGTACAACCGTTTTACAGAGCAAGCAGTTCAGAGAATAACCTACTTTCTGTGCATAGCTGATTTTCTGTCATTTGTATTGTCCATTTGGACAGTTCAAGTTATTAATGCAATGACATACTGTTAACCTGGGAAGGCACGTGATCCACAACATAATTCAAGGCAAAAGTAACAATAAAAATCCCTGTTTAAACATAAAACGTGAGGACTGAAAGCGTCCATCCTGCATTACAGATTGACATCAAGTCACAATGTTTTCCTCCATCTCTACTGACCTTATCACAAGGTGGTACAAAAATCTATTTCAAACAAGGCGCCTTTGCCAGATAAGAACTACTGCAAAAAATGCAAAAGACATTATGGATAAATGGGCAATAATACATTGGTATTACTGTCATCGCTCACTCTGTTTCACTGTCGCACGTGCACGCATACACACCTGAAAACACTCACATACAGGCAGTCATAAATACAATGTTAGTGCTTCTTGGTCAACCATGCTAAATACATTTTCAAAATTTATGTACTCAATAAGAACTGATCATTTCCATCCACACAGGTAACAAGCTCCGCCAACAAGCAGCTCACGCAAGTCGTAATTCCTCGGGAGCAAAAATCAGACATGGCGCTGATTATGAACACATAGTGTAATATGCTCAGTCCTCAATGTAAAACATTTTAAAATATAGGGGGGGGGGAAATCAGGACAATCGCACTGCAGGTTAAAATGAGTTACTAGTTTTTGGTTTAAATATGTAGTTAAATATTCTCCATTAAATGTAGCAAAGAGTAAACAAATACTTAATTACTACAACTCAAACATTAACAAAAAATTAAACGACAATTTGTACTCAGACGTCTAGTTAGTTTAACAGTCAAACAAAAAGGTATTTGAAATACAAAGGGACTTTTCAGTCCTCACACCAGCAAAGAAATTAAGTCGTGTTGTGCAGAAACACACATCTCGTTAAAATGGACGAACACCACGTGAAAAAGGCCACAGTCTGGAAGTTTATGGTATGTACAAATACAAGTGGCCGTCAAGTAATCTGCAACTGTAAAGGTGAACTCGTAACCCTGAGAAGTATACTGCAGATTTAGTACAAGTCTTAGTAATATTATTAATGATATAATAAAACACTTTTTCCATTTTTACTTGGGTGGAATCTAACATTGTACAACCATGCAGCTGAACCGCACACACAGACATACTTTCAATGTTGCTTTTACACACACACACACACACACACACAAACACCCATTTACAACTTCATTGATATGTATAATTTTTCTTTAAAAAATATTTTTGAATTTTTTTCTTGCTTTTTTAATATATGTACATTGTTTTTTTTTTTTTTTGTTAAGTCCACAATCAAAGGCGTTTAGTGATATCTGACCCAGTACTTTAACCACGGGGAAAAAAAAAAAAAAACAAAGGTGGGAAAGGTACTGACGTACAAAGTCAAGGGCAGATTCGCTCCAAGTCAAACAGGTGCACGTGATGACTTCTTCCCAAATAAGGTTCAAACTGGTTATAAGGACTAAAAGGATCTATTGCACGCGTTGTATTCGACAACCTACATGAAAGTCACAAATGAGACACAAGACTTGTCACATCTATAGTCATTTGTGCACAGCTGCAGTTTGTGCGCAGGGCCCAGTGATGCAGGTCATATGAACACCTGAGTGTACTGAATGCAAACAGTGTGAGGCATGCTAAGAACTGGAAACCATGCCTTACTTGAAGCACCCATTTGTTGCTGCATGTTGCAGTACCCGAGGGAATCTGCCCTATAGTAAAGTGTCTAAGAGGCATTGGGTCTGACAAACTTGTCCACATCTTTGCAAAAGATACTATCCCAGCATGAACAGGTTACAAGGGAGTCTTGGAAGCAGAAACTAAAGTATTTGAGGAAAAGTGGAACTGGGGGTGGGAGGGTGTGGCAAGGCATCTAGCTGGGGCGGTTTCAGTAGTTGAACTGCCTCTGTACCGGCTGGTGCACGAGCAGCCTGCTGCTCTTGGCCTGCCGGAGGGCACCCTCCCGTGGGAAGCTGAGGCGATGCAGAGCGCTGCGGGATAGGCGCCGTCTCTGGACGCTTTCACGCAAGCGCTCCGCCAGTCGGTCCAGCTTAGCCTGCTCCAGGAAGCCGGTGTGAGCCGACAGCGCGGTCCCATAGCACTCAGCGCGAACTCCTGGAGCATGTGGAGGCTCAACCCTGTGGGTAAACACACTGTGATGAAGATGATGCAAAACAATACCATAAACACACACACAGCCTTTGAAACAGAATGAAACCAAAAATATAAAATACATGTATTTAAAAAAAAAAAAAAAAAAAAAAACACAAGAATTTTATTCATACGTTATTGGTATACAACTTTATAACCACAGACTGACATGCAAAATATGCTTAAAACTGGCAATTTTGTATCATCATCTATGTTAAATGACAAAGCATATTTACTTGCAGTGTTATCTTAAGAGGCATTTAATCTTTAGCCAATAAGAAAGTGTTTAATCCACATCAAGAAAATACTCAACGAATAATAGGCATAATCAAGGAAGAGACAAGTTATCCCTTTCGGCATATGTACAGACAGGAAGTGGACACAATCATCTTCCTCTTCAAGCTCACAAAGAAAATGATGAGCTGCACAATTTGAAAGTGATAAGGGAAGTAGACCAAAATTTGTTGTACAATTCAACACCGACTGCGGGGGCCTGCTGGTGGAAAGGGGTTAGAGGTTGCTGGTGTACCTGACGAGGGACTGCTCGAGCGAGTGCGTGGCAGAGGTGGTGGAGTCAGGCTGGCCGGGCCGGGCTAGGTGTACAGCGTACACAGACATGCTGGGGTGCTCAATGAGCAGGTCCTCCAGCGGGCTGGCCTCCAGCAACACAGGGGCCCGGCCACTGGCTGTGAAGCAGGGGGGTGGCGTGATGAACCAGCTCTCCTCCAGGGCTGCGGCACCCAGTCTCAGAAAGCCATTGTCCTCAAGCTCATCCAGGGAGGAGCAGGAGGAGCAGCAGTTCACGTGCTCAAGGGCCTCGGACTCATCCTGAGCACAGGCTGAGGACGCCCCCTCTTTGCAGCGGCTGGCACAGGCCTCAGCTGTGGAGAACAGAAGCACGATCAGCACAAGGTACTTCTCCAGACCAAGAACACCACAGAACAATGGAGGGCAACGATACTTCTCCAGCCCAATGACAACACAGGCATCTTTTGAAAGCTAAGAATGAGACTCTATTCTGAACACAACTGCTAAAGAATAAAATACAAAACAAGCACCAATACTGTATACAATGACAATTAACATTTTACTTTAATATACATTTACAATTGTCAGGAACTTGAGGTTTATTTTGGACAGCGATCTGAAGCTCAATAAGCAGATTATTTCTGTGGCCAAACTTTGCTTTTTTCCCCCCATCTGAGACTACTGTGCAGGATTAAGCCATTTCTAACCAGGAAGGACTTTGAAAAGGTTATTCAAGCCTTCATTAGATGCAAGATGCCCTTCATGTTGGAGTTGGCCAAGCCTCCTTTGCTATACTACAGACGTTCCAAAACACTGCTGCACATTTCTTGACCAAGGCATGCAGGAATGATCACATAACTCTGGTTCCGCAGTCTCTTCACTGACTCCCCAAGCAGTTACGAGTCAAATTTAAGATTCTACTGATCACCTATAAACGCCCTGAACAATTTAGCACCAACATACATCTCCAATTTAAAAAAAAATAAAAAATCACGTAACCCAACTTGGTCACTAAGGTCTAGTGAACAACTACTACATGTAGTCCCTAAAGTCAGGATGAAGAGATGAGGTGAACAAACCTTTTCTGTTGTGGCACTTTAACTTTAGAATGAGCTGCCCCCTTTCATGACACAGGACCCCTCGATTTCTGTGTTTAAAACTCATCTTAAGACTATTTTCATTAGCTTTTAACATTTTATATTTTTTCCATCTCTCTTTTTAATAAGTCGCAGTGATGGTAGACTTTCTTCTAATTTTTCTCTTCTCTTGTTTTAATGTTTTAGGGTCATTTACTCCATATTTTAGTTTCCATTTTATTGTGTTTAGTGTTAACACTCTACAACACTTTGAACAACGATGTCTTATTTATATAGCACATTTAAATATAACTCACCAAGTACCTGAAATAACTTTACCGCCAGGGGGCACTGCAGGACAGTCAGCAATTCATCATGTGATAACCCAAAGCTATTGCCTTCAACACAAGTATGATGTCCCATCAGTTTCCATTCAACCACTATTTGAGATAACTGCCAGGCCAGCTGTTGTCTGCCACAGTTCACCCATGTGCAGTCTGTTCTTATTTTAAATAATAGACACAAACACTCACTGCATTCCCTACTTCCTCCACCAATTACATCATTGTGTAATTGTCATCCTAAGAACTCCCCTTACTAATTTTAATATACATTATGTTCTATTATGATATACAACTTGGCCACACAAAACACTTCTGGTACTCTTATGTTATGAGAAATTTAGGTAACTGAGCTACCTTTGTTAAAGGAACAGGCACTCCCAACTGGTCCATGACCAAATTTTCTTCTCCCCAAATACCAGTAAGGAAGGGCTCTAATAAGGCACTAAGCTATTTGCATAATATCTTCATGATATGGAAAATATTATACAAATGTATTCCAATACAAAACTACACAAGTTGTATTCCACTTGCAGGATCTATCCATGAGAGACTATGTCCCAAAAGAGGAAAAAGAATAATGCAGGGCAACCACCCATATGTCCTCCCCACTATCTGGTTTCACTCGGTCACTCCAGGACACACACACTCCGACTGCTGAACAGAACCTTAGTCCTATTTATATTTAAGACACTGACAGCTCCCAAACTGTTCACTGACATTTTCACGATTAAAGGGGCATGAGGGGAGGGTCAAACTGATTACACCCTTTCCTCTAGCTCACAGTCATCCTGTTTGCCACCAGACAGGATGTGGGCATGCAAATGCATCATTGTAACCATCATATGACAGTACATTACGCCACAAACACTGTACACAACTGAATCTAGAACAATCCAAGCAAGGGCACAATACAACACTGCAAGGAGAAATACATATAGAGGGAATTCAATTCTATGTCACACATCCTTTCATGTCATAGAGAAGGGAACACTACACAAGATCTACTGTGGTTATAGGACGTAGTGTGAACCTTGTGTAGTGGATATGAAAGTGCCTACGGTGCAAATCCTCTGGTAGTCAGGACAAGAGTACAGCTAGTCCCCCAAGCAATGGACTCAGGTCTTTAGCTCAGTAAGATAATCATCTTGTCTGGTAATTCTGTTCCCTCCAATCACCCTCCTTACACTTGCAGTGGTTTATCACCTTGCAAGCTATTTCAAACAACTGACAGCCAAACAAACAGGCATAATGTGAACACATGTGCTTGCTGATCAGCCAGGCCACAAATACAAGTTGCAATTTGGCTGGGTCACCTAACCTTTCAGCAAACAGAGCATCTGCCAGCAGAACCATTTCAGGCCTGAAATATTCCCACGTGGGTAGGATGTGAGGTGCGGCCCTGTGATGAGGCCTTGACACCTCGAGGCTCACTGACTGACTGTGCTCTGCAGAGTGTGGCCCACAATCCCAGTACCAGCTGTCTGTGTGGCAGACACTCTGTGGTGCTGTGTATAAGAGCAGTTAAAGCAGACAAACTTCAAAGGCATGTTTTTGTAAATTCAGTTAAAAAAAAAAAAAAAAGGCTACAAGCCTCACCTTACATTGTAAACTCACTGTCCTTTTGATCAGCCACTGAAGTCAGCTTGCCACAAACAGCAGAAACTCAGAGAGAACTGTGACAAATGTAAATTATTCTCCATAAAAGCCTGCGGTCTTTCAGTCCCTTATGTTTATGTTGGGCAGTGTATAAAAAGCAGGTCTGCATAAAGAAAATGAGCCGAAATGAGTCATGCAACAAGCTGGAGCCGGTGGATTACCTAAGTAATCAACAAGGATCCACTCATCCTCCTCCTCCTTTTCATCAAAGCTGAGGTCCACCAGACAGCCACTGGCTTCCTCCTCGCTGTCCCCAAATAGGGCGCTGGCAAACCTATGGAACATCCTGATGGGTGCTGGGATGCTGGACGAATAGCAGTCTGCTTGGGTACTTGCTGGCGGGGAGCTCCGCTAAAGTGCATGGGACTATCGTCTTATCATGTGGAAGCTGGCTGGACAGCAGACACACTGCAAGCATAACATGCACAAAGAAAAGGTTTATGAGAAGCCTAGATAAATGAGCAGCAACTGATCTGAATCCATCTGTACGCCAGGTCTAAGTGTGCATCTCCGTAGATTTATAGGTTTAACCACACAGGAAGTTTAGCCTACAGGAAGTAACGTCATCTGTACTGCACCTTCTATGCTGTATGCAAAGCAGTTATCCCACCAAGAGTAAACACTGAAGTTTTACACAAACTTTATCACAACATATTCATCATCTACATTTTTGATCAGGTCTATTACTAATCACCATTAAACCACAGAATATCTGGTGTATATGGATTTGTTTGTGATGTTGGGATTAGGGCAGAGGACACAAAGCATTGGGACACAGCAGTGATGAATGGAGACAGATGCCCTGAAAGGCCAAGCAGACAGCTGGCAGAGCAAGGAATCAAAATGAAGGGTCATCCAGTTTTGATGAGCCAAGACTTAAATTATATGTTCCTTCAACTGATCTGCTATCAGTCATTATCTTTACTGTAGTTTTAATTCACACCCCCGCCGAGGATCTCTACGATGATTATAGAGCCTTCAAAACCGGTCAAGCAGGGTTTAGCTATAAATCTTGACCATAAGCAACATTTATCTCCACATACAAACAAAAATAATTGCTAATTTGGGTAATGACTGGTTTCGTTACCTTGTAAATGGTAAGGTGTCGCGGAAATTCTCGGTTTATATTCAATAATAATTAATATAATAATACATTTTGACGCTTAAAGCAGAGTGTTTTGTTCTTTACTATAGAGGCATAATATTGATCCGATCGTTGGTTTGTCTTAAATAATACAAAAGTAAAAAGGCCGCATTTATTACCTACTGCATCTGTTTCATTTCCATTCAAAGAGTATGTAATTGATCACATTTCATTGTGAAAAGATAAAAAAATATATAATAATAAAAAAAAACGTTCACACTCCCATATAAAACATCGTATTTAATTAAGATTGACTTATATACGTATACCAAGCATGAACGCTTACCAGCTCAACTGTACCCAATAAACGTAGTGTAATACAACGGTAAATAAAAATACAGTTACACATAATGATTAAATACAGCCTCAGGTACATAACTAGCAGGCTATAACGTCACCTTTTTGTTTCGCTAAAGCGCGTGCGTAGTGACGAGAGAATGCGCAAGACACCTTACGCCTTAACCAACTCAAACACGCACCAGTCTGTTAACTTGAAAATATTGTGTACAAATGCTACTACGAAACACAAAAACATAAGCAAACCCCTGTGGGATCAAAGGCAAACCTTCAAAATACGAGCTGGTTTCACAATTTGAAAACTATAGTATGGGTCCAGCAAACGATGCGCAGGAAGAGTTTAAGGTTTCTCCCTAATCCCCTTCGATCAACCCGACGAGAAAACCACTACTGTGGTCACTGGTGGTAACTAAAAAAGGGGTGATGGCGCGTACATCTAACCTTGCACCCAAAAGAGAATACAAAGTTTTTGTCGCAAATATAATTCGCAAGATTGTGCTTTATATGAAATTACGCATTTTTTGAAGACAGCGTTTTGAAAGGGATGTCTTTATTTCACCTTCGGATGTCTAAATTCGGAAAAGCCGTCTGGCCATCTTTCTATATCTAACCATATCTAAAAAGCTTAGTTACTGTTATATTTATTACCAAAACTTTTAAATTTTAAACCAATTTCCAATACCACTTAACTTTAAAACAGTGACAAAACTTTTGTCTACTGCTCTTGAAGCGCACACACACACAAAAACTCACCTGCGGCAAGAAAACGTAAACAGATAGGAAGTAAATATTAGAACAGAATTCCTTTTATGTTTGAGGTAGTAAATATATACTTTTAAAAATTCTTCGCAGAAGAAATATTTAATAATGGACCCAAGCGACGCTGAAAATTCGTCAACCCACCCTGCTTTTTTTCGAGGTCCCTACTGATGTCTTTGTTATTGTTGTGGAACATTAACAGCTGATCCGTGATGACGTATGTCTGGGCCGCCCTATGGGAGGGCCCACTCAAAACTCTGGTAGCCAATGGAACACACGTATATATTGCGGCACACTGTCACTAACGCACGTGACCTCATTTCTAGCTAGACAAGACTGGGCATGTCCGCAGAAGCAGCAGCGTTTAAAAAAAAAAGTACGTACTTAAATATTTTAGAGTCAGTGTTTTTAAAGTAGGTTGAAAAATAAAATTATTTTTTGTTTGTCAAATTATTTCTTCAGTTCTTATCAACTGGGGTCATAACAAAGAAATAATATGATTTACCGTTTCATATATCTGACATATGCTTTTGCAAATACTGGCACAGTTCGGACATATAAGGAACAATGTTGAATCGGAAATCTGAATTTTCAGTAAATCCGCGCATGCACATAGAAAACATGTAATCTCCACACGAGTATTGCTTAGGGCCCTGAGTCAAACCCACAACCCTGGAAGTGTGATACAACAATAACACCTGTTCTGCTGTTCCATATAGATAACGTACTAAAGTCAATAATTTCTATTTTTTTTTTTCTTTCTGAAAGAGCTTACTTTGCATTTTGATTTGTCAGTGCCCAAATATGCAAAAATATCTCAAAACAACACAAAAATGAACAGCAAAGTGCGGTAAAATTTATGACATTAAGCAGATGACCGAAAGAGCACAAAAGGTCGAGGAAGCTGACCTCAATGAACACTTGCTTCATAACCAGATTAAAATTTGGAGAAAGGCTATTGTGTTTCTTACAAATGATCCTACGAAAGGCCTAGTGAAGGAGCACTAGTGTTTTAACCATAATACCTTAATGAAGTTGCAATAGCATAATTTTACCAAAAAAAAAAAAACGTCTGATTTCAAAGAATTCCAAACAAAAAAATTAACACCCCTAACAGAACAACAAATTTTCACTTAGTCTATTTTAAATAACATTTAATACCTATTGAAAAGTTAACTAGAATAAGGCATATATTAAACAAAAAATAAAACCGGACATCTTTCCTTAGTCAAATTTCACACAGTTTGAATTTAAGCAACTGATATTCTATAATTATAGTGATAAGAATGAATGGTATTAGGCACTAATCTATGTACAGTGCTTAACAGAGATGTCCTACCAGTTTAGGTAGCACAAAAGTGCTGGAAATTGTTTCTAGCTAAGGACAAAGGGATGGTAGTGTTGGCTGAAAGGGGGAGGGGAGTTCCATTCTAACACTGCATGATGCAGTGATGTTTGTTCACCCAGGGGAACACAGTACTCCTGAAAGGCAAATATTTTTCCTGCCACTGATTAGCAGTTGGTAGATGACGAAAGCGTGAAACAGAAGTTGGTGAATTATGATAGAATGTGAATGTAAGTAACCTTGAGTATTTAAATTTTCACTGTTGCGTCTCATGTCTGCTGGAACATAGGTCTTGCCTAAAATTTTGGTGTTACTCATGGCATTTTACGACACTGTCCTGTCAAAAGAATCAGTGACAATTTTTACGGTGTAAAAATAGTGAAATGGGTGTCCAAGTAAAACATAAATCACGCTATTTATGTTGTACAAACAAAGCAGTAACTGACAGTATTTCTCAGGTAGTCTCAAATGCTTCAGTTCTATAACTTCAACACAAGGGTAAGATCACATTCAGAATTTTAATTTTTTTAAATACAGCCACACTGCTGCAGTCCATATGCTATACTGAACCCACTCATTCTGTGTATTCTTACACTTCTCAACAATCGTTATGTAATCCTGTTAATGTTTACAGCATGTTCAATTTGACTCTTGTTTTGCAGTCAGCGTGTTTGTAGAGGTTACTTTGTTTTTAATGAAAAACTCATTTTTAATAGTTTTTGAATTTTGAAGCCCTGTATGTGAAATTTCCTTCAGCTAAAGTCATTTAGCAGTGCCTGTTTCTGTAGAGCAATTTCCTACCCTGCCCATTTCTCAACTGTGATTTGCTAATTTGGTAATTTATGGCAGTAATGTGATTGAAATGGGTTATATTATAATGGAAGGTAAAGAACGTAACATGAAAATCAAAGCTGATACCTTCTGCATTGATGTTTATTGTAAAAATGATATACAGGTATATCCAGTCAGTCTGTGCTGAATATAAGTAGAAAAACCCAAACATTAAAATTATTCATCAGTACTGCACAACTATGCTAATGTAGCATCAGGTAAGTAACATGAGAATATTCTGAGCACAGAGGGTGTTGCTCTTATCAGTTACTACTAAAAGTGAGGTGTTCAGGATACTGGGTGAAATTTCATCAGAATGTTGCATCAGACTAAGGAGGATGACAGGCGTGGCTTTGACCGTTTCTTAGTTGGGGTGGAACATTCCATTGTTCATTCCTATGAACGATATCGTACCCGATGAACAATGCCATTTTCTGAAGAAATACACAACAAAACACCAGTTGTAATTTTTGAGAACTAGTTGGGGGGAGGAGGTCATCCTTGCATTGTGCTGCTTGAAAATCTGTATGTACAGTAGAACCTCGGTTTACGCCCCCCTTTACAAACTTTTTGGTTCACAAACTATATTTCCACCCAAAAACTGCCTCAGTTGATGTACTGCGTCTCGGTTCATGAACCACATAAGCAATGACGGATCGCGCATGTACGCCAGCTGGTGTTTAGCTTTCGCACAGTGCACATCTTCGTTCAAATTCTTTTGCGTTCTTTTGAATTTCATTGGGTTTTGTGTTCTACTTCATTATAAACTATTAAATAAGATATAATAGGACCAAATAAGGATAGTGATAACAAAGGAAAAAGGAAAAATGACCAGAATTGTGGTACAGATGAAGAAAGAAATCATTGCTAAACATGAAAATGGTGTTCATGCCATTGATCTGGCTTATCAGTTTTGTCTGGCAAAACCAACGATCTCTACTATTCTAAAAAGTAAAGAGAAGATTAAGTTAGCCAATGTAGCAAGAAGGGTGAACATTATTACTAAACAAAGATCACAGGCACTTGAAGAAGTGGAGAAAAACAAACTTGGGAAACTACAAGTTCAAGGACAGAATGGCACAGGTAAGTTGAGATGCATTATAACATTAATTCTAAGAAGCAACAGTAACAAGACTTGAGGTCACATTTCAAATGGACAAATGGATTCCGAAATTAGCTTCTGAAGTAGAAAAGCAATATGCTACAGAACATAGCTTCTGAAAACTGAATTAACATGCAACTATTTGACAGAGCAGTAATGTTCTTGGTACTGGAACTCATGAAGAAATATGTCCAATAGTCACTTTTTTGTGTAAAAAATGGGTAGATAATCATTGTTTAAACAACTACCTGGAAGTTAAATTCACACTCAGTCATCCTAGAGTTTGGAATTAAACTCCAGCATTAAAACAGGAAAGGTACAACATCACTGTGTTTTGAAGACAAAACCCTTAGTACCTGTCTTTACGTTAACCTGAGACAACCCCATGAATCATAGACAGTTGCTGATGTTAAGGAAATAATTACAGCATGTTTTTTTTTTTTTTTTTATAATAGTCCATTTGTCATCTTTTAAAAAATATGCAGATTCAGATGGATTGGGGGAAAAATTAAGCCAAAATTTCCATGGATGCCAAAAGACAAATTAGAAAGCAATTTAAATGTATAACAATATGCAGGGTAAATGTTCTTAAAGTAAGGTACATTATTAAAGGTGAAATTTTAACCAGTTGCTTGATTTCCATTTTTTATGATGCTGCATTTGAACAAAGTTTTTAAAATGATGCATAAATTGTTTGTATATTACACAACTATTCAGATGGCATGACAAATATACAAAGAGTACCGTGTAATATAATTCAACCTTCTGAAACAGCACCAAGTGAAGTAAAACAGAAATAAGCAGGGTTAGTTCACTATGTAAAATGACTATGAGGCCTTTGCAGAGTTCAGACAGACATGCAGCAAGCATATTCACAGGCCCTGTTATTATGCCCTTTCAACTGGAGATGTTGTACACTCACAGTACTGTCTTGCCAGACCCATGTCAAACAGTATCACTTTGTCAGGACAATCATTTCAACCTCTGATTTGTAGCCACACAAGTGAGCAGCTTTTAGAGAAAGGCAGCCACATGCACTCTGATGTTGCTGCCAGGGTCGTTTGAGGCAGTCGTGTCAAAAGTAATGCTCCCTCTGACTGGACAGGGATCACACAAGCTCTTGCTATAGTTCTGCTCTGAAAAACCGACTACATGCATGGCTCAGCATTTGCTTCTGACAATACCATCTCAGAGAGCAATGAGGCACTGCACACTTTACATTTCCTTTATGCATTCAATGCAGACTAACACCAACACGCCTGTGTCTGGGACAGGGTTTCAATCACTGCTACAGTATGGTTCCTGTATGTAATGTCATACTTAATGTAGATATTCAATGCTCAAAGAGCAGCTAAGCAAAAAAAAAAAAAAAGTACTCATAAATGCAACAGAATCAGTCCCATACTAACCTATATAGCCCATCAGAGTACTAATGTGTACTCATTTTTAAAAGTAGCTTATACCCAAATACCTTTTGGAGCGCTACATTTTTACAAATTCAGTTTAGAGCATGAAAATGAACTGACCGACAATCATGACATTAAGAACAGCAGGAATCAGTGTCGCAAATATGTCAACACCTTTCAGATTCAAATGTCTACACTTAAACAGCAAAAATTTAGCAAAGATGACAAAAAACACACAAGAGCTTAATAAAAAAAATTATACACAGTTCGTGACTGACCAGAGAACATAACACTGAAACTCAATTTTAAAAGTAAAGCCAAACCCACTCTCAACAGTGATCCTGGTTTGCTCCTGTGCTGAGCCACACACAGATGTGCTTCTGTCAGGACACTAAGTTACCTCAATTCAGGAAAACAAAATGTTTTCCATTGGCATGTAAACACCATAGGTGGAAAAAAGTACAAAAACAACCACCAAATCGAAAATATGAAAACAATACAGCAGAATTCCTTTCAGCAGCGTTCCAGGGAGTATGGTCCAAGATGATTCCTACCAGGTCCACATTGCCCCAAAACAATACTATCTGTCATTCCCGTTCAGATAGCATCAGGCTGTGATGTTACAGTGCAAGGAAAGCTGGATAATAAAAACAGCTTTCTCAGGATGCAGAAATGTGCACAGGCATTAAACTGTTAGCCCCAGACCCTGAGTATGCAGCCCATAACTGACTCCCCCAATCACCCCAACGATGAAAACTGTGCCTTTTGCATCAAACCTGAGTTAACTTTTCTACCTGGGGTGAAGGACAAGTCATAGGAAATCGCTGTGTTTCAGTACCCCACTTTGACATTCGGCCGGTCTGTCTTCTGAGTCTGTCTCGACGGTCATCTGGAACAGGGGAACATAGGAGTACCTAGCATGTGACTTAGCAACTCCAGGCTTTCTGCAGGTCTGGATCACATTACCCACAACGCTGGCCAGGAGCAGCATGCCCAAGATCACACTAATGATCATCCAAGTCCTCCTGAAAAGAGTGAAACAGTGTTATTTAATCCACCTCAGGAACTAGCCTCCCCAACCTTACTGCCTGTAGGAAGATACCCCCTCTACAAGAACACTGTGTTCCACTGAAACCATGACAACACTGTACCATGTCTTGCTTGCCTAAGAAACGTCCTAGGGCGTGTTTACAAATTAGCAAGCATGATGGATTTACAGACTCTCCATAGCTACACTATCACCTGAACCTCATTACAAGAAAGTGGTAAAGCTTCTGTTTGCTTTGTATATTTATATAATCCTGTTTATCAGGTTCAGTGCCATTGCTGTTACATTCCAGTCTTGCATGGCTAGGTTACCGCAGGGCTGTATCATTTCTTTTATACTACCAAGAGCTCAAAAAAGCAGCTGAACAGCTTCAGCGCTTGGCTGCAAGAAAAGCCTGTCAGGCTACCGGCTGATATGACCAGGAACCAAAAAGGCTCACACACTCTCCAAATTGTCTTGCTCCTCTTCATAGCTGCCACTGTCAGAAGCAGTAAATGACACGTGCTGACCAGAGGGAAACTGTACAGGCTGGCACAAAGCGAGAGCTCTGGGTGAGTGACTTACTCGGTGAGGTAAGGCGTGACCTCGTGTGCTGCAGCCTGCTTCTCCCACGTTTTAAACAACTGAACAGCCAGACAGTGGCCAGCTGGGGGAAAAACAAGTCAGGATAACATTAGGAGCCTTTACGCACTCACTAACATGAATCACTGTTTGTCACAAAAAGAAAACACAGGGCCAAAGAACACACAGGATGAATGCTTTTTTCAAGGAAAGGGAGGAGATGCGCTCGGACAATTCAGAATGATATAATACTTTTGATAAAAATGTCTCACAGTTACACAATGTTCATTGACAGCAGCAAAGCATCATGGTCTTCTTTTGGATAAATGCCCCACTACCTCCTTAAACAGGAAGACAAGCCCCAGCAGCATCTATTTTAAACTGCCCTGTTAGGTTTTAGCTATTTGTGTATTAGCAGTGCCAGCCAATTCTGGAAGATAACAGCAGACCACAATGTGTCTGTAGTTCTCTACGTGGTTAACAGGAACACTGGAACACATAAGGTCCCTCCTTAGATGAAAAGCCTAACATGTGGATATATTTTGAGTCGTGTGGACTGTCAGTACAGCCCCATTTCAGCTCATTAAACATGTCTGGACACCCTAGCTGATGGAAGGAGATTCCTCCCCACCCACACTGCCACAAATGTCCCACCCCACCTTAGGGCTTAAACCAATGTGTTTATCACACAAGGACGGGCAGGTGGGGGAGAGGGTGGTGGATATTATGTGACCTGAGATGAACGCAGGGTGACTCACACCACTGTGGTGAGTCACTCTGTATCTTCTACAAGGCTCAACACAGAAAGTGACTGGGAGAAAGATAATCTTCCGAATGCAAAATGAAACTATACTGCGTAAATGATCACAGTCATTCAAGCCTTCACGTGTATCATATTCGAAGCTGTACTCATAATTCAGCATGTGTCCTCGTTTAAGACTTTCAGTGACACGTCCTAGAATACCATAAGATTCCACCTTTTCAAAACTACAATATTAATTCCCACTGGATCTCCAAAGATGTGGAAAGTACACAGTGTCGTTGTACAAGATAAAGATACCATGAAATGTTCCCACGGAGCTAAGGCAATTCATCCTTTAGTTAAAAAATAAATAAATAAAAAACAAAAGTACAAATGAAGATGGATGTACCATCCACTGCAGTTTAACAAACAGTTACAGCACTGGCAAAAATGTAACCAGTTATGCCACACCAACAGTGTGATCCATGCCCAACAAAGCCAGTCCACTCACTATGCTGAGAGCCACACAAAGGTACACATTTACCATCGATCTCATTAAGTTTGTTTGGAACCCTGTCACGAACTGACACAAGTAGGAAAATTTACCAAGAAAGTGGCCTGGTGGGTAAAATATCAAGCTAGGATGCAGAAGTCTCCCAGTTCGAATCCCAGCTCAGCCACCAGACGTGTCCTTGATCAAGACACTCAAACGCTAGCTCCTCGGGCACAGCGTGCGGCTGCCCACTGCACCTCCCAGAAGGATGGGTAAAATGCAGAGAACCAATATTGCCGTGACATGTATGTGAAATGAAGGCGGAACGGTGGCGTGGTGGTTAGCACCGTCGCCGCGCACCTCCAGGCCTGGGGTTCAATTCCCGCCTTGGGTCTGTGTGCGTGGAGTTTGCATGTTCTCCCTGT